>CM046363.1:16799900-17342400 GCA_025413025.1 Ficus hispida
TTTTTTCCTCCCAAAGTATCAAGAATCATATTTTTCAATTTAAAAAAAATATATATTCCCCGTAAAAAAAAGTATAATCTTTGCTATGTTTTTTGTCAACACATTTGCCTGCGTTTAAGTAGAGTGAAGAGATTCACACACACCAAAATAATAATAATAATAATAATAAAATAAAATAAATAAAAGATGAGATTAAAAAAATATATAAAAATAAAATAAAAAAGTTGGCCGTGGAGAGTGGCCTTCAAACATCGTGGTTCAAAGATATGTTGCAACTTTTTGTAAACGTGGAGGTCGTTCCTCAATGCGGAGCTATTAACAAGCGGAGCCGAATATCTTTCAAATCTAATTAAAATATTATTAATTTCAGATTCTTGAGACTTTCTTACACGAATTATAATTAATTAGTCTAAAATTTCCTAATAATCCGCAAGAGCCGGCTCTGTCCACCATCATCACATGCAACACTTTGGCTTGGAACCAATCAGACCACCACATATTTGACCAAATTAACAAACAAATTATAATGGGAGAAGTCTCAAACGACACCAAAGGCTCCCAACGACACCCTCCTCCAACTGGCCGAGCACCACCACCCATCCATGACTATGGGCTCTGCCCAAAACCGCCATTCCCCGCCGCATTACACGGGCGGCTTCTTCACCACCCTCACCTTCTTCATCCTCGCCATCTGTTCCCTCTACATCCTCTACTCCTTCCTCTTCCTCTCCCGCGACTACTGCCCCACCATCACCACCACGACTGTCCTAGATCCCCCAACAAATTCCTCCTCCTCCTCCTCTTCTTCTTCTTCTTCTTCATCTCAAGACTATGATACGCAAGATTACCTCAACAACGAGCGTAAACTACTCCCGATACGCGGGCCTTGTCGCTACGACACCGAGCTCAAACACATCGTCTTCGGCATCGCCGCGTCGTCCAACTTGTGGGACAAGAGGAAGGAGTACATCAAGACGTGGTGGAGGCCGAAAGAGACGAGAGGAGTGGTGTGGCTGGACAAGAAGGTGAGGATCAGGAGATACGAGGAGCTTCCGGAGATCCGGATCTCCGGCGACACGTCCAAATTCAAGTACACGAACCGGCAGGGGTGGAGATCGGCGCTGAGGATATCGAGGGTGGTGGCGGAGACGCTGAGGCTAGGGATGAAGGACGTGAGGTGGTTCGTGATGGGCGACGACGACACCGTCTTCGCCGTCGATAACTTGGTGAGGGTTTTGTCCAAGTATGATCACAACCAGTTTTATTACGTGGGGAGCTCGTCGGAGAGCCATGGTCAGAACATTTACTTCTCGTATGGGATGGCTTATGGTGGTGGCGCGATAAGCTATTCGCTGGCGAAGGAGCTGGAGAATATGCAGGACAAGTGGATTCAGCGGTATCCGGGGCTGTATGGGAGCGATGATCGCATGGCTGAGCTCGGAGTTCCGCTCACCAGAGAAGCTGGATTTCAACAGGTATTTATAAGATGTGAAATTAAGACCTTGAAAACAGTGATGGAGTCAGCTTATTATTTAAGTATTATTTAAGTAGGATATGCATTAAAATATAAAGTTTTTAAATGACTTATATAAAGATAATCAATTTTTAGTAGAATAAAATGATAAATATGTGTATACTGTCTAAAAGTATAATTGAAAAAATTAAAAGTTTACACGAGACAGAAGCCTCCATTTGGTTATGAGTGGTTCTACTCCACTTGAAAATGATAAATAACACCTGAGACTACTATATTTGATATGTTAATCAGCAATAATTTGACTCCCGAGTTGACATGTGAATCCATGGTTAATTCAAAAATCAATGGTGACAAATGTCACTTTGCACTTTAAACTTGATTTGCTACAAAATCACAAGAAAAAGTGACTTGTTTTTGTTTTTTTGGGTGTTCTGTTGTGATAAAATGTGCAGTATGATGTGTATGGACACCTATTAGGCCTTCTAGGAGCCCATCCCGTGACTCTATCGTTATCACTTCACCCCATTGAGAATAACGCACCCGATACCGACATGGATGATCAGAAAGAGCAAAGCTACGGCAATAATTCCGGACACAGGTCTGATTTGTTTCATAGCTTTAGTGTAACTCGAATTCTCAGCTTGGACTTGAGAAGTACTCATCAGCCATGTCACGGAAAAGGTCAATAGAGCAACCAAAAAAATGGACATTGTCCAATAGTGCGTTTCCATCAAAGACGAACTTTTCGTTTGAAAGTCCCGCTGGATGAACACGCCTAGTATGGTGATCGTAAAGCCGATGACTTTATGAAACGACATCACGAACAACGGAACCAAAGGCTTTCGCTGGACTTCTGTGCTTGACTACAAAAATTTTGAAAACAGAAACAGATAATTCAGAAACAAAAACTCAAAAGAAATCACAATGAAAAATTCAATAAAGACGAAGAAGACTAATTCGAAAATGGATAATCACAACGAAATTAGCGAATGTAGACCAAACTGGAGCTGAAGCTTGTGGAAAGTTCGAAACCCTCACCAAAGTCTGTCGACGAAATCAGGAATGAACAGAGACCATTCTTCGAAGTCTCAGAAATTAAACAGAGGCCATAGAAAACCGGAGCATTACCTGAACGACGAAGATTTTGACGATATGACCGGAGATTTTGAACGGCGTAGAAGAAGATGAACGGAGCGAACACTGAATCGCGACGGCAACGGCGACGGCGACTTAGGGCTTTTTTCGAGAGGGTTTCTTTTTTTTTTTTTGGCAGTTAGAAGAGGAGGGAAATTTGAAATAGAATTTTACCGCGAAGTTGCAATCCTATAAACCTGGGTCAGTACTCAGTAGAGAAGACCGTGGTCAAAATTTCCGAAGTTCCTGCAATCCTGACCGTCCGCAACGGCAAAGGTATTGCTTAATCCTGACCGTAAAAGATGCTGAGGTGGTATGTTTACTCTGGAAATGAAATCAGAGGTCAAAGTTCTCGCTTTAATCCTGCCCATGCAAAACTCCCTTCGCGCCGATGTGTAGGTGGCGAAGGCAGGTGATTTATGGAAAATTATCCACCCTGATTGTTTGACGCTTTGCTCTTTGTTGCCTTTTTTGTTTTTAAAGAAACCCCTATATTTTGTTGAAATTACAGATGCATCCCATTGATGATTAATCAAAATAATAGGGGTTATTTTTACAAAAGGAAAATCGAATCTAAACCGAGTCAATTAACAAAATGATTCAAATACTTTTTAAATAGAATTGCCTAACCTCACATAAGAAACATGATAACAAATGAATTAGTTCAAGAGTTTTCTTTAGTCATAAGTATGAAAGAAACGAATACTGAAATAAGCAGTTCTTGTGAAAATGACATTTTCAACTCCAAAAGGTATAGATTTGTACAATTGAGCCAAAAAAAAAGAAAAAAATACTAGTCACAAACGCCTAACCTAATTAGTGTCAAATGTATTCACTGTCTTCTCCACTTACCAGGCAATATTCCAACGAGTTAAAGTCTGTAGAAGATAACAATCTCAATGATAAATGTCACCCGAAATCCACATTTGGAAAACATGCACAAAGGAGTTTACCTCGGCAATGCTTGAGATTTTCTTGGCATCCAAGGAAGCTCTAACCAAGAGGTGAGGAGAGAAAATTAAAATTAGAAATGGTATTTCAGTTTAAAGTCTTTCATGGCAATAGGAGGGAAGGCGTTTAAAACTCCGCTTACACACTGATTACCAAAAACATTTTACATAGTAGATAGAATTCAAGACTGAATGGGGGCTTAAACAGAATCAGTAATGCAGAGTACACAATTAGTCAATTCATGAAAGAAGCAATATAGGATACTCAAACAACAAAATTAGTTAAATAGGATATCTAAACAATTAGTCAATTCATGAAGGAAGAAGATAGAGTAGGTATAAATAAAATAATTGGTGAACAATAAACATCATAATGTCTACCCTTGAGGAGACAGTTTTGGAATAAACCCTGTGTGTTCAGAGTGCTATTAACCGAACAGAGAAGAAATTAAATTCCAGTTCATTAGAACCACCATTTCACGTTCTAAGAAACGTTTTTGTTTGGTCATTTATTAGACCTACACGTTGTGATTTTTGCATCAGTCATTATTGATCCAAAATAACTTGTAAAAGGATCAACACAGACATGTATAACTTTTTTTTAACTTAAAAAAAAAAAAAAAAAAAACAAACAAACAAATCAAAAACACCAATTTGAACAAGAGCATGCAGTGTCTCAGTTACTGACCCCCAATTACTTGGGGTGGTGTTTGTTCATTGATCTCCTCATCCAATTGGCCGTCTTTTGTTCTTCTCAATTTGCCAAGGTATAGAAAAAGTCTATCCCTGACTGGTTTATAAGAGTAAATCCTCTTTGCCACATACAGAGCCAAACAGACGAGTATAGCATACCCGATAACGGTGTGGACGATCAGGAACAACAAAGCTAAGGCTAGAATCCCTGACATGAGGCTGATCTCACTCATGGCTTCGGTGTGAGCAGCGTGGACTTGAGTAGTACTCTTCAGCCAGGCCGCAGCGAAGGCCAATAAAGCAACAAAAAAGATGGACATGATCCAATAGTGTGTTTCCAAAGGAGACGAACCTTTTGATTGAAACTCCACCTGGATGAACACACCAACTATGGTGATCATAAAGACGATGACATTATGGAACGACATGACAAACTATGGAATTGAAGGCTTTCGCTCGGCTTCAATACTTGGTGAGAAACAGTTGAAAACAGAAACAGAGAATTCAGTTAGACGACTTAACAATCATATGCTATGTTATATCAAAAAAATTAGACAAACAAATGAGCAAACAATGAAACGTATACCAGCTAAGTTTTTGTTTGGAAAGAACAGCCTGCTTCTGCACAGAGGAAGAAGAGCTCGCGGCTTTACTGAACATAAGTTCCGCTGTGATTCTTCATTATTTATATAGGCTTGGAGGAAAATGAAATACCACATTGACCTATAATACCCATCAATGAAATACCGCATTCACCCTCTAATCCCCAAAGATGTAATATGTTTTTAAGGGAGATATTCAGCCTATTTCCAAGCACAACACATCAACACAAAAGGGAGACTTTTGGGCGATGTTTGACTCTCTTTATTATTAATGTTGGCTTGGAGGAGAATGAAATATCACATTCACCTATCCATTAATCAAATACGAATACCGCAGTCACACCGTCCAATCCCCAACGATGTAATCTGTTTTTAAAGGGGATATTTCCAAGCACAAGACATCGACACAAAAGGGAGACATTTGGGAGATTGTTGACTCTCTTTATTATTTATGTTGGCCTGGAGGAAAATGAAATACCACATTCACCTATCCATGAATGAAATACCGCATTCACCCTAATCCCCAATGATGTAATATGTTTTTAAAGGGGATATTCAAGGCATTTCCAAGTACAACACATCAACACAAAAGGGAGACGTTTGGGAGATGTTTGACTCTCTTTATTATTTATATTGGCTTCGAGGAAAATGAAATATCACATTCACCTATAATACCCATCAATGAAATACCGCATTGACCGTCTAATCCCCCAATGATATTTCCAAGCAGAACACGACACAACACAAAAGGGAGAAGTTTGGGAGATGTTTGACTCTTGGGTGGTTTTTCTGTTTCTTACCAAGTGATATATGCTATCTAAAAGAAGAAGAAGAAGAAGAAGAAGATAGCCACATGATAAGTCCCATATGGGAGGAGAGTGAGAAATAGAGTAATTTATAAGTGTCTATGAGTTTTTTTTTTAGTTAATAATTACTTAAAAATTGTAACTTAATATACTTCATTTATGGATATACCTAAGTCTTATTTTTAAAGGTCTTTTGTGATTGAAAAGTGATATATGCTCTCTAATGAAATACCATATATGCTCTCTATTTAAAGGTTTACCTTCTTATGCTTTTTACTGAAATTCCTTCCTCTCTACTGAAAATTCCTTCTTACGATCTCTACTGAAAATTCTATCTTCTAAATGTCCTTTATGGATCCACCTTCTAAGTCCCTTTTGTCGATCTTTATTTTTCCACTTTTGACTCTTTCCTTTACGAGTGTTTCTTCAATTTAAGGTCTTTGTCCTTTTCATTTCCTCTCTACATCAATAGAAGGTTATGATTGGAAATCTGAGACGCAGATTCTCAGCATCAATATAATCCTTACTATCAAAATATTCTTTTTTTATTATGATATTCAAATATTTTATTAAAGCTTTTCGTTTAAAAAGAAGGCTCGTCAATAGGACTATTAGCTGATATTTATATCAGCATATTTAGTGAGTTTTTTAAAAAACACTTAGAAGATTTGTTAATGTTGATTGTCTTCTTGTTGGAATTTTGATTATCAAAAAATATTTCAATAAATAATCTTTAAATTTAAGGAAATTTAACATTTTTAATTGTATAATATCAGTGGAGTATTTTACATTAAGTTGAGATAAGTAGTACTCAACACTATTAAATTTATATTGAATTGTTACAATTTTTGGGTAATACAATATCAAATGTCTTGTTTTGTACCTTTATTAATGTTTTTTTTTTTCTCTGAGGAAAATATTATATTTGACAAGAATTGAATCTAAGCTATTAATTTATATAGAAAAATAATGATTGAACAACTTTTAGTAAAAGGAACATTTATACTATATCATGTATGCAATTAAAAGCCTTTACAAAATCAATAAAATTTGTCTGAAACTTGGAAAAAGGTTCAAATCCGATTAAAAAGATTGAAACTCACACCAAAAAAAAAAAATCAAAAATGAATTTTCCTTTCAACATGTTTGGTTGCATGATACTTAGTGAATTTCGTAAATATTTAAAATTTATTTTATATTATTTTGAGGATAAGTTATGTATTTTAAAAAGTTCTGATCTCTTAAAAAAGTACTCAGTTAATTTTTGTTGGACTATCATTATAATAAATTTCAATTAAACGAGTGTTAGTTTAGGAAGTCTGTGTAATATTGATCTGTGTTAGGATTTGAGAGTGTCAATATAAGCCCCTTTTTTTTTCCCCCTTTTCAAATACGATTGATAGTTTTCCATGTTCTATATTAATCAAATACTATTAAGAAATACTAAGACATGCCTTGTACTGAATAAGTTTCCCAGGATAACTATTTTTCTGTTCCAAAAGCACTTATTTCAATTAATAATTCACAACTTGCATGTGCATTTCGTTTCTAGTATAAGCCTATTATTCTAAGCCGTTGTCGTCGTTGGAAGAGAAGTGGAGTATTTTTTTTTTTTTTTTCCTTTCTTTTTTTCGAAGGAAAAAAGCGGAGTCTCGTGAAAGCAACATTTGCCAAAGTTCCCACTAAAATCCTGACCCCAATCGCAAGCGTCCCGCTTAATCCTGACCGTGAACAAATAGCGTCATGTTTCCGCCTTAATCCTAACCATCGTAAGCAAAGTTTGTGTTTAATCACACTTAGCCTAAAGTTAGTTTTTAACTTTAGTTTTATATGTCACATCGTAAGCAAAATTACTTGATTTCTTAAAAGCTGCAGTTTTAAAGCGGCGACCGGTATTTCAATTGCAACCAAAACTTTTCTAATTTTTTCTAAATTATATTTGGCCGATCAATTTATTTATTTATTTTTTTAAAGTAATCAATTTATTTTTCAAACACACGTTACAGTGAAGTTATTAATTCACATATGTTTTTCTTTCTTTTTTATTTTCAAAAAATTCAAATTTTAAAAATTTATCACTTTCTTATTTTAAGTTAAAAGAGATGTTTTTTTTTAATAAATACTCACAAATACAACGTGACATATGAAATAAAATCTCTCTATACATATATTCCTGAAAACCTTTAAATTAATTTTTAGTTTAAATTTTATCCAAACACTCATTTTCAATTAAAAAAGAAATCCAAAACTCCAACTACAATCGGTTCTCCAAATGCCCCTTAAAACTCTAAAAAATATCAATATATATTATTGGATGGGGAAATTCAATTTTATATGATATAATTAGATGTATAATTATTATTAGGTCATGTCCGTAATCACAAAAATATTGATATGAAATGAAATGGATAGAAAATTTTTCAGCTATGGGAATTTTAGATTTATTTTATTTTTTTTTCATGAATTAATTTAGAGTTAATTGATTAGAAGGGAAAAGATAACTGTGTCAGTTTATTTGATAAAAGTAGGATGGATTGAGAAAAATATCTTAGGACTTGTAATTTTGTTTACAATCGAAGTTATTATTTTATATGTAATTATTTATATTTAGAATTTTATTTATTTATAATTATTGTAATTTAGAATAAGTTTTGATTTTAGTATATCTATTAGTATTAAGAAATTTACTAAATTATGTATACTTGTAAATTTGTATAAATATATGAAGCCATTCACAGTGTTTGTCACTAATGAATTATTTATTTTTTTGTCTGTGAAAACACATCAACGTTAAATATTTTTGTATTTTCTTTTTCTTCTTCTCTTATTACTCTTATTATTTTCTTATTTAATTTTCTATATAGACAACTTTGGAATTCTATTATATCTAGGAAAATATTAATGCCTCTGAGGTTGAAAAACCTAAAAATAATGCAACCATCACCGGATCTTTTTTCAGTTTAAAAAAAAAAAAACAACATCAGGATTCTTAAAATGTTTGTTTTCTAAATAATAAAATACCATTTTCATGTTTTCAAAATAATGTTATTTTCGTTGGAAAAAGAAAACAGTATATCATAGTGATAGACAAGTAATATATTTATCTATAGTGATGGAATAAAATAGTAAGATACCATTTTGATATTGTCAAAATAATAATAATAATAATAATATATCATGCGTTTAGTTTTAGAATATACAACAACATGGTGGTTACCTAATGGTAATTAAATATATATTTTTGCTTTGATAGATATGTTTATCTGCAGCTTTGCATTTAATGTAGGTATATTAATAAATTAAATAGTTAAAGTGGGACCCGTATGTATTATGAATTTTTTTTCTTTTTTTTTTTTTTTTTAGCTTGGAATATGTATTATGACTAAAATCAATAAATTAACTCACCAAGCGTGTATTAGAAATTTTAAAGTAGATGATCCTTTTTACTTGAAGCAGGTGCTTTTTTTTTAAGTTTGGGGATGGGATATTTAACTTCCACACTTTTGATAATATCAAATATGGTATTACCATTAAGTTAAGTATGTAATCACCACAATGTTGTATTCCAAAACTAAACACAACAAAAAATAAAATAAAATAAAAACGTGGAAAGAAAAAAAAAATTAAAAAGAGTTCAAAGTTGCCCATAACAAGAGAGTCTATTAATCCTTGCCTTTTTCTAAGTATTTTAAGAAGTTTTTGAAACTGTAGATGAAAAATACTTTATCAGATTTATTGATATAATACCGTTTTAAACCATAACATATTTTATAAAGTTGTGTATATATATATATATATATATTTTTTTTTTTTTTCCTTTGTATATATTCACATTTTTTTCAACAACCAACTGAAAAAAAAAAAAAAACAAACATTTTTTCCTCCCAAAGTATCAAGAATCTTATATTTCAATTAAATATATATATATATATATTCCCCGTAAAAAAAGTATAATCTTTGCTATATGTTTTTTATCAACACATTTGCCTGCGTTTAAGTAGATTGAAGAGATTCACACACAAAAAAAATAATAATAATAATAAAATAAATAAAAGAAGAAAAAAAAAGAAGAAGAAATTGTTGTCCGTGGAGAGTGGCGTTCAAACATCGTGGTTCAAAGATATGATGCAACTTTGTAAACGTGGAGGTCGCTCCTCATTGCGGAGCTATTAACAAGCGGAGCCCAATATCTTACAAACCTAATTAAAATATTATTTAATCTCAAACTCTTGAGACTTTATTACATGAATAATAATTAATTAGTCTAAAATTTCCTAATCATCCGCAGGAGCCGGCTCTGTCTACCATCATCAGCATCACCACATGCAACACTTGTCTTGGAACCAATCAAACCACCACATATTTGACCAAATTAACAAACAAATTATAATGGGAGGAGGCCAAGTCTCAAACGACACAAAAAGGCTTCCAACGACACATTCCTCCAACTGGCCGAGCACCACCGCCCCATCCATGACTATGGGCTCCGCCCAAAACCGCCATTCCCCGCCGCATTACACCGGCGGCTTCCGCACCACCCTCACCTTCTTCATCCTCGCCATCTGTTCCCTCTACATCCTCTACTCCTTCCTCTTCCTCTCCCGCGACTCCTGCCCAACCACCACCACCACAATCGTCCTAGATCCCCCAACAAACTCCTCCTCCTCCTCCTCTTCTTCTTCATCTCAAGACTATGATCCGCAAGATTACCTTGACGACGAGAGGAAACTAGTCCCGATACGCGGGCCTTTTCGCTACGACACCGAGCTCAAACACATCGTATTCGGCATCGCCGCGTCGTCCAACTTGTGGGACAAGAGGAAGGAGTACATCAAGACGTGGTGGAGGCCGAAAGAGACGAGAGGAGTGGTGTGGCTGGACAAGAAGGTGAGGATCAGGAGAGACGAGGGCCTTCCGGAGATCCGGATCTCCGGCGACACCTCCAAATTCAAGTACACAAACCGGCAGGGGAGGAGATCGGCGCTGCGGATATCGAGGGTGGTGGCGGAGACGCTGAGGCTAGGGATGAAGGACGTGAGGTGGTTCGTGATGGGCGACGACGACACCGTTTTCGTCGTCGATAACTTGGTGAGGGTTTTGTCCAAGTATGATCACAACCAGTTTTATTACGTGGGGAGCTCGTCGGAGAGCCATGTTCAGAACATTTACTTCTCGTATGGAATGGCTTATGGTGGTGGCGGGTTTGCGATAAGCTATCCGCTGGCGAAGGAGCTGGAGAAGATGCAGGACAAGTGCATTCAGCGGTATCCGGGGCTGTATGGGAGTGATGATCGCATGCAGGCTTGCATGGCTGAGCTCGGAGTTCCGCTCACCAGAGAAGCTGGATTTCATCAGGTATTTATAAGATGTGAAGTAAAGACCTTAGCTTATTATTCTAGTAGGACATGCATTAGAATATAAAGTTTTTAGACGACTTATATAAAGATAATCAATTTTTGGTGAGCTAAATGAGAAATTTGTTTACAGTGTTTAAAAGTAAATTGAAAAAGTTAAAAGTTTGCACGAGAAGGAAACCTCCGTTCGGTTATGAGTGGCTCTGCCCCCGCTTGAAAATGATAAATAACACCTAAGACTACCATAGTTGATATGTTAATCTGCAATAGTTTGACTCCCGAGTTGAAACGTGAATCCGTGGTTAATTCAAAAATCAATGGTGGCAAATGTCACTTTGCACTTTAAACTTGATTTGCTACAAAATCACAAGGCAAAGTGACTTGTTTTTGTATTTGTGTGTGTTCTGTTGTGACAAAATGTGCAGTATGATGTGTATGGAGACCTATTAGGCCTTCTCGGAGCCCATCCGGTGACTCCATTGTTATCACTTCACCACATTGATGTTGTAGAACCAGTTTTCCCACGCACCACCAGAGTAAAAGCCTTGCAACGCCTTTTCCAATCCGTCAAGCAAGACTCGGCCAGCATAATGCAGCAATCAATCTGCTACGACAAGCACCGGTCGTGGTCCATCTCCGTCTCATGGGGCTACGTGGTTCAAATCCTGAGGGGAGTGCTCTCTCCAAGAGAACTAGAGATGCCCACAAGGACTTTCCTCAATTGGTACCCCAGAGCCGATTACACTGCTTATGCCTTCAACACTAGGCCTGTCACCAAGCACCCTTGTCAGAAGCCCTTCATTTTCTACATGAACACCATCCGATATGATCAATCGAAAAGGCAAATTTTTGGGGTTTATGCTCGGGACAGATCTCGCCACCCTTCTTGCCGGTGGAAGATGGAATCGCCAGACAAGATCGATTCCATTGTAGTCTTGAAAAGGCCTGACCCGCTTCGTTGGCAAAGGGTAACTTTGTTCTTTTTGACAAACTATATGCTTTTAAGAATCATGTTATTTAAATGCCAAGATGGATTAGTGTCTCAGATTTCAAAACACAAATGGTATGCCAAGATCACAAGAGAAGTGAAAGTTTTTCTTAATCTAATCCAGAGAGCTTGTAAAGGTTTCCAAATAGTGAAACTCGAAAATCACACCATAACAAAACATTATACACTCTATTTCTGTTATAAGATATCATTGTCAAGGCAACTCCAAACACAATCAAGAAGTTGAAATCTCTATATAGCCAGTTTGGCGCCCCGTTTTTCAGCCACATTTCAGACTTTTTTTTTCCAGATGCTTTCTCTCACAAAATAGATTTACTTACAGGTTTGAACCTATGATCCAAACGGGGGTCTAGTTTTTAGTTTTAATCAATATTGAAGCTATTACTAACTGAAACATTTATGATCTTCCTCTTATGCAGTCGCCGAGGAGGGATTGTTGTAGAGTTCTGCCATCACATAAGAAGTCAACAATGTACTTATGGGTGGGTAGTTGCCGAGGAGGTGAGATTAGCGAATTGTAATTTTGTAGCACCAACACAATTAGTACAAAAACATAGGACTACTTTTTCTCTTGCAACTTCTTGTCTTTTGTATGGTTTATCTCTCAAGACATACAGGAATAAAACTCAATATTGCAAAAGGTACAAAGAGTGAAAGATTGTAGCACAGAGAAAGTGACAATTTGTTAGCTCTGACACAACCAGAAAATCCAAGAAGAAACAAACCGTTCTTAATGTGCTGTATCTATCTGTATAACCTTGACACACTATATATCATCTAGGCCGATTCATGTTTATCTGTCTATCTGATCAATGTCTAGACGTCTAAATCATACCGAAAGAAACAAATTCTCTGAGTAACCTGCATTGTTGTTATGGTGGCGGTGCTATTGATGAGTGATGGTGATTCTTAGTCGCTTCGAGTCGCGGATTCTGTTGACGAGTCACATTTTGGCCTATGAAATTCTGAGGAGCAATTGCGGGAACTGGGGACATTGTAGCTTCTGTGAGAACAGCGATTTCCAGATGAGCACAGTCGTTGAAAGACGAATCGTCCGTCTGATACATGGCTGCAATTCTGCTTTGCTTCAGCTCAAGACTAACTGAAATTTGTGTAAACATGTCCAAATTTCAATTAGGAAATTAAAAAATTAAAAAGAAATCGCAAACGAATATCCATTTCTTATATATATATATATATACAAAGAGTCATTTTATACGGTACAAGGAAACCTAGAGAATTGTAAATTTAGATAAGAAATTAAAGGTAAAAAAAGAGGAGAAACTAATTAAGAGAGAATAATAATCATAGTATCATACATACCAAAGAAAACAGATTTGACGACAATAATCACAAGAATTCAAGCGACAGGAAAAACAAGAAAGGAACAAGAATAACAACAAAATGTGTGATCAAGAAAATAAAATGTGCGTAAATGAATCAAGATTTTGAGAAGGAATAGTGTGGTACCTGGAAAACAGAACCACCAGAGGATGAAGAGGCAGAGCAGGACAACCAAGGGGACGGCGTGGACCGACTTCCCAGCCAGCCGAGAGCGCGACAGCCCGACCTCCTTCTTTCCGACGCTGGAACGTGAATAGTACTTCGGTAGTCCGTCGCAAGGCTCCATCCTCTGATGCTCCGGCGGGCTCGTCATGACCTCCTCCGACGCCGGAGGCCACCAAAACCTGAAGCTCATTGCCGATGAACACGACCGGAAAAGAGAGAGAGAGAAAGAGAGGTTGAAGATGAGTTTGGGATGGAGCTGGTGACTGTTACTGAGTCTGTTATGAGGCTTCCTGGTTAGTTAGGACTTCCTAACAGATTTGGGCGGGCGAGTTCTTCCGCTCGTGCTGTGCACGTGACAGGTATGGCTACTGTACTTGTCAAAACCTTTCCCAATATGGTTTAAAATTGATAGCGTAATTTAAATTATTAAGGGAAATAGGGGGTTAACTGAAAAATTAAAAGGGATAAAGTCCCAAAAAATTAAGACAAATATGTATCAATTTGAGCCGCATTACAGCAATAAAATAAGTTTAGATGATTAATTATCAAACATTAACAGTTTAAGGGACAATTTCATCTTAACAATTCGATTTTCATACTTTTTCTTTGGAACAAATGTTATAAATCAAATTTTAATTCTGCAACATCCTATTTTCTTGTTCTATATCTATATTTTTTTAAACCTTAAGTAACATAATAAATTTTATGAGGACATATGAAAACAATTTTATTGATAAGATCAGTCTTTTTACACATTAAATGTACAACACCAACTTTTTCCCCTTGTTTAGTAATGGGGTATACCCCGTACTAAAATTGAGCTTCATCATATCTAAATATCTATATAATGCTGACATATCAAATTTGATAAGTGCACACTCAATGCAATATTAGAGCGGACCATTGTTCGAGAAATACCAACAATATTCAATATTGTCTGTACCACATATCATGTTGATATTTATACACACATACATACATATACAAACATATATATATATATATATTCGCCACGAGATAAAGTTGAAAATCATGGAATAGGTGAGACTCACCTATCATTAAAAAAGCAGATTCCCATCGGTATCCTGTTTTCTTTTTTTTTTTTTTTTTTTTTTTTTTTTTTTTTTGGTCCCCCAATCAGACACATGTAACCATTTCTCTGAATAAATGTTAACACGGGCAGCCAGTCCCCACAAGACGATTTTTTCGACTCCCACAAAGTTGAAAAAATAACAAAGGGCTTGGGTTTTGGTATGAACTATGAAGACAAACTAGAGTAAAGTTGGATTTAACTTGATGGACCCAGTTCAGCCTTGAGCTGGCTTCATACACTCCACTCAACCATTTCTCTTCCAAATGGAACCTCTTTTTTTTTTTTTTTTTTTTTTTTTAAATGTGTCTAAATCAGATGTTACTCATGGTGACTCAGTAGTGAGACAGTAATATGGATAACATTCAGGTCCAGAATTCTTGGCTATTGTGTCAGAAAATAACAAAACAAAAAACAAAAACAGTGTCAGCAAGTGTAGTAATGTAAAAGTGACTTGAATGAATTCTGGGTTTTTGTTATTTTATGGGCACAAAACGTGGGCAAAATGGACTACTGTTTTGTCTTTGTTTGGTTTTCCAATGGCTCATCAAGCCTTGTCTTCTGTTTTTGCCTTGTCCCTTTCCGTGAAGGACTTGCTCAATTCAGCTAAAATAAAAACCAAAAAAACAAAACAAAAAACAAAAATAAAAGGAAAAAGGCATGTGTGGATCATCAAGGGAATGAAGAACAGAACTTAATTAATAGAATGAGGTGATTTATTAATAAAAATGAAGGCCAATTAACAAAATGGGAAAATGGGGGTTCCTATAGAGAGGCATCTTACATACAAGAACTCCAGCTCACATGTACAGTGAAGGAGAAACGAGAGGGGAAAAAAAAGAAAAAAGAATTAAAAGGAAAAAAGAAAAAAGGTGGGGAGAAAATAGCACCTGTTATCTTCTGTATACTTCAAAAATTGATAACTAGGCACTTTTACTTCATATACTAACCGCAAAAGGGTATTTGATTGGACTGTTTTTGTTATTATTCTACTAAATAACAAAGTCCTCTTTTATCTTCAGTGTCTCTCTGTTCCACAGCTGCTACTAGTATGCCGCTGCATCTCATGGTCCCTTCTGGAGCTTTGGACTGAACGAGTTTGCGGGTTGTATTTTTGCGAAGCAATGTAATTCAAAGCCGTAACCACGTCCGATATAATGGGTCGCATGCTAGGCTGCTCCTGAACGCACATTGCTGCAATAGCTAGAGCTTGGTATAATCCCCTTACAGGATATCGTTTATTCAGCAATGGATCGGCCATCTGCGGGAATGTCCTCCGGTCTTTGAACAGTGGCCGTGCCTGCAATAGCAGAAACCCGACTGAAATGACTTGACATAACACAATGGCTCAAAATAAAAGATTGGAAATTTCATAGGGGTACTAGTTCGATAAATTTCAATATGAGGATGGAGATTAGGAATGGATTATCTTACCCAGGCAACCAGGTTTTGCTCCGGGGGAGCTCTTGTCTCGTCAATGGCTTTCCTTCCTGTGAGGAGCTCCAAAAGAACAACCCCAAAGCTATATATATCGGATTTGAATGTAAGCTGGCCTGTCATTGCATAATCTGGTGCACAGTATCCATATGTTCCCATAACCCTTGTAGAAACATGAGTCTGATCCCCACTTGGACCGACTTTCGCCAAGCCAAAGTCAGATAGCTTTGGATGATACTCCTCACCGAGCAAAATGTTTGCGCACTTCAGGTCACGGTATATGACAGGGGGTGTCATCTTGTCATGCAAATACTCCAAGCCTCTAGCTGCTCCAGCTGCTATGTTCATTCTTGTGTTCCAATCAAGTGGTGTCCTACCAGGGGGAAGATCTGCAAGAGAGAGACACGGGTTTTGTCACATTTGATCCAAAGAAAGAGTAATAGAACAATGAGATCACAGGTTGGTCCGGTTAGCTACCGTGCAAATGGTGTTCCAAAGATCCTAACGGCATGTATTCGTAAACCAACATCCTTTGATCCTCCTCAGCACAATAGCCGATTAATTTAACAAGATTAGGGTGGTCAGCAAGACTTAGCGTCAGTACTTCAACGACGAACTCCCGAACCCCTTGAAGTCCATTTAGGTCAAGTCGCTTGATAGCCACATCCTACACACCAAAAACAACACCATTGAATCACCAAACCACTCTCCATACAATATGAAAGAATTCATGATAGATATGCTCTTAATAAGGCATTATTTTGAATCAGAATAAGAAGAGCAACCTGATTAATACTCTTCAAGTGACCCTTGTGAACTTTGCCAAAACCTCCCTCACCCAGAAAGCAATCTGGCCTGAAATTACCAGTCGCCGTCCGGATTTCTTCTAAGGAAATCGTCTTCGCCGGTGGGCATTTGCGGACGTCATCCTTCAAGTTCAAATTCTTCACGTCCAATGGTAATTGATCAACCTTCGAGACTACCTCCTTTTTTACATTCAAATCTCTTTTCACATCAGGATTAATCTTCACAGAACCTAATCACATAGGGACAACACAGGAAATACAAGATCAGAGAGAGAGACAGAGAGAGAGAGATATTAGGCAGAAGAAAAGGACATGAAACAAAGCAGATGGTAAGAAGAGACCAAAAGAGATGATTCTTTGGAAAACCGACGACATAAGAATTTGAAAGAAAATAACAAGAACATGGGAAATGAAAAAATAAAATGAAAAAATAAATGAAAATCAATACCAAGAACCAGAAGGAACTGGGACTATGGACTGGAACTTCCCAACCATGCAAACAAACAAAAAAGAATTAGTACTAAGGAAAAATAACACAAACAAAAGCAGTAAATTCAGCAACTCCATTGGCAGAACTTGGGCACTAAACCAAAAGAAACAAAACAAAAATAGTATTAATAAATATAAATAAAGATCGAAAATTGAAACTGCTTATTTGATGCCCATTTTCAATCGTAGCGCATATTCTTGCCTTTTTCATTCCAACAGAAAGTATCAAACATAAACCCAACGAGAAAAAAAACTAGAGAAATAAAAGAACCCAGCAATCCAAACGATTTGAGTTAAAACCCTGAAGCAGTAAAAACAAAATTCGCCAACGCAAAAATATATATATATATATATATATATATCAGAAAAAAGCCAATTTGAAAGAACAGCACGGCTCGGAAAGAAAAGTGAAAAGTTAAGAGCCTTCAAAATTGGCAGAGAAAACGACAAGAAAACCCAGCTGCGTCACGAGTTCCACCGACGAGGAAAAAGAGAGAGAGAGAGAGAGTAAAAGAAAAGGAATTAACGGAAGGAAAATCTATTCCCGATTGAGTTCCCCACAAACCCATACCCAAACTGATGCCCAAAAATCACCGAACACAATTCAAGAAAACAAAAAAGGCAAATTCCAAAATTTCGAAAAAAAAAAATAGTAATAAAAAATTAAAACATTTTGATACTTGGAACGTTTCAGGAACATGATTGTAAACGAAGAAAGGGTCAAGAACATACCATGCGCCGTCTGATCGTCTGACTTTTTATTGCGGTTGACGGTTCTAGTCTCCTTGTCGGATCTTTTGCTCGATTTTCCGGCGCAAGGGAAGCACCCCATGACAGCGTCGTTTTTTTTCTTTCTTGTCTCTGGAGTTTTCCTCAGCTACCCAGCGAAAACAGATAAACGACGACGAGTTCCGGCACCGAACATTAAAAACAGAGGAAATGTGAGACTTTTTTGTGAAGCTCCGACACAGAGCTAGAGAGAGAGAGAGAGAGAGAGAGAGAGAGTTCTTCTACGATGCTGGGCAGTTTATTTTATTTTCCTTCCCCTTTTTAAGATTTTGGGGATGTTTCCCCTGTATTTCGTACGCTTAACAACTCCCAATAATAGCCAATGAGATAATGCCACGTGATTATTTGAGGGCTGTCTCGTCACTTGAAGCAACTATAAGAGTTTTTTTTTTTTTTTTTTTTAATTTTTAATTTGGAAAAGCAGATATAAGATAGTTTGGTTGCATAAAGACTCGTAGTGGAAAACGCCACGCCGTTTAGGCGTCACGTATTTAATTTGAAACTTTTTTGAGTAACTATTTATTAGAGAAATGTTTAGAGCCACTACCAATATAAAACACCAGTTGGTCTCATTCGTGGATCAGTTATTATAAAGATTCACTCTTTCTTTATTAATTATTGATGTTAATATTATTAGTGTCTTTTAATTATTATTATATTTCGTTATAGAATAATACCAAAGGACATCGACAATATTAAATTTATCTAATACAGTATAAATCCTATGATATAATACTTATATATGAGCCCAATTTTTTTATAAGTGATACTGCCTCAAGAATTTTTCTGCAGGAGATGATAAGAAAAGAAAAGATATTAACTTGTAAAGAAGTTTATTTACAAAAAAGAAATATAATTAGAAATGAAAAAGGAAAACAAATAAGAAAATGATTTTTAGTCTTTATTTATCAGAAAGGGATCGATCTATTTTTAGTGTGTCTTAAGAAAAAATTTAGTAAGCTGTGCTAAATTGTCATTTTTTTTTAAGGTTGTTAAATTGTCATTTGTGTATATAATTTAATCGAAATTCAATAATTATTGATTTAAAAAAAATTCAATTATTACTAAAACATAATACCATAAGACAATTTAGAATTGAATTTTTACTTTTTACAACCTTTATGCTCGATATTTTCCTTTATTTATGTATTGATGCATCAAATTATTTGAATATCATTGCTTAGTGAAAATATGCAAACAAATTAAAAAATAAATATAAATAGGAAAGGCAAAAAAGAAACAAAAAACGGTATTATTGTCTTGTCTTTTACGTGTCCGATCGAGCACTGGCCCAATGACGTGGCGCGATCTGATTGCTGTAAGCAACAGATCTTTGTCCTTTTCTTCCGTAACCCAAAGATTTTCCTCCTTTCCTTTCCCCTCCTTTGCACTTTTATTATTAAAATTTTTATTTTCTCCTCCTTTTTTTTTTTTTTTCCCCATAAGTTGTTTTTAAAAAACAATTTTTGTCTTGGTACTGCCTTACCTGCCTGTGACTTGCATATCGCAACGCGGCGGTGTTGGCCGTCCGATTTCGAAAAGGTCAACGCTTGAAAAAATGTAGGTCCCTCTTCGCAGACGTCCTCATTTTTGTTCTGTAGGACCCACCAGCCAAACGCGTAGCCCATTAAAGCCTTTATTTATTTATTTATCATTTAATATTTAATATTTATTTTTTACCAGTTAAGCTAAAAATGGAAGGTTGAGCGGTGATCCACGCGTACAACTACTCCGCCCACCATAACTCGTTGAAAAATTAACTTAAAACCCTTTTCTTCATTTTTTTTTTGGGGGAAAAAAAAAAAGAAAAGAAAAAAAGAATCAGCCAAGAATGAATCATGGAATCTTGTAATGTAGGATTTCAGATTCAAGTGGTATTGACCGCAGACGATCACAGCTGTTAATCTCTTAAATTTGAACGTGTGAATTTGGGAAGAGAACGCGCTGTTTAATAAGCTATAGCTGGGTTCAACAAGTTCAAAAGCCTCTTGGGAAAGTTTATAGAAGCCTCTGTTATTTTCTATCAGATTCTCGGGAATATACACTTGTGTGTGCGTGTGTATTATACGTATGTATATTATAATAAGATGGGAATTTTTGTCATATTTTCCAGTTTATTTTAATCCTCACCTTCATTTATGAGTGTCAAAGGTTTTAGCCCAAAGTTTCTCCTAATAGTTTTTTTTTTCCCTTAAAAATGAATTAAATAAAAAATAAATAAAGTCCTCCAAACAGTTGTACTTGCTTTGAATTAGCAATAACGTAATCATTCTTCGATATGAAAGTCAAATCTTTTTACGTCGTGGTTCCTTAAGAAAAATTAATATTTCACCGATAGATGTAAAACCGTTGATTTTAGCCACACATGAGTTTCACTCTAATATTGTCACGGGATGGAAAATTTGTTCCACTACGGTTAGTCTTAAAAGAGAGCCCACACTCTATCTTTAAGCAACCTTACGTGTTTTAACCAAATTACTGCCCATTTTATGCCTCTCTCTCGTATATGAAGTTGAATTATTTAGATTCATATCATTTAGAAATGTTTAGAGAACTTTTCTAAACACATCTCTAAATGTTTTTTTTTTCTAGTCTTTTCCTTCGATTCAAAATTTCTTTTAACTATTTACATCTCAAAATTTTATAGTAAACTCAAATTCTAAAATTCATAACTTGATTATTTTAGGTCTAAATTAGATGATTTTTTCGTTCAAATTGTATATATTTTCAAGAAAAATAAAATAATATCCATATTAATTTTTTTTACAAACACATTTCAAGTTTTTATATTTTTTCACTCCAAATACCTTTTGTCAACCAAATATACATTTTCAAAACTTATCTTAATTACAATTCAAATATCTCCAAAATTCTATCTCCAATTTCCTTAGGAAAAAAAAACACACACACCCACACACACAAACACTCCATCTCCAATACCTCCATCAAAGGGGCCCTTAATTTTCTAAAATAGTAAGACTATGAGATTGTTGTACATGGACTTAAAAGGATAGTTAATAAGAAAATGGATAAATTCTATTTTTATTTCATAAGTGATCGCTATCGATTTTTAAGATGATAGTTAATAGGAGCGTGAGAACACTACAAATTTTTACTTTTTATATATTAAAAAAAGAAAACAATAATGAAGTTCTAGTGATTATTCCTTATTATTCCTTAAAGATTCCAAACATGATCGTAATTATGCTCTTTTGGATGCTCTTTGCCTTCTAGATTTCCATGAAAAAGGTTCTTTAATAGTATAACTCCGGTTCATATCTCGTCGAGATTTGTCATATTGTTTTGGTATTTTTTTTGCCTTAAAAAATAAGTAAAAGAAAAGCATTCCTTGAATTTTTTGCTTTCATAATGAAAGTGAGACTGCTGAAATTCGACATTGCCTCAAAGTCCTCTATCTATCACTGAATTTGGCGTTTGAAAGATTTTCACGCCACCTTGTCAAGGACTACTTTTTCCAAGCCTTATCGGGGTTTTGACTTTTTGTCGAATTTTCTTTCTTTTTTTTTTTTTTTTAATGCCCAAAACAAACAAACAAACAACAGTGCATAAACCACACCAAATTGAAAAATAAATAAATAAATAAATGAAAGAATTTGTTTTAAAATGTGACACAAATATTTTGTTGAAATTGTTTTGCGTCGCTATTATACCGCTCTCCAGTAAAGAAGCTTTTTCACCTGCTTACCGGAAAATAAAAATAATAATAAATTGAAAGGGATTTTCATGGCAGGAAAATGTCATTTTCTTCTACAGGTAACAATTATAATTTTAATCATTAAATTAACTTCTAAATTATCTGATCTATCTAATGTGAGTAAATTTATATCAACATAGTAAATGTTTAATATAAATAATTAAAATCATATGATCAACAGTAAAAACAATAGTTCCTATATCCTCCAGTAAGAACTTTCAATTAATCAAAACATTGGTGGTTGGTGGGTCCAAACCTACGCAATTCAATCCAAACAAAAACTATTTTGGGTTAAATAATTGTAAGGGTGGAATTCTAAGGACATCCGGGAAGCAAAGTAAGAAGTTCGAATGTTGAACCATTTTCTCAATGAGAGTCCAAATAACGATTCCCTAACTACTTTATATCCATCCTTCAGAGGGCAAATAATTATATTTCTTTATGTGTATTATGCATAAACATGCACTAATAAATGTCCATTGGTTTGAGCAAATTTCTCCTAAAGCAAATAAAAAGCCACATAATCGGGCTAGGGAAATTTAAAAAAAGTATATATTAATAAACATGCCGGAAAATGAAAAAAGAAAAAGGCAAAAACGTGAAAATGACAAATAAAGATGGAAGAAGAAAAGGAAAAGGAGAGGTAGATAAACTCTAAAGAGGTATCAACAAATATCATATTAGATTATAGTATACGTGTTAAAAAGTGTAATCTCACTATGATTTTTGGTCGGTGCATTAAAACACTCTTTTATGTAAAATCGCGGCTTGATTGATCTAGAAAATTCCACTATTGGGAAAATTGACCTATAAAATACTCCAATATTCCAACATTGTCAGGTCATTTTCGAAAAGAAAATCAAGAGTTACATCCCCAAATACACACTTGGCAACATAAAAACACACAACATTCCCATAAACAATACATAAGGACTAAAATATCTTTTTGTCAAGTGTCGGGGAAGGGAGATCTGAACTAACACTTGGGCAATTAATTATGGATGTTCGGCTAGCTAATTGATTGCCCCTCAAACTTTAGGAGGGAAAAAAAATTATATTATTGAATAAATTAACTTGAGAGACCAAAATTTATTTTTATATATGGTTGGTCTTAAGAGGATTTGCATGTTTCCAATGAGACAAAAGTAAAATGTGCAGGTGTCACCCAATTATTTGTTTTGAATCTCAATTTGATTTTGATTTGAATGGAAAAAAAAAAAGATTATTTATATTAAAAGTATTTAGAATCTAATCACAAATGACAATGATATGGTGACAAGAAAGTCTTATTTAGAGTCTTCCTTTCTACTAATTTTTAAATTTAAGTTTTCGTGTCTGCAACTTCTAGATCTCTGGTAAAAAAACTATATGCAGCCGGAGCTCTTAAAATCTGAAGGTATTAACTATTGAATATTTATTATCAAGACCTTTGCCATCTCAATATACTTTTAAATGAGTAAAGGAGGTGCGAGAACATTAATCCTCTTCTTACTATAAAAATTAAATTAAAAAAAAAAACATATACTTAGGGCCTAGGGAGAAGTGTTTGTCATGGAGATTTTAAGTTGCGGAATTAAAGATCATCTGATGGAAACTAAGCCAATGGTGGTAAAGGGGTGGTGATTGGTGATCTCATGCATGGACTTTTTTAAATTTATTTCTTATTAAATTCCTTTTGAAAAAAGCATATACATATATACATATACATTATATGTGAACCTGGCCTTCCAGAGCTTGAAATGCCTATCCAAAGATGTAAAAGTTAAAATAAGATAAAAAAAGAAGAGGTAATTACGTTTAGAACAAGTAGTTAGTTGAATCTGTACTTACTGCAAGATCAAGTAGTTCTTCAAATTAGTGGGGTATGAGTGTGCGTACCACTATCATAAACTATACTTTAATTAGACAACAACTTTTATCACAAAAAAAAAAAAAAAAAGGAAGAGAGAGAGAGAGAGAGAGAGAGAGTAGATAGTCAATAGCTGTTTAATGAGAGATACCTAGCATGTCCTAATTCAATAGATAGAGCAACCTGTGACAGAAACTGTGTCCAATTCAATATGAATAGGTAGGTACACCACTTAAAAAATAAAAAAATATTCCGCACACACTCATACATATTATACATATATATATAGATGTCTACTTTTATAAAAAAAAAATTGGAGGACCATTTTTATTTTTATTATAGACCATTCAGATTTTAATAAACGGTTAAAATAAGGTAAATAAAAGTGACGTGAAGTTAAAATTTGTCATGTTCTAAACCGGCTAATCTTGTATTCAATTAGGGGTCAAATTATTGGCCAAAAGTAAACAACATAACGCTTTTGCTTTTAGAGAGGGAATTGAAGTGCGGTTTATATTTATCATTCGAAATGTGCAAAATAAAAAATAAAAGAAGAGAAGAGAAAACAAGAGCTAATTAATGTGTATATTAAATGCACATTTCCGAAAAAGAGTAAGCCTATATGTTGTTTAGGTGGAAAAAGATGGGTCAGACCTTTTCTATTTTTTTTCTAATATAATTTTAGAGCATTACGATTATGATGGTTTAAATTGTTTAATAATTATATATGTATATATATATAGCGAAGTTTTCAGCTGCATAATGTTAGGGAGTAGTCACTTGAGACAAATTAAAATTTTGTTCTAATGTTGTCCAAAACTTTGTTATCTCTCATGAGGATGTTTAATATTATTCATCAAATATATATATATATATATATATATATATATGTTTAATGTTACATCTCATTTGGAAGAAATATGTGTACAAGATTAGTTGTTTGCTAAGTTAGGGGAAAAAAAGCTAAGAAATTTTGTATGTGAAGACAATAATTCTTTGGTAGGGTGTAAAACTCTTATCTATTTAGTATGTTGATCTTAATTTTTATTTATTTTTCAAGTAAATAGAAGGGATGAAGTGATATAAAAGACGTTTAGCACTTATCAATTTAGTTATTATAATCATATTTTAATTCAATGCATTAATTTTAATCCAACTACTATGCATTTATACACATGATAGACCAATGTTTCATTAAACATTATTTGACATTAATAAAATCATGGATTTTATTCAATGCTTAGCAGTTGAAAATTGTACACGTTAAATAAATCATGATTATTTTTTAATTTATAACTTGAACATATTTCATCTAAAAATATGATCCATGTTATGTTGTCTTGTCTCAATGTTATTTTCTTATAGGTTCATGTATGATGTCATCTTAAAGAATATGACAGTGGTCATTAACGTTAAAAAATAAAGGAAAAACAATAGTGAGATTACAATTTTAGTGCCAAACAGTACTAGGAATTGCCTATTTATCAGGTTACCTACTCCTCCATTTCCAAAATAACCGGTTAATAATAAAATATTAGTTATTTCAATTTCTCAAAAAAAAAAAAAACCACGAGGATCATATAATTCCAGTTACTTATACATATTCAATTAAATAGATTATCACATTTGAAAGGACCATTTTTTAAGAAGGATGCTAGCATTTGCAAATATATATATATATATATATATATATATATATATATGACTGATCCTAACAAAAGTATAGCCCTTTTTCATATTTTATAGAGATATTCAAAATAACTCTACTTTTGGACATTTGTAAAAATAATAATACGAGATAACTAGATATTTTCTTGTTATATTTAAAGAACTTAACAAAAGTTATTACAAACAATATCATGTTACATTTCTTAGGGAAGAATAGTGATCTTTTGAAAGGATCAACCCACACACACATACATATATATATATATATGATAATTTCTATGATAAAACGTCCATTAGCTTCCATTAACTATTGTTTTAATCATCCGTTTAGTACTTCAAATTTATAATTAGGAGCAGTTTTGTATTACATGTTATAAATTTTTAATGAGTAAATTATTATGTTAGTCCCTGAACTTTTAATTTTGTGCAAGTTTAGTCCCTAATTTTTTTTTGTAGATAGAATGCCCATAAACTATTACAATGTTGCAATAGTTCTTTATATTAATTTTTGACAGAATTCGTTAGTTAACATCACTTTTTAATCAAATTACTAACGATTTCATTTTAAAATTAATAGAAATGACTATTGTAATAGCATTTTAACAGTTTAGGGGTATTCATATTTTTTTTTCGTCACTGGAATGACCATAAATTTAAAAATATTTTATAATAATAATTTCCGTTAATTTTTTGATGTAATCTGTAGTTAGCACAGTTTTTTGACAAAATTACTACATTTAAAAATTGACGAAAATGACTATTGTAATAATTTTTTAAAAGCTTAAGGGGATTCCAGCTACAAAAAAATATTTTATGGACTAAAGTTATATAAAATTAAAAGTTCAATAATGAAATGAGCAATTTACCCATTTTTAATTACCGTTAAAAATGTAATCCATTCATAAGTTACGTTTACCGATAACATAAAATAAGTTTTATTGTAAAATGACTTTTAAAAAAAAAAAAAATTACAATGACATTGTACATACAGTTGGGTAACCGTCCATCACAATTAAAGTATAAATTTATATAACAACTTTATTAAACTTTTTGTCTACTAATGTGACAAGTACAAAGACGTCCCAGAATTTCTAAACACTAATAACCTAATGGGAAATTGTTAGTTGCTTAAAATAAACTATATTATAAGTAAAGAAAAGTTATTGAATATTTAGAAAGAAATCATGAAAAACCTCTTTCCAGAAGAAGAAGAAGAAAAATCTATTATAAAATTTAAGAATTGTCAGAGAAATAGGTGAAGGTGGATTAATGCATAGCACAGGACTTTACTCAAAATCTTATCTATAGGAATATGGTCCAAACGCACCCTTTTTATTTTTTTATTTTTATTTTTTATTTTTAAGCAAAGCAAACACTTCCACGCTCTTCATTCTTTGTTTGTACAACCAGCCGAAAGTATCTCTTTATTACTAACCACTTCTTGATTGGTACTTATTTGCAGCTCACAATTATGCCCTTTTTTTTTTTTTAATTTCCTTTTAAATGTTCAAGTTTTATATTGAAATTACCCTTCAGAGAAAAAAAAAAGTTTCATTTTAAATTGAAATCTTGTTAAGAAAACTCTAAACTAAAAATTTCATTTTAAGTATTTATTGGGATAAGATCAAGAAATTAATGTGGAAAGGAAAGTAAGGAGCAAATTTGTTTTCGTATGCCTGCTTTGCTATTAAAAAACTAAATAAATAACTTTTTGGTTTTCTAATGAATAAAAATTGTTTTTAGGTTCAGCTTTTAGACGATTGCATTAAAAAAAAAAAAAAAAAAAAGAAAAAAAAGAACAGACTCGCATTGGACGTTGCAAGCGTACTACTCTACTCTACTCTACTCTACTCCACAATGAATGGCATTTATTTTTTTTTTTAAGAAAGTGACAAGGAAATTTATTATATGATAATTCAAAAAAAATTTTTTTTGGTCTCAAAATTAAAATAGGACTGTTACGATATCTTCATCAATG
Source organism: Ficus hispida (assembly GCA_025413025.1). Lineage (NCBI taxonomy): Eukaryota > Viridiplantae > Streptophyta > Magnoliopsida > Rosales > Moraceae > Ficus > Ficus hispida. Next base: position 16,827,256 of record CM046363.1, read on the forward strand.
ATATGAAGATAATTTTTCAAGCCTTAATAACGAGCACTCGATTTAAATTGTCGAATTTTGAGTTGTTTTTAATTTTTGGCATGTAGAATATAATAATAAAAAATTTGATAACCCACGTCTATTTTTAGAATATATATATATATGTATATGAAAATACATTGCATGATAACGATCAGAAATAACATCAATACTCAAAATCTATCCAGATATAGACATATATATTTATGTGTGTGTAATATTCTTATCAAGAGCAAGATATGGAGATTTCTGAAATCAGAAGGGAAGGGAGTTGCATGGTGATGAGGAAATCGGGTAAGATAGATTTTTCTTGGTAAGCCATGATTCTTTCATGAAAAATATACCTCTTTTACATATAGTTTTATTTATTTTAATCTTATCTTATTAAATATATAAAAGAGTCAATAATACTTTCCCTCTCTTGTCATGTGCAATTCATTGTTTTTATTTCTTCTCTTTTTTGCTTTCATCATTTTTCTTTCTTTTATTTTTATTTTTATCTTTTTCTTCTCTTATTTATTTTCTTTTATGATTTTATCTTTTATTTCTTTTTTTTTTTTTTTATCTTTTTCATTTCTTATTTATAAAAATGCAAAAGTTTCTTCCCAGTGATCAAGGTATATGAGCCCATCAAAGTTGGTTCAATTGTTGACCTAAAAGTTCACTGATATGCTTCTGACATGTGACCATCCCAAGGCCTCTACCAAATATTTTTAGTCAACCATGAGGGCTCCAAAAGTTCTTCAGTAATTACATTATGAAACTACAAGATTTCTAGGGTAGATCTGAAAATAATATATTATTAGTAAAGTTTTGTTTTTTAATCATTAGATTTAGGTTAAAAATTATTATTTAGTATTTTTTTTAAAATTTTGATTTGATTCTGACTGGATCCATCTACTCTAACTCCAAGGCCTGAAAGGATAATGAGGCTGGTTTAAAATTTGAATCAACCTAACTTGAATTATGTCGGAGAAGGGGAAAAAAAAAAGAGAAAAGAAAAAGAAAAGTAGTCAAGACTTCAAATGACCAAAGTAACAAAAAAAGATCATGTGTCATGTAGGGAAATATTGAGAATAATTGGGAAACAACTTTAAACTGATGCCACAGAAAAAAGAGATTGGAAACAATATGTTTGCTATTATTATTATTTATTTATTTCTTTTGTTGTTAATTATGATTGATGAGTAAAATTAGAACATGTTGTATTGTAACCCATCTCAACATTTTTAAACTTTCCAGTGCTTTTAAGATGAAAGTTCAAGTAAAGCTACATTTCCAAGTAGCCTTGCAGGCTATATAGACCCTTTCCTTTTTTTTTTTTTTTTTTTTTTTTTTTTTTTTGTGGAGAGGGAGGGGGGGCGGCTTTGAAGGCAACCATTTTATTTAGTTAAGAAAGACATAAAAAATCAACCCATGTAGTTATTTTAGAATATGATTAGTGGGCTAAATCTTTTTTTAATTTAATTTAGTTTAATTTTTTGGTGGTTGTCCAGAAAGTAGGCCTGGTTTTAAGTGAAACAAGAGAATCCGAGCTCACATTTTTCCATGCACTTGTAAAAAGAAAAAACAGTGTGTGTGTGTGTGCGTGCGTGTGTGTGCAGCCCCATTACCAGACAAAAAGCCACGAGCTTTGAAGTTCAAAGTCGCACCTTGTCAGAATGGTGGCGAGTGCGATTTGTTGACCAAAACGGGAAGGTTTCGTTCTCTAATCTTCTCTTCTTTTCTTATTCCAGATTCCACTTCTTGAAATCCCGTTTGGTGATTGTTGGTAAAGACCCACCACCTCTCACTTCCAAGCACCGTCCAAATTCCCATCATAAGCAAACACACACGCACACACAAAATGTGATATGGTTGAGTTGCTTAAAATTCCAACGCCGTTCTACCAACAATCAAGTGTGATGACCTAACGATAAAAGATTATTGTGATAGATCAATAAAGATTTGTTTCCGCTCTCACACAATGTTACCGTTAACACATTTGGTAATATTAAAATGACACGTTACTGATTGAGTGATAGGTCTCGTTCGTAGGACTTTTAACTTATATTTCTATAAGTGTTTAAAAAGCTCTTCCGTAAGATTTAAGGGGTTATGCATTGATTGTCCCCTTTCAAACTTTTTCTTTAGTAAACAAAAAAAAATATTCTAGATAAATAATACCTGTTTATGAGCATTAAATCTTATTAAAAATCATATAAAAGTATAAATAAAATGCACAAAACCGACGTAATTTGATGAAAATATGATGTTAGGCCCTATCCAAGAATTCTCATAGTTTGTTTAGAAAGGGGGGAAAGACTTTTTTTTTTTTTTATTGTCGCTCTATATATTGTTTTAGATCAGATTAGTAATAAGTAATATTATGTGTTAATCAATCACATACTCCCGAGGTTTAACCATTTTTACATTATTTTTGCAAACGACGTTATCTCATAGTTTGTTGAAGTCTTAAAATTGAATAAAGGACTGTAATGTTACGCTAACAAATTTAAAGGATTATCCCTTTGATATGTTAGTCTTTTTTCAGGGCTTTGCCTGTTATCTTTCCAAATTCCAACCCACCCATCATCCACCATCGTTTTCAAAGGTACCGGTCCAATGTCATCGGTAACAATGTCCCATCAAAATTGAATCTCGCACTGCATCACGGAAGGGAATATGGTCCATCCATTAAAGCAAAGGTGTTTGGAGCCACATTTATGTAAGCCGGTGAGGTTTGCTCCAAAACTACTCACAAGTAATAGGTCCCACTAAGGAGACTTTCTACTCAATCCTGTCGAGCTGAATAAAATCACTCTTAAACCATACAGCATCCATTGATTTGAAATCCGTTCAATCATCTGTCACCAGCAATGGTTGAATTAGTAAAACCTCCTGTATGAGAAAAATTACCGGTCATAGGCAGCAATGATTGTAGGCTCATGGCAATTTCACATGGAATCTTTGCTGCATTGGTGTATGCATCGCTTGATTTTGAGCTGTTTTTCCATCACAGTTTACGAACGAACCAACCAAAAAAAAAAAAAAAGGGAGAGGCAATTTCTTAAGGGCCAAAACAAAGTGGAAGAAAACACAAACATGAATGGTTTATTGCAAGGAGGTCATCAACCTATAGAAGGGTGGCCTCTTCCAAGAGGTTTATCAAAGTTTAAAACCATAGGATAAGGTTTGGAGCATCCTCGTCAGGTTTTGAAAGTAGAAAGTTAATAACAGTTCCAGAAAAGAAAAGGCTTAATTTACGCACACTATATGTACCCAGTAGCTATAAATTCCTCGCCCGCAGATTTAAGAAGTTCTATACGCAGGCAGCAAGTTCTACACTCGAAGCAAATCCACAAGCATTGTCAGGAAAAAGGGTTGGTCAGCCATTTTCATCTTAGCTCCTGCTATTGTACACTGTTGCCAGAATTGTCCCCGGATTTGAGGTCTTGGCTCTCGCAATCTTCTCCTGCTTTGATGTCAGACCTGAGAACAAAGCACCACGAATGATATTCTTTCAATTTTTTGCAAACGTATGCTCTAGATAAATCATAAATTCGCAAAGATCATGAAAACCAGGATCGATCTTATCAGGAATCATACTCTATCTGTCGAACAAATTGTCCCCGAATTCGAGGCCTCTGTTCCGCCAACTTTTTCCTGCTATGGTATCGAACCTGAAGAAGAATGATACAGAAACAATTATTGTCTTGTCATCTGGTTTGAGTTATACATTACAGAAACATGTAAAATTTGTAAGCATCTCAATTTAAAAAATTCAGCGGATGAAAAGCCTTCACGTGTCCTCCAAAATCATTAGTTTTGAACTGATCTACGAAATTTTCTATGTATTAAAGCGACCGCAAGGTGTACAAGGGCACAACCTCAGAGTATTGAATCTTGTCGCAGGGTACTCCTACAAATGAATTTGGTTTTTCATGACATCTTGAATTAGACTTATTTCAACATGTTAGACTCATATGAGTTCCCTGTAATAAGGGGAAATGTGACTTATTTGTCTGTCTTGCTAGTAGAGAGAGCGTGTTATTGATCCCTAAAAGAATGCAGTCAAAGAGAAGTGAGTTACCCTCCTTTCGAAACATCTCTCTTTTCTTTTCTGACGGAACTTGGTCAACGCAGCCTCTCGGTGTGCAACCCGGTCTTCATCTACCCCGATCCCACCGTTCCTCCTGCTAATGTCATCTCCACTGTTTCCCGCTACTCCATTGTCACTTTCCAAATTCATCAGTCCAGCATTCAAGGCAGTGCTACTTCCATTCTGTCCATTGCTCCCATGATTACTTCCGGAAGCACTCCCATTCATGCTGTAGTTTCCAGCGTTACTCTCAACAGGCTCTCCAAATATGTTCGAGGATCCACATTGCTGAGTAGATGCAGCCATATTCTCCAGAGAGAGATCATCGTGTTCGGCCTGCAGCATATTTTGCTGCATGTTGTGGACGTGATGGTGATAGTGATGGTGGTGATGATGATGGTGCTGGACTTGGACCTGTTTGTAAGAGCCTCTCAGTGGTGCTTGACCTGGGTCAACTTCTCCATCGTCAGTCTTTCCAGGAGGCACTTGAGGAGATAAACAAATGCAACCACTCTGCACAGGCTGGAAGGCAGAAGAATGAGAAGATTTGAACCCCGATGTGGGCTCTGGCTTGTCATTGAAAGCTTCGGGTTTCGGGGCAACATATTTATTGGTGGAGGCCATGTCATTGTTGTCGCTACTCCTGTTAGATTGCTGGTTCGGAGGAGTGCTATTTGAATGAGATGGAAAGTTGTGTGATGGTCCTGTATTTGGCGCAACTGAGCTAGAATCAAATGGAGAACAGCTTCCTACGTTTCCAGTGGGAGCCTGTTATAAAACGGGAATAACATTAGGCAGCCAAAGTTGGAAATCAATTTTTACTTCTTCTCTGTCAGGATCTGTGCCCCAACCGAGGAGAAACACTGAAAGTCCGTGGTCCGTATAGAAGAGGAATGCCCATATTATTTTTCCTTTTTGGTCAATTAAGGACACAATCCATTCATATCACAGTTTGCTGCATGGCGATTGGAGGCATAAAAATTAAAGACAACATTTCAACACTTATTGAAGGCACCTCGACGTTGTCTAAGATGCAATGGTACATTACCTGATTCGCAGAAGAGGGGGTGTTGTATCTGCACAAAAAAGGGAAAGCATAAAATGTCATACGTGGGTTTACAACAAAAAACAATGGAATTAATCAGAAACAAGTTATACACTTACTTTGAGAAAGCTGATGAATCTGAATGTCTCAAAACGTTAAAGTCATCTAATGCAGCAGTTCCAACATCTCCTGCTCCTCTCAGTCGCTTTAAAGTTAGTTCAAGAGATGGTTGCTCTCTAGAATCACACTTTCCCTTGATTTGTGATGCATCGGAAATGCCATTTGGAGTGCCAAAGATTCTGCCTTCAGACTGTGGTTTGGTGCAATTGACATTTGGACTACTGTTTATATTCTCACCGTGGTGATCCACCTCTCCTTGCTGACTATCTACCTCAAGCTGTTTGTTCTGCCTTTTGCTTGTTAGAGTGAAAGATAGCTTCTTCTGTTGATATTCATATTGTAAATCTGGTTTTCTAGTTACTCCCGTTTCCAAGTCTTTACCAACTGCAACATTATATATGAAACAATTAGCAGATAATGGTCTTCAATTAATGAAACGAAAGTAAATTCATGAGTTAAACAAGATAATTTCATATGGCCATACCGAATTGCTCGCCTAGTTCATGGCACTCTTTTGTTTCAGTAGAGTGCACCCACCTATTGCTACATTTTTCAGGCTTAGTATGGATCACCTGTGCGCATGTGCTATCATGACCATCAGCCGATTGACCACCAGGAGACGTAGGAATGGGGCTGTGAACTTCGGCTGCTGCCCTTGAGTTCTAATTAAAACACACCTATATGGTTATTCCAGTTTTAAGATTTGAAACTGAATAATAAACTGTTAGCAATGACATTCAAGTCACACCATAGAACCAACAACAAGGAAATAACCAATGGCATCCTCTATAAAGGCAAAATGATGAAAGTTATCGTTAGAACGTAGTTTAAAATGATTGATTGGTTGGTTTAATCAAAACTGCTTAGTGCCACCCTGTAATGGTATGTATGAGACAAGTTCAACTCCAGAAAACAAAATTTTAGTCATCATGAAGTGCAATTTGATGTACCCGTTTTGAAATTAATTCTAAATGACCATCTTATAACATATTTACTCGTTAAATTGCATCAAATAATTCATATCTCAAGCCTACTATTTACCTGAGTGCCACTTCCATTATCACTTCCATCCCGGATGCTCAGACCAGTACTCGCATTATCTTGCTCCTCGCTGCTGGCAGTATTGTCGTCAGACTCGTCGTTGCTTTTAGATTTTGCATACTTTCTGTTCTGAGTCCCACTTTCACTCCCACTACCACTAGACTGAAGGGGAAAAAAGTCAGAAATCAATCCAACTTGAGGGACAAAAATCAGCTCTTCTATTCCAAAGACAATTTAATTTTTATAAACTCATGACAACACAATTCGTAAGTAGAGTACTACTTTTTGAGTCAAATCCATGGCTATAACAGGGGGCAACAATCTGGCAGGGAAAACAGCAACAGTGCAGTTGCAATTTCAATAAAAGGACAAGAACCCCTCAAACAAATTCAAATGTGTATTTCCAGTTCGAAGCTGCTATTGCCTGAGGTGAGCTACGCCTAAAGTAGAAAGATATAGCAACTCACACTGTGGCATCTTCTCCAAACATGCTGCCATAGGTTTTTAAGTTCGTTCTTCCGAATAGGTTTTACTAAAAAGTCGACTGCGCCCTTTGACAAACACTTAAACACTAGTCCCATAGAATCATGAGATGACATCACTGTGTTCACAGCTCAACAGATGTTGTAAAACACCTCGTCAGAAATAAATCAAGGGAACAAGAACCTCATATACAAAAAATAAGAAAGCCATTAGGAACGTTACTTACTGATCACTGGAATATTCTTTAGAGACTTGTGGCTCATAATTTTGCATAAAAGAGCGATTCCAGATAAAACAGGCATGACTACCTCGGTTAAGACAATGTCAGTGTGATTATTTGGATCTTCTAAGATCTTCCATGCTTGAAGGCCATTTGAAACTGGATTAACTGTTTAAAAAAAGAAAATTTGTGTAAAAAGAAGTAACAAAAGTATGGTAGTTAACTTCATGGGCACCGGATGAATTCTTTGTTTCGTCATATACAAGAAAAGTCTCCATCAACAAATATCTCCTTCGATCTAAAGCAGCATCCAAAAGCTTACTATATCACAAAAACTGTCACGATTATAACTTCTCATACAGTAGGATAAAAACCAACTAAAACCTTAAAGAGAATCAAATTGGAACTCTTGATAATTAAGAAAAATCAATCAAACATATGAATTGTAAAAACGAATATATCCAGGTGTTTGACTTTCCTACTGCTCTGCAGTGACGGGTTTCCATCAATTACAACTTTAACAAAATGAATAAAAGAAAAAAGGGTTGAAAGCTATAAAAAAGGAATAGACTCATACTAATGAGTCGCATATTACAGAGAATCCCATGATCATTAAGCATCCAGATAACATTTAAGACTTGCAAAACTTTACTTGTTTATTTAGCAAAAGGTGACCTGGAGTCCTAACGAAAACGGAGCTACAAACCTTCATAGCTGCAATTTCGAAGTAGAGCACTAACGACATGGCGGGTGGAATCATCATTTTCCACTAGCAAAACTTTCAAAGATCTGATGGGGAGAAACCTTTCCCAACGTACCACAGGTCCTTGAGGCAACGATTGCAGTACGGTGGACCCGTCAGCGACCTGAATCGCTGCTCTAAGCCCGTTACTCACATCTTGACTGACAATTATTCTTGATTCATCCTCCTCCGGCGTCCCCAAACCTTGGTCTTCATCCACTACCCTGTTACTAACTTCCTTTTGCTCAAAACACATATGGTTGTCTTGACAAGCGAGATCTCTCGGGCTGGAACAATTCCCAACAACCAGATTCAAAGAGGCCAATGATGTGGAATGCACACGATTGCACACACGGAATAGACATATGTATTATTCTCTCAATAATCTACCTCTGCCGATGCAATCCATTTTACACAAATTGGTCAAACCCAAACATTGCACAACAATGCAGGATTCCATGAACCCAAAACAAAAAACAAAAAAACAAAAACAATAGTTCACACACCAGGAATTGAAAGTATATATATGCAATTGAAAACTGTAATCTGGTTTAACAAAATTAACTATATATATATATATCTATATATATGAAAAATTTCAACAGAAAATGGTCAAAGCAGAACCAGGATCCAAGTCAAATCAACTCAGTTCCTCATAATATTCTGATAAACAGACTAAACCATCAACGAATTATCATAATAATCATAACAAGCCCTAAATTTTAGTGAAACGTAGATCTAAAGAATCCAAAACCATCAAGAAATAATCTTCTGAATTAAAAAGTTAAATAGCAATAACAATCTTCAGAGATTAAAAAAAATAAACATCTTTGCAGGAACGAGGAAAAGTACCCTTTCTGATTCAAGAGAGAAAACGTAGGAAAATCAGAAATTAGAACAAGCTCATAATCAGTATACTCTGTTCAATTAGCAAAATCAAAGACTAAAAGAGCTAAAATAAGTAATAATTTTTAATACCAAAAAACGTAAGAAATCCCAAAACTTTTTATTTTTACTTGGGAACCAAACAGAGCAACTAAGATTAAAGGCAAATTTATTGAAGGAACATGAGAATTAAATTCAATTTAAATAAGAAAAAAAACTGCAAAAAAATGAGACCTTTAGAGCTTCTCTGATGAGGAAGAAACCGCCATTGTTAACCTCAATTTCAGCCAGACCAGAAAAATGAACAAAAATGAAAAAAAAAAAAAACAAGAGAAATCAGAACTGGAAGATAATTTTCACGCCAAAAAAAATCTAGAAAAAAAAAAAAAACAGTTTCGAAATTGTTCTCAGGTATTTTCCATTTCTGTTGAGGAATAAAAATGAATAAACGAACAATAGAAAATGTAAATAACAGCTTTTTTTTTGGAGAAAGAAAGAGGTTTTACTGGTTAAGAAAATACTAAACTAATGAAGAGGAGAGATAAAGAGAGGAGGAAGGAGGAGAGAGAAAGGTTCGACGAGTGTGGGCAGGAGCCAAGAGAAGATATTATTCGCGGTGCTGACGTGTCACAAATGAAGGTCTGAAGCGGCTATGAAATTCCACCGTTAAACGAATCTGTGACGTCCATCCACATGGACATAATCACGGCCATTGGTCTGTCTGCGCTGGACAAAATCTAAAGCTGGAAGTCCGAGACTTCTCCGAATCCCTTCAGATCTCGGAGTCAACACGTGGCACATCCCACGTGCTAGTTAAAGGTTTCCATTTGCGTGTCCCCGATGACGTACTGGAAACCCTAGTCAAAGGGACGGCGTCGTTTCAGGGCCCCTTTTTTTTTTTTTTTTTTTAAATATTGGATGAGGACCCTTGGTGGTGGGGGCACATGCGGAGCCTTATCCGGATTTCAATATTCCTTTTTCTCTCTTGGGGGTTTTTTTTTTTTTTTTTTTTTTAATATAAAGTTTTTGAAATGAATCTCATCCACTTTTTTAGCCGTTCCTTCACTTTTTTTCTTTTCCCATGAATAAGTTCATTGTCGGAAATGAAGATTTTGAAGATTTTGACAGCATAAAAATTTGAAAACACTGATATATATCATGTGCAAAAGTCTAGAACAAGATTCCTATGCCTTTTCTGTTTTGGGAATATTGATAACATTATGTTTGCTACTTCTGAGTAAGATTTATAATCCTAATTGGAATGTCCATGTTTCTTTCTTTTGTTTCATGAAAGACTCCATGTTTCAAATAAAAATATAGCTACAATTCCCTAAAATATATAGTTTACATTTATAGCAATAATAGCTTGTCAATGTTTGATGAATCTTGTCCCTCGTAAAAAAATGTTGGCGAATTTGGATTAATACATTAAAAAATATATAAATTATTTAGCTAAGCTTTTATGCTTTTTCATACACTAATTTTTTTTATCATATAATTTGTTTTGAAAATTATGAAAATCATTTAACTCTTTGGCTTCCCATAATGTGTGCATGTTGGCTTTAACTTAGAGAATCATGAGTGGTATTTTTGTTAAGGTCAAATTTAATCTCCCTCTTATATAATGCCCAGGTCACGATAACTGGTGAACCATTAGCACTGAGCATCGAATTGTGGTCCATTGACCATTCAACTTGGTTTTTGTAAGTCCGTTGACTCTTTTATCCAATGGTATGACGAATGTCGAAGTATGATTCATCAATCATTCGAAGTGGGTTCTATGGTCCCGAGTTAGTCGATTAATTCTATCTTTTACTTGACCCATATTCGATAAACGACGAATCATAATCCATTGATGGTTCAATATGCATTCATTAGCCCAGATTCTAACCAAACATGGACCCAACCTAACATCTATTTCTTCATCCTTATATGAAAGGACCAATGAATGTTGAACCGTGGTCCATTGATCATGCGGTATGTGTCCATCGATCACTCGACATATGTTACATTCGACTCGACAATTAGCTTTGTTTAACAAAATCGAACATTGATGTTCGATTGTCCAATGTTCGACTCTCAATACTCCACATGAGGGACCTACGAACGTCGAATAGTGGTCCATTGATCACTCAATATTGGTCTCCTTGACCTCTTAAAGCCCATAAAATTACTAAATGTTTTGATCAACTCAACATCTGGCTCAACATGACGAACCACGAATGATGACATTTGATTACTCGATGCATGCCCAATCTGTCCATTACAAATGGTGCTCGGTTCATTGTTCAACACTCACCTTGAGCGAACGATGAACGTTGGACGATCGACTTCCATAATTACTATGCTCACGATCAATCGTGACCCAAATTCTTGCACATATTCTAAATTACTTGGGGTAGTATTAAACCGCCCATTACTGTCTTAAAAACTCGGACCCATGACTTTTCCTTTATAAATATAGGAAGACTTCTTAGATTTGATGATCTTTTAGCCCTTTACTTACTGTTATTCTACAAGATTAACCCCAAAAAATGTAACCTGGTACTCAAAATTTGTATATAGTAAAACTCCAGTCTTAAATGACGTAGTACAATTCCGGTGAACCTCTCTCAACCTTACTATTGTTATCTTTTACTGTTCTTATTTCCCTTTGTTATTTACATTTTTCAATTATGATTGTTTTGTGATTTTTATATGCGATGTCCAAAAACCCTAATAATTTTTTTATGTAAATTTTCTTATTATCTAATCCTGATTGAAATTTGACCATAGATTCCTAGCCTTTATAATTTTAATAAGTGAAAACTACATTCATCTATCTAAATTTTCAAAATCATTACATTCCAAATTCAGAGGAAGCATTTTTTCAGAGAAGAAAGGTTGTTTTTTTTTAATAATTATTTAATGTTATTTAATCAACGTGGATAAAAGGTTGATCTTTCCCTTTGATATATTCCCCCTCAAAATTTTTTTTTTTCATGCTTTTTCCCTCAATTCTATGGAGAAGAATATAAAGATAACTTTCCAATTAATTTAATTGATTGATTAATATTTATATATAATTTTACTTTATTAACATATGCTTGCCCTAATCATCGTTTTTCTTTTTCTTTTTAATAATGACAATGTTTTCATTCAATTATTGCAAAATTATAGTCGTAGATATTGTTAAATATTGATGTAAGAGTGATATATTAATAAAATATTAACTTAATGAAATAACTAGACGAACCATTTTTTTTTTTTTACCTACATTAGAAAAAAAAAAAAAAACTAAAAATGAGTGTCATGTTGCGAATAATAGCAAATTGGATGGCATTGAATAATTTTCAAAACAGATACGTCATTTGTGAAAGGAGCAAAATATGGAGGGGAGATTTTTGTATTTAATCCTATTATGAATTATCAAAACTAAAGGTGCATTTGGTGTATTATCTTCAACTCAAAATTTTCATATCAGTTTTTATCTTTTTTTTTTAAATCAATAAAAATTATAACTAGTTTTTAAAAAATCAAGCAACTGCAACTTAAAAATTTTATCTTCAAGTGGTGATTTGATTCAACATTTCTAGCTCAAATTTTCTATCTTAATTTTTATCTTTTTTTTTTTTCTAAAAAGTCAATAAAAATTATAACCAGTTTTTGAAAAATCAACAAACTCTAATTTAAAAATTTCACATGCGTTTGGTGTTAAGGTTTGTATTGTAAAATTTGTGTTTAAATTGAATTATACTTTTTGTGAAGCGTTTGAATTACTGGAGATAAAAAATGTAAAAACTTGAAATGTGTTCAGAAAATAAATACAAAATGGAATTTATTTCGTTTATTTTGAAATTCTATGTAATTTATAATAAAAAAAAATCATCTCATTTAAATTTATATATGTAAAATTATAAAATTTTAAAATTTAGAATAAAAAATTGTAAATAATAAAACTAAGAAAAAAAAATATAACAGTTTAAATTATAATTTTATGATTCGCACCAAAGTTGGCAAATTTTCAACGGCAAACCAAACCATCCTAAAAAGCACAACAAGTTTCCAGCGACTAAAGAAACGACGTCGTTGAGGAGAGAAACACACCCGAATTCAGTACCAAAACTGACTGGAACAAAACCCATCGAAACTGAGCTTGTCGGAGAGAGAGAGCAATGGCGTCGCTGGTCCGATCAGCGTCTCTGAGAAGTCTCAGAAATGGTGGACCACTTCTCTTCCATACAACACTCAGAAAATCACTCACTTCTCGTCCGCAAACCCTAACCGTGCGAACATTCTCGGCCACCATGTCGCCGCCGTCGAAGGCCGTCATCTACGACCAACAAGGGCCTCCCGACGAAGTCACCAGGTCCGATCCTCGCTTAATCAACCTCGGAAACTTCTCGATTTTTTTTTTCCTCTGTAGAAAGTAGGAATTGATTTTAGTATTTGATAATCGTTTGTTGCTGTTGTTGTTTGAAGAGTGGTAGAATTACCTCCGGTACAAGTGAAGGAGAACGATGTTTGTGTTCGGATGCTCGCCGCTCCGATCAACCCCTCAGATATCAATCGTATTGAAGGTGACTTTATTTCGACTATATAAATCCAATGTTCAGCAGCCAATTACTTGGCTCGTTTGGCATTGCATTTGGTTTTAGAATGTATGCCGTGGAAGACGAGAAACAAAAGCTGTGATTTTGCAATCAATGTTTAGAACTACACTTTTAAAAATGTTAATAAAAGTGATATTTACTTAAACTTGAGCACATAGAGGAGCTTTTGTGAGAACTGAGAAGCCACAAAATTTAGCTTTGACTGAGAGTTTTTTCTGAACCGAGGAAGCTAACAGCAAGTTTGGAAGGCAATGTGGAACTGTTAGAGGAGTCAAAACATGAATTTTTTTTAAAGATTTATTTATTTATTTTTACGAGCTTGGATAAAATGAAATGGCTCTCGTAATATTGCATGGTTAACCATTGCAGGGGTGTATCCTGTGAGACCCGAAGTGCCAGCGGTCGGAGGGTATGAAGGTGTTGGAGAGGTTTACTCAGTGGGTTATGCGGTTAAGGATTTCTCACCTGGAGATTGGGTCATTCCCTCTCCGCCCTCTTCTGGTACTTTCTTAGAATTTGCTTGAAAACTAACATTGTTTATGTTATCAATTTTTACTTATGGAAACTTGAAAATCGAAATTGACAGAACATTACTAATTAAAAACGTTGACTTGTTTTATAAGTAAATGTTCGCTGTTTCTTTTTAAGTAGTTATTGAAAAGAACAGAAGAGGACTAGTGAAAATTGGCATTCCCTTTCTATCTGTTTTAGAAAGAGAATTAGGGATGGGGATATGAATTTTGATGTGAAATGTTCCTTGACTGTTACAATTACCTTTAGGCAAAGACAATTTCATGATAAACCAAGCTGTCTTGGTCTTTTTTGGTTATACTGCTTAGGTTGGATTTCCTATTCCTCTCCCAAACATTCTAATAGGGAAAAGTCAAGTCGTGGGAAACAAAAACATGATTTTTTTTTTTTTTGGCTAAAAACAAATACATGATTCTTATTTTCCATTTTGTACCACACAAAATGCATTGGAGCAATGCTCATGTCAAAAGAAAAGGGTACACAGACCGAGTTTAACCGTACAGAATTGTTGTAGACTTGAGTTTTTGTCTCGCCAATGCTTCAGGGGTTACCATTTGAAAGCATGTTTCCCCAATGTCTTGTCTCAACCAAACAAAATACAGAAGAATCTATCGTGTGCATTGAAAGTCTCTTTTTGTTAATGGAAACAAAAGTTCAAATACAACATGTACCATGTGATTTGCTTGTCCTTGCTAGACAATAACAATTATTTTTCTGCTTAGGGACTTGGCAGACTTACATTGTGAAAGATCAGAGCGTATGGCACAAGATTAGTAAAGAAACACCTCTGGAATATGCTGCAACGGCTACTGTTAATCCTTTGACTGCTCTAAGAATGCTAGAAGACTTTGTTCCTCTAAACTCGGGTAATACCGTTTTACCATTTGCACATTTCTTCTTCTTTATCAATTTACCTATGTTACTTTGTTTTTTGGCTGAATATGTTACTTTGGGTCTTAACTAGGAGATGCTATCGTCCAAAATGGGGCAACAAGCATTGTCGGGCAATGTGTCATTCAGATTGCACGAGACCGTGGCATCCATAGTATCAATGTTATAAGGGATAGGTGCAATCTGGAATCTTTCGTTCAATTTCTTCAGAATTCCTAGTTTTTTTTTTTTTTAATCGAATACCGTTGCAAACGTACTCAAGCAGTGAGTCCTTTCAAGAACTCACTGTTTCAACCGAGAGAAAGCTTGTATTAAAATTCTTGGTTTAGTTGAACACTTTGTGCTTCGTACAGGCCTGGCTCAGATGAAGTGAAAGAAAAACTTGCAAAACTTGGCGCTGATGAAGTTTTCACCGAGAGTCAATTGCGAGTGAAAAATGTCAAGGATCTTCTGGTATCATCCTTAAAGTCTCATTATAGCATCTCTCTGTGAAATATAGAGGTTTTTCTTCACTAATGAACAAAATTTTATTGCTTGTTATGTCCTATTAAAGTTTTATTCTCCCATTATTTCTCATTTATCTAATCTTTTTTCATTATGTTTTTTGCTTACCTGCTAGGCCAATATACCTGAACCTGCATTAGGCTTGAACTGTGTTGGTGGTAATGCTGCGTCGTTGGTTCTCAAATTTTTGAGGTGTGTGATACGCAATAAAATCACTTTGAAGTGCTTCAAACCTAACATTTCAAAATTAAATATCTCTTATAGCGCAAACAAATTTTTACTTACAGGCAGGGAGGAACTATGGTAACATATGGTGGCATGTCTAAGAAACCTATTACCGTATCTACGACATCTTTCATTTTTAAGGTTAGACTCATATTCCCCCTTGTTATGACAGAAGATGGTAGACAATATAGAGTTTTTATTTGACTGAAAATCTAAAGGCAAACAAAGATTGATTAGTGTTGTGCGTGTTGTAGTTATACATATTCGTATTTAATATTTTAAAACAACTCAATTTAACTTGTACGTTTGGTGGCAAAAGTCTAAGGTAGGACAGACAAGCCATGTTGGTCAACCAGCTTCCTCGTGGTTATATCATGAGAAGTAGTTACGCCCATTAGCTCTAATCTATTAGATAGTTATTATTGTCCTTTTATATTAGCTTTTTCCTCCACTTTTTTTTCCCCTGTTTGAATGTACCTTTATATCTGCTAGTGATATCATACTGGAGTTGATTATAACGTCTGTTTACAGGACCTCTCTCTAAGGGGATTCTGGTTGCAGAGATGGTTGAGAACAGATAAGGTTCACGAGTGTAGAAAAATGGTAGAATATCTCTTGGACATGGCACGACAAGGGAAGTTGAGATACGAGTACGCTATCTGACCATAGCTTATTTTGCTCTGCCCCTGTAGTTATACTTTCTGTCTGCCGTATCACTTCACTTATAGAATGTATTAATAAGGAGGTTTTTGCATTTGCAGAATGGAACTGGTTCCTTTCAACAATTTCCACGCTGCACTTGATAAGGCTCTCGGGAAATTAGGAAGCCAACCAAAGCAAGTCATAAAATTCTGAATCAAAACTGGAGGAATATGTTTCAACGACTTGTAGTCAGTCGACGTTTGCAGTGCACTTAAAGCTAGAGTCAAATACTTTGGGATCGTTTTTTTGGCACAAGACCATGCTTAGGTGAGAACCAGTCGCTATGAAAGCTGACTAAAAGTCATGTAATTACGATCATAACAACTACAGATTACAAATAGGTCCTGACAGGAATTGCTACAAATGTTGTCGGCTATTCTGGCCTTAAAGAGCCGAACTTGACGAGGTTTTATCCCCCTTGTTATTTTCTTGACTTGTGTATTGTGCAAGACTTGTTATTTCAAAGTATAACCGAAGCGACCGAAATTTAGAGGCGAAACGTTACTACGGAGAGATAACTTCAATGAAAACAAGGTCATGGCTAAATAATTGTACCATGAATAGATTCCAACTTGAATAATGTAGCTGGGTGTCAATTTCAGATGACAATCCCATTTCTTCGCGTCACACTTTCCTTTCTTAAATCAATTCACAACGATCACATTCAAAATATAATTGAAAAAGGGTAATACCAGACTCAAGAAGCGCACTCCTTTCTCAAAATATACTCAACCGCTTCTTCCACGGTGTCAACAACCTGCACAAGTTTTCAAGATTTTGTTTCGGTGAAGACCCTGGCTGAACTCGAAAATTTTCGAGAAGTGTAATTCTGGTTGCTAAGCAATAAGTTTGTCATAGATTTTTTTTCCCACACAACTCAAGTTCTTTCTTTTCAGAAAATACAGAACAAGAGGACTTCATGAAACCTTACCAGATCAGCTGGAAATTTGGGATGGTTTTCTTTTCCCTTGAAAACTCCAGTCCTTGTCAGAATAGAGAACCAAGGATGTCCGGCCTGAACTTTTAGATGTTATTATGCATTCCGCGAACACATTTAAATTTAGATGATATATGGAACCAAAATTCCAAAAGTCTCGGAGACATACCTTCCGCGCACCGCAGATGTCAACTGAAGGATTATCTCCAATCATATACAACCTTTTGAGATGGTGAGTTCCAGTATTTATATGATCGGCAGCATGAGCATTGCGTTGCATAGATGACACGAGTTGCTCGAGCAAAGTTTCCGCATTCTTGAATACAGAGGGATTTGGCTTCCCATAAGTCGTGAACTTAAGAGCAAGAGGGTGGATTCTGCATATTTAAACTCGTGTCATTACTCCAGTCCAAGTAAACTGAAAGGGAGAACTAAAGAAAATACAGGTCATCGACAGTTAGCACAAGCTTTGGTTAAATGGGTTATCGTCTTTTGATATGATTTCAGTTCAACCAGACCTCATTTGTATAATTTGTGGCCTTACCTATTGAAAACAGCTTCTAATGCAATTCTGAAAGCTCCCATACCAAAACGCTCGGAAGGAAAGGCAGCCTATCTTTCGTTGACACCTCATCAGTAGATGATAGATTTTATTAATCAACAAACTTCCAATGGAGACCCCAAAATCAAATTTCAAAATTATGGTAAGCATCATAAATGGGCAATCCACAGGGAGAAATGAACCAACCTGATAAGCAAGGTCATCATGTGCAAAATACAGGGGTGGTTGGTGTCCAACTTCCCGACCGAGAAGACCTCCAGTTCTTAATATGTCACAGAGCACCTGGTACCAACACTCATCCAGACAATTTAGACTAGGAGACTTTTGAAACTGACAATATGAACAACTTATTTTTTATTATTATGATGTTTTTCAAAAACAGAAAACTATACAAGTTTGGTGGTTGCAGGCATAGTTTAGCGGTAATACCATACATGACTCCACCTAAAGGTGCAGAGTTCGAATCCCCCACACCCAAATTAAAAAATAAATAAAAAAACTATACGAGCTTGAAAACTGCTAACAGAACAAGGAAGCCTGGAAGTCTAAAAATTGCGGATTTTGGGCAAGTCTGCAATGCACCATACCCCCATTCTAAATCATTAAACCCTAGATTAGGCGAGAGAGTATCGTTACAAAAGCATCTTCACCGGCGAATCATATCCTCTCTTGTAGCTAGTTGAGACGTCCTTTTTTATTTTTTCGTAAGATGATTACAAAATCTACTCACTCTGGTAAATGTATGGTTCAAATTCTTATGGACAAGAAAACTAGATTGTTCCCTTGAAAAAAAAAAAAAACATAACAAAACAAACTAGATGTTCTAGACTAACCTGAATGTCCCTGCTCCAGTCAACAGAATCACTAACTATAAAGACTGCTTGAACTCTCTGTGAGCGTATGTTCTCTCTTAGGTCTGTCGCCTTGGTATTGCTACTCTGATAGGAAGCCTGCTTAGTTGTCCACTTCTTATATGGTGCCAATGGGTCAATGTTGTCGAAGGATAATGCATAGTCATCAATTGAAAGAACATTTCTGTTCAAGTACGAAAGCGAATCAGGAGTGAAACCTCATCTCACAATGAACACTAAATTGAAATATATCAATGGAAGCACAAGTCCGTTAAGCCAGGATAAGCAGGAAAGAACCTTACTTAAATCCATATTCAGACATCACTGTAGCAGGTTCTCCTTTCCCCACAGCAATAACAAGTTCATTTTCAAACCTGCAGAATACGAAGTTGTAGCACCTTCAATCAACAAAAAGGGGACAGAGACTGATTATCTACCAAAAGACGGATACTTGGTTTACTAACTATAATGTAATCTTTATGAAATTCCGAATATTTTCCTAAATAATGTCGGCCATAAAAAGATTTTCCTTGTGTTTTGTTTCCCTCGCGATCTTGGACTAATTAACCCCTTGTCATAGTGCCTTATTCTAATTGAATCAGGTGTAGGTATTTCTCAATCCCAATGCCTTAAAGGTATAAATTGGATCAGAACTCAAGTTAGAAAATAATCGACTTGATAGTGGAACTAAAGTACTTTTCAAAGTATGGAGCTAGACAAGGAAAAACTTATATCGTCCAAATCATTTAAAAAAAAAAAAAAAACTTGAACAAGTCCTCATTTAGACAAGAGGCGTGCGTGTGGATACCTGCCGACTAACTGCTTAAAAGGTGAATGGCCTTGTACAACCTGTATGCAATATGATACAATCAAAAGAGATGGTCACCTTTATACAATTGAAAAGATAAAGAAATCCTTTAAGAGTTTGATGATCAAAAGTAACCTTTTATTTACGAATTTATGTGAATAGTCAACAGGTTTTCAACAAATACGAAAAGGGTTTACAGTCAGGAAACTTGACAAAAAGAAGACAATCCAATAAACAACAAACATCCCCGAAAACTAACAAAACCAAAAATGGAACTCTAAAACTTATATATGTGTATATACATATATATTTATAGATAGAGATTCTAAGAAAAGGGATCATTTTTAATATTTAAGATAAAATTTGGAGTACCTGTGAAGGTGAAATATTTATACCCAGAAGTTCACTTAGCTCAAGGGCTCTTACAGATTCACGAAAACCACCTCCTGTTAAAGTTTATTCACACCAAAAAACTCCAACTTGGAAAATATGTATATACGTACTAACATTAAACTTAAACAAAAGAAAATAACAAAATGAAACTGAATTGCTTCAAACAATGCAATTCGGAATTCGTAGTTCGGTTAACTGAAAAATACAAACGACTCACCGTTTGTCAGGAATATGTACGGAATCTTCAAAGCACCTGTCCACTCAAAAAGCGGGGGAAAAAAATTGGTAAAAGATCAGCAAAAAAATTCAAGACTTTTGATGACGTTGGGCAATAAGAAAAAGATTGGACCTGAGTCGTCGTACAAACGTCTCAGAGCTTGGGGAGAGCCTCCGATGGGAGCTTCGCTGCGTAAAACAACGCCGTCGATGTCGAAGGCGATACCAAACGAAGGTCTGCTAAATCAACACAATTGAGCTCTTAATATGTTTCAAGAAAAAAAAAAAAAAAAAAAAGGATAAACATGAAGGAAATTGATACGGACGGTGTGGATTGGGACGAGAATGAGCGCGAGATTGCGGAGAGAAAAGGAAAGAGCGACTCTTTGTTCTGGCTCTGCGAAGCCTTCCTGAGAATTCGGAGGATCATGGTGAGGATTTTCTCGGGAAAATGGAATGGGAAAATGCTGGATTCGGCGCGAGAGCCCGGAGAGGGAGTTTGGTGATTGTGGCGCTTGATGGGAACTGTTCTGTGGGGTATTTTGATTTAAGAAACGACATGCCGTTTAAAAACAACAAATGACGACATTATTTTCCTTCATTTGTGTTACCCTATTCTTTGTTGTCGTTTAAAAAACACGACATGCGTTTAAGCAGTGTTGTCATCTAAATTGTCTTGTCGTTCTATGAGTAGAACGACATGTTCTGTAGAGCAATATTTGCGGCATTTTTTTTGGTCGAAATATAGAAAATTCTCATTTGCTAGAAATTTTTATGTCGTTTGGTGCTTAAAAGTTGGATGGCGTTTGAGACGTAAACTGGATGTTCTTATCTTTGCATTTTGCGTCGCTATCTTTTAAAACCCAGAAACGACAAAGGTGTCCCGTTCTACCTCTTATCTCGTACAAGATTTCCTGTTTAACTTATAAAAGACATGTCGTTTACAATAAATTTTTATTGTCCTTCAAGTAGACTAAAAAGAGAGAGAGAGAGAACCGTCGCTCAAACGACATATTGTATTATATCAAGAGGTGCTGTCGTTTTAAGCCAACTAAATGGCATGTCATTACGGAAGTTCGTTGTTGTTGTTTTCTTTTTTTCTTTTTTTTTTTTTTCCGCCGGGGGGGGGGGGGGGGGGGGGGGGGAGGACACTAAAGTTTGCTGTTTTAAGGACATTAAAAAAGAAAACTAGTATTCGAGAAGGGAAAGGGTAAATTTCACATAAATTTGTCGCCAAAAAAAGTATAAGAGCACCACAAAAAAAAAAAAAAAAAAAAAAAAACATATGCAATCAGTCAACACAATTTAGTAAAATCTCAACCAACATGTTTATTATGACCCTTTTCTCTCTGTTCCGTTAGCCTAGAATATATATGCGATTTACATATAAACATTGCCTGAACTGAAGCAAAGAAGGCTAGAAGATCAAAAGCCTTCTATCATGCACACCAACCCACCATAGGGCATCCATTTTCTTCTCAAAATGAATCCAGAAACATCCCAACCCCATTCTATCATCCTCTCAAATCATAATATAAGGAGAACCTCTCTCCCTATAGAAAACTCAATGACATATTCTACATTTAAAAGCCAAAACCAATCCTTCAATCCACGACCCTAGCTAACGAACAACGGAAACAAAGGATTAAGGACCACTGCTGGAAGGTGTAACTATTCCAGCATATTATCCGGGTTGAACTTCAACGATTCCCTCCATATTAGCTCCTTTATGTCTTCTTCATTCAAGGATATCTGTTCGAAATCAAAGACAAAAGGAGATGGGCAAGTGGGCTCCTCGTTGATCTCGTGAAGGCTTGTCAAGTATGGGTGATTCAGTGCCTCGTCAACTTTGCACACATGGGCAGAAGAAAATATTAGATTTTCAGGAATATTCTTGAGAGATCAAATGATATCTTGCTGTTGTGTTAAGAAATGCTGAAGGGACATACCTGTAATGCGTTTGCTTGGATCAAAAACTAACATTTTTTCAGCCAGATCAATTGCATCAGGAGATACATTCGGGTACTTCTCTGCAAAGGATTGCTTGGGGACACGAGGGAGCTGCTTAATGTACTTCCTAGCATTATCACTTCTAACGAATCCCAGATCGGAATCATCCGGTGAACCTAGCAGCTGTTTTAAAGAATAATCAGCAAGTTTTGCCATGTTAGACCAATTAAACTAGAAAATGCTCAGAGAATTGAGGTACCTCAGTTATGAGAGCCAACTGCTGAACATAGTCTCTACCAGGGAAAAGTGGTTCTCTTCTTATAATCTCCATCAAAATGCAACCAACTGACCATATATCGATAGCAGCAGTATATTCTGAACAGTTGAGTAGCAACTCTGGTGCTCGATACCAACGAGTTACCACATACTCTGTCATGAAATCTGTCTCCGAGGTAGTTCTTGCAAGGCCAAAGTCACAAATCTTGAGGTCACAACTTGCATTGAGAAGCAGGTTGCTCGGTTTCAGATCACGATGCAAGACATTTGCAGAGTGTATGTACTTCAATCCACGCAATAGTTGATACAGGAAATACTGCCCAGGGCATCATAAAAGCTTATTTAGATTTCGAATTTTCAATCTACAGCTTGGCATCACAATGTTCTAGAAACTGTGCACATAATCATCACAGTACAAAATTAGGACTACAACATGCCACCAGAGTGATAATAGGTTGCCTGTAACGAGAATCCAAGGTTCTGCGTGCAATGCAGATCATATTCTTAAACGAATGTCTAGCCAGCACAACCGATTTTTTAGGAAACCAAGTAAGCTTCGAAAGTCCAAAGATACCCTTTCTAGGTTCTATGGTAATCACAAGATGTGTCGATATCTTATGACAACTGCATAATGGCTAGAAAAAGTCATATGAAACTGACAACCTTTATGCAACACTGTAGTTTTTTCGAAGAACGCACATAGAACATCTTTCAAAGTAAAAATCAAAGTTAAAATGCTATTAATTAGCAGGAGGGAAAGAGGACTTTTTACCTGACAGTGATCATCCGTCAAAGCCTGTCTGGAGCAGATAATTTGATGCAAGTCGGTATCCATCAATTCATATACAATGTAAACATCATTGAACTTCTTCCTATCTGCTGGCCTTATTATGTCCTTAATCTTGACAATCTGTAACATAAAAATTATACAATCTCTTACTCACAGTATAACAAGCTATGAGACAAACACGATATCCTTAACAGAACTCCCTTTAACAAAATTATCAATGAAAATGAAAATTTAAAAAAGAAAAATGCTAAAGTGACAGCAAATCATATATAAAAATGATAAAATGCAAGAGGTTCTTGATCTCCAAATCAGTACATTTTCATGATCCATGTGACTGAGGAGCTTTATCTCCCGGAGAGTCCTCTTGGCATCTATGCTGTTGTCAAATGCATTGCCAATCTTTTTTATCGCCACTTCCTCTTTTGTCTCCGAATTCGTCACGGAACTGCATTAAGGAAACAAAAACATCTTACTGAATTGTAAAAGCTTGAGTAACCGTAAGTCCTTACGAAGAATAAATATTAAAAAAAAAAAAAAAAAAAAAAAAAAAAAAAGTGATCTCCCAACTTGCAAAACAAAGTCTCGATTCAAGCTACTCAGATAATGAAAACATTCTAAACTTCCAAAGAAACTAAAAAAAAAAAAAAAGAATCTTGAACTTCTCATCAAGCAATTCAATCCAAAGAAAATCAACTTCTCTGTCGGTAATACTAGTCAAAGTTGAATTAGGCCTTTTCCAGTCGAAGAATATTCAACTTCCTCTTTTTTTTTTTTTTTCGCTCACCTTTTGTTCCCATCTTTTCTGAGAACTAAACAAACAGTATGTGAGAACACAACAAGATAACGATACCGTCTACCACAAAAACTACATCAAAGGCGAAAAGGGTCGCTAAAAGAGTAAGCAAAAGTTCAGATTCCATGAAGCTCAAGTCAAGAAAAAGAAAACCCAAAAAGAAGAAACAAGAAGGAAAAAACATACCAAACGATGCCGTACGCACCGCGACCGACGGGTTGGATAGGAGGGACGTACTTGGCGGAGACCTCGAAAAGATTGCCCAGAATGTTGTACCGTACGTACTTTCCTCCGTACGCTGAAACCCCTTTCATCACCACACTCTCCGAATGCTCTTTCTCCGTCTCCATTTTCTCCGGTGACTCTTCTATGAAAAAGATGAGAAAGTTCCCCCAAGTGTTTTTTTGTTTGTTTTTCTCCACTCACCGTCTAGACTATAAAATGAAATATGGCGAGCAAGAGAGAGGCAAAGGGAAGAAAAAGCTGGCTAAAGACGAAGAAAGGCAACGGAAAGAAAGTTATGTGGTGGGTGTGGGTCGGAGGGTCCATTTGTTGGAAATTCTTGTTTATTTCTTTTCTTTTAATTTTCTTTTGTAGCTTTTGGTTTGAATCTTTTGAAATTTGAACAAAGAAATTCTCGTGTTTTGACCATAGACCATAAAGAGCGTGATGAGACCATAAAGAAATTCTCATTCAAATGGTTCCTTAGAAGTTATAGTCACCCACCAATGTTCTCAGGTAGGGTCATACTTTTCTCCCAATATTGAAAAATAAATTTGTCCTTTTTATTGTCCAACCTCTTATTATATATTTTTTAAAATTTTCTTAACTTTTTAATTAATAAATGTCCACTTAATAAAATAATAATATACGATATAAAACTGTT
This sequence comes from Ficus hispida, assembly GCA_025413025.1. Lineage (NCBI taxonomy): Eukaryota > Viridiplantae > Streptophyta > Magnoliopsida > Rosales > Moraceae > Ficus > Ficus hispida. The sequence goes on from CM046363.1 coordinate 16,851,798, forward strand.
TTAGTTAGAGATTAAATTGTGAAAAATTTGATTCAACAGCTACAATAATAGTTCTTACAAGTGCTAAAATAAGAGGTACTACCATCAAAATTTCTCTTTAAAAAATGTTTTTGATTCAAGTTAGTTCAAACAAATACAATGTTTGAAGTATTACTCCATATCAATTCAATATACAATATCAAAAAAGAAAAAAAAAATAACGGTAGTCAAGAGAACTGTCCTGACTATACGTTATGGTATGAATACTTAATAAAGTAATAATTAATTGACCATATTTGTTGTAGCAAAATATCAAAGAAGAACACCATAATTTTGCAACTTGAGTTTAATCTTATGTGATACATTAATATGTATTTTAACATTCAATACATTATAATTAAGTCACCACCATTTTTGTTAAACATAACATGCATAACTATACTCATTACTGATAATAATTATTTTTTAATTGTTTAATTAATGAGCATTCATCTTCAAAATTTATAGTGTACATACTCTAATCATAAATCAAATAATTGAAAATTTAATCTAACGACTAAAATAACAGTTCTTACCGATATAAAAAATAAAAGATCCTACTAATAAAATTTTCTTTAATAAATATTTTAGATTCAAGTCATGTCAAACAAGTTTTATGTTCGAAGCATTACAGTGCATTGATTCAACATACGATATCAAAAGAGAAAAAAAACGGTAATCAAGAGAACTTTGTTGATTATACGTTTTTGTATGAATTCGTAATCAAGTAATAATTAGTTGATCATATTTGTAGTTGCAAAATGTTAAAGAAGAAGACCATAGTTTTTCAACTTGGTTTTATAACCCATATCTTATGTGATACATTATAATGTATTTTAACATTCAAGATCTTATAATTAAGTCACGACACCATTTTTGTTAGACATAACATGCGTAACTATTAAGTTAAAAAACAAAAAAGAAAAAAAATAAACAACTATTATTTTTTGATAGTTGGGTAAAGAGTCTTTTTGAATAATTTTTTTAATAAGTGTCTAAATTTTATAAAATTAGGAAACTGACCGTGATGTAAAATGATGTATGGTAACTTTATTAAGCTCTAAAACCTATTGAATGATTGAACCCAGATTGGAGAAAACTTTTTTCTCCAAAGCGGCTGAGGGTTTAAATTGAAAAGGGAAAAGAGAGACCCTAAAGCCGTAAACGGCAAAAAAATAAAAATAAAATAAATCTAGTAACGGCATCATTGTACAAAACGACAACGTGTTTCGTTAAGGGTAAAAACTTCACAACGTCAACTGTCATTAAGCGACATATTCTCCAAGAAACGACAATGAGTTCAAAAACCGACCATAAGAACGACAACAGTTAACAAAAACGTCAAACCAAGTTACAAATGACAACATCCAGTACAAACGACAGTCTAATGTAAAACGACATCATGTTCTAGAACAATAACAACTATAAGAACTTCAATTTATCAAAAACGACCAAAATTAGGACATAGTTTCATCCAAGACAATAGAATAATCTTATAGTTCAAAAACTGACAAACAACGACAACAAATCAATACAAACTAACCTTGTGGCGAACGAACAACAAACGCTAAACAAGAAGGTCAATTTCTCCCAAAAACGAACAAAATAATCACATAGCATATACCATCATATCCTGATGTGAGCTGGTGAATTGGATTATTTGAAATAACTCTATGAAACGACAACATATCTTGAAACTTCATATACTGAAACGGCAAGTTGTTAAAGGCGGCAATAACTCGAAAAAACGACACTAATTCATGATGTCAAGTAGTCAACAAACCATTTTCCAAAAAAGAGAGAGAGAGAGAGAGAGAGAGAAAGAAGTTATCAACAAACCTCCTACAAAGACAGCAACAAAAATTTAACTTAGACGAACGACAATCTATCCTATAAACGACAAAGATCGCCGTGGAACTCATCGCCCATTTAGACCTTTCATGTTCAACTCCTTTCATTACTTTACATTGGATTGCTGGCAGTGAACAAAAATCATTTCTTGGTTGCTGACTAGATTTTCAAAAGTAATCAGAGGAAATTTCTTTATTTTTTTCCCCCTTTTTCTCATCCCTTAAAAAATAAATTAATAAAAATAAAAATAAAAAAGAAGCAAACACACGTGAAAAGCTGCTCCTAATTGATTTGTAGGGTGTGTCTGTTTGCAAAACCCAATTTTCTTATTTTTTGACTTCCTCTCTCTCCTGCGAAATATGTGCATTTGAGTTTGCTTTTTATCTCTTAAGAAAAATTTTAAAAAAAGAGCTTTCAAAAAATCAGACATCTAATATGATTGCAAGCATTATTTAAAAGTAATTTTATATCTGATTTTACAATAAATTCTCGGCATGGCCCACGGCCGACGCCAATTAAAGAGAGGAACGGTTGTGAGAATCCAATTCGGAAGCAAGTTTCGGCTCGTGGAGAAGAAGTTGTCTACTGAAATTTAGGTGGCCCAATAAAGCATAGGCCTTCTTTCCATTTCCATTTCTTTAAATTTTTTATTTTTCCCCAAATTGTGTGCGGGTATGTTTTGGAAGTGTAAATTATTAGTAAAGATGTACGGAACTAAAGTATTATAAACATATGCATATATTTATAGATATATGTATGTGTTATATAAATAGTAGTTCTTTTCTTCTCTATTTTAAAGTAGTTGCGGTGGAATCTTCTATTTCTTCTGATTTGACCCGAAGGCGATCGATTTAATCTTTGGTCAAATTTGTTAGTCCTTTTGTGTGTTTTCATTTTAAATACTTTTTCTTTTGCTTTAGTAGACTAATGCTAAATTAGTCAAATCATATCCTGATATGTGTTTTCATTTGATTTGACCCTAAGCTCTTACATTTTTGTATGGGTTTCAATGAAATTCCTTTTTCTTCTAATTAATTTGTTGCATTGAGATATTTGTTCTTCTAACCCTCTCAAATAATGTTTTCCCACGCACATCCTTCTACATAATTTTATTGCCTAATTGAAACCATAAATCTTTCTTTTTCTAAAATATGCTCCCTCTTTACTATTATAATTTTTAACTAATGCTAAATTAAGAAAACTAAAACTTAAAAAAAATTTACATCCACATACAAAAAAATAACAAATTAAGTATGCAAAAGCGCATATATATATATATATATATATGCATTTTACACACTTCTTTGTGGAGAAAACACCTAAATAACGTACATTTAACGACCATTACATCAATATAATATAAAAAATTAACATCAGATCAATATAACATAAAATTAAACTAAAATTAACTAATATTTATATCATATTGATTAAGAATGAGGAATTTATATCATATTGATTAATAGATTAAAAAAAATAGTTATTTAAGTAATTTTGTTCTTATTTGTGGTATACATGGTAACGTAGTTTGTGGGCCAAAAAGAATGGATGGCTAAATTATTTCTTTCACTATCAACAAAGGTTTTTGTAGTATTGGATTAATACCCGACCGATCTCTACAAATGCAAATCTTAGTTTCATGTTGATGAAGACAACGCGTTTTATAAATTAGTTGAATCTTGTGCGTGTGTGTGTGTGTATAGTGTTTGGTCAATATTATTTTTAATTTATTTCTCTTTTCCTTAAAGTTATTAAGTTCTTATTTTTTATTCTTTTCATGAAACCAAAACATGTTAATATTCGGCAATGAAGGAATTAGAATCAACTTATCATTGGCTAGTGTGTGATTTTCAACTTTTCTAAAAGTCAATTTATTTCTGGTCTTTGGCCATATTTTCTAGCTTCACATGACATGGACAAAATTCATAGTGGTATTTAGCTATTTATTTACTCTTTTAAAGATATCATTTCTTATTTTGTCCCAAAGGCGTGCCCTCGTATCATGACTAAAATTTATTCACTTCAACTTATTGGGAAGAAAATTCCCAATGTGTGAATATGACAGTAGAGAGTCATTTGTTATTCGTATATATCTAGATATATTAATCTATTTTGTTAATTAATTTGTCAAATATTTTTCAATTAACTATTGGGAGTTCCAATGTATGTCTCTTGGAATTTTCGTTTACGCGTTGATTTTGTCCTAGTTAAATAAGAAAAATTTATGTATAAGAAAAGAATTTTTTTCCTTCTTTTATATATTGGAAGTTATAATTGTAGATTCATGATTTCAGCTTAATTTCTTCTTTGATTAAGTATATACATTTTCCTTGATAAATTTGCTAGTTCACAGGATTCCAGCTGTCTGGAAAGTCTACTGTGACTCATTTTACTAACCTAACACTAATTGCTGGTTTGAATCCCTAAACATTACTAATGAGATATTGACACGTCCTTCTTAACTCTTCACACTTCTTTCTAAATACGCACTATCCCAATTAATTTTAGGAATATTGATTTTTTTAATACATTAAAAATATTGATTTTACTTATTATACACCCATATTTAATTCAAAATTACCCATAACATTTTTTAAGACATTATTATTCTATAAATTACAAGTGTATTATATTTTTTGTTTACTTTCATATTGTTGGACTTTATTTCATAGAATTAGTAATATACTAATATTTACAATTACAGTTTACTAACTTTACTAAATTAAAAACTTATCTGCATGCTACTTTATTAGAAAAAATAAAAATATAAACAAAAAAGAAAGGATACGAATATGGCCTGCAAAAAAATTATTAAAAAATAAAACATTAAAAGCTAGCTATCTTAGATTCTTAAAAAATTATTTAAAAAAAAAAACACATTAAAAGCTAGCTATCTTAGATTCTTACTCTAACTTTTTAGGCAGCATTAGATTCTTACAATATGCCTAACATTATTTTATATTCTGGCTATTACTATATGCCTCTAGTATATATACAACCACCTTATGAAAATAAATAAATAAAAATACACTACAAAAAGATAAAATATTTTCAAATAGTACTTTCAAGAGAATTAGCGCTTAACTTGTTCTATAAAATGATCCGACTTGAATATGCCATTAACCTAATTCTGTTGAATGTCACAAATTGTAAATGAAATAATGCTTGGCAAGTTATGAATTTTTAGTCTTGATTTTATAGATTGAACACGTGGCGCACGACCAATAAGGAGTCAAGGGAGCGATCCTTCAACAACTCTCGATCGATCATATTCCGTTTATGATTTTCTCTCATCTCTCTAGAAAAGTTGATACGATATTTAATTAGTTATTTTTTCACTTTTAATTAGCATTTTACTCGATCAAGTGAAAATGTATACATTAACATGTGACATAGCAGATCAATACATCATAAACGAAATGCACACCAACATTTGCAGATCATACATTCAATCATCAAATAAGATTTGACGTTGTAATAGGATTTATACTTAGATTCTATGCAATTTGAGAAAATTCTGCATCTCATTGGTGCTATGTCTAATTTTAAATCGACATCTAACTGTCAGCGTAAAGTTCTATGATTACTATTTATTGAACATATAATTAATTTCTCTTAATACTTCTTAACAATTAATATTGCTAACTAGTAATTTTTAATTTGAATTATGAGATCTTTGTTGTCAAATAATTATTTTTTTTCATATAATGAGATAACATAATTGTTCATCTATGTCCTTTGTTGTTACGATTTTCTTTGTTTTATTAAATTTTAATTACAAATTAATACTTAATTACTTAATCTTGTAGTTTGTTATTTGTATTTTGTCTTACATCAATATTTGATCAATGGTAAATAACTTTGGTCTCTTATATGTTTATATTAAATTTAAATATTTTTTTAAATAACCCTTTTATGATTTGCTAAGATGAACTTGGCACATAATGCAATCTTAACTTATATTCTAAAGTCTCCAGCCTTCAGTCTCTCCATTCTTTCTCATCTCCATTCCTCTAACCCGATCATAAAGCCGTAAACGGCAAAAAATCTAGTAACAACATCATCATGCAAAACGACAATTTGTGTCATAAAGGACAAAAAACTTCGCAACGTCAACTATACATAAACGACATATTCTTCAGGAAACGACAACGAGTTCAAAAACCGACTGCAATAACGACAACTATTAACAAAAACGGCAAACCTGGTTGCAAACGACAACTTCGACTACAAAGGACAATCTAATATAAAATGACATCATGTTCTAGAACAATAACAACTGCAAGAACTTCAATTTATCAAAAAACGAAAGAAATTAGAACATAATTTCATCTACGACAATGGAATGCATATTTGTAAATCTATCTTAAAGTTTAAAAACTGACAAACAACGACAATAAATCAATACGAACAAACCTGGAGGCGAGGAACACCAAATTAACGCTAAACAGGAATATCCATGAGATCACTTTTGTTGTTATTTGAATTTAAATCTATAAAACGACGCCATATTCTTTAAACAACAATCTGCCTAAAAATGACAGTAATTCAACAAACGACAATTTAGAAAATCAATCACATATCCTCAAACTTCATAATATAAAACGACAATAGCTCTAAAAGCAACAACTCATCTGTATACGGCAGCAAATTATAAGATGGCATCTTCTCTCAAAACACAACTTTTCAGGGGGGGAAAAAAGAGAGAAAGAGAAAAGAAAACTTTTTGTTTGGCTTGCTGAGAAAATGAAGGATAAATATGAAGGAAATGGCATGAACTCTACGTCTTTCTTTGTCTAAACCATACAAAATATTCATGAGTTTATCTCAGTCCAGGGTTCTCAAATATAGTAGCTTCCTCTTTGCTTTCACAAAGGTAATAGGTTGAAAGAAAAGTGTTCAAAAAAAAAAAATCGTAGATATTATTAGACAAAAACGACGACACGTCCGATAAACTAGAAAGCCAAACGACAACAGATATTATAACCACATCTTGCTCTTTTTTTCTTTTTTTTTTTTAAGTGGTATAACCACATATTACGTAAACACAACAATAAGTTTAAAAGCCGACAACCCTAAAACGACAATAACTACGAGAACGACAAAAAGTTCTGACAATATGCATATCCTCAAACTACATGTTCTTAACGGCGGCAATAACTAGAGAAAACGACATGAAATGCAATCATCGCCCAACGAGAGTTTTTCATCTTAATGGGTGGCGGTGATAAAAAATCATTTTCTCGGTTGCTAGCAAGATTTTCGAAAATAATGAAAGAAAATATCTCAACTTTTTTCCCCCTCTTTCGCCTTTCTTTGGAAAATAAATAGATAAAATAAAATTTGCCGCACATAAAAATGACGAATTAATTGGTCGGCAAGAAGATTATGCCCATGCATCTAGAGGGTATGACTGCCAAGTCTTCCCACACGTAAAAAGCTGCTCTTTAATGATTATTTTTTGAAACCATTATATTAGATTATGTCACTGTTGCAATTATGATTATTATTATTATTTTGATATCATTTTCCAACAGCTACGCAGAAAAAATTAGAAAAGTACCCTACAAACATATAAACCGGACTAAATTTTTCACAATTGTGGGCTAACAACTCATAGAACTACGTCTTTGAAAACTATATGTATACAAGGAAATTACTTAATTTAAATCACAATCTTATTTTCCACAAAGTTAGGAGACAACAATGATCTCCAAACAGGCAACCTAGTCTTCACGCTGATACGTACTCATTAATCATATATAATTTGAAAAGGTCTACATTGATGGCGTTCCAAATTTTTTTTCAAATTCTTTAAAATGTCCATTATATTTCTATGCTTATCCTATATTTCTATGTAAATAGTACACAGAACATGGACTAACTCACGGTAACTAGATTCGATGACTGATTAGTTGGGAAGAAAATCTTCTCTCAAGACAATGAAAACAAGAGACTTTTGAGCTTCGAAAAGTCGTAAATAGATTATTTTGGCAAAAAAATAGATAATTTTGGACTATGAATTTCACACGTCTTCTATTCTATCTGTAACAACAAATAAGTCAACGCTAAAAGCCAAGAGTTTTCAATACATAAAATGAAAAACTTTCGGTAATAATTGTACTTTTAATTATCTTTGTCAATTGGTATTGTTATTTTAACCGTTTGATTAACTTTGTTATCATTATTGTTTTGATTACCTTACCGATAGGTCAGTATTACGTGTTATATATAAACTTTTAAGTTGAATATTCATATAAGTCAATTCAATAGTTAATAAAATAACAATACTTACCGATGAGGTAAAAATATCATTTTTTTAATCCTATTTTACTGCCTTAAGAGTCTGAGATAGAAGACTAAAACTACATTATATTTTGTTTAGGAAATGGTTAATATTAAAAGAACACAAGACAAGATGTGTGGAAGCAAAGGAATCTGGAAATTTTAGAAGATGCGTGTGGAAGCTTCCATAAGGGGCCTTGATGGATTATGAGTGATTACGTGGATAAAGAAGTTTTGGTAAATATGGAAATGGTCAGAAAACAGCTGTCTGACAATAGGCTTTTAATTTATTATGCTTATGGAACTTGGGAAGAGGATTAAGAGCCATGTTTTTCTTCTTCTTTCTTTGTCTCTGTCCTTCGTTCTTCGTTTTTCTTTTTTTTTTTTTTTTTTTTTTTTTACACTTTTTTGGTGCAACATATATATATATATATATATATATATATTGCTTGACTTTATCATGTAACATTTAACCGGTCACGTTTCAAGTTTATTAGCTGCTTCCTAATAAAGTCACCGTGATTAGAAGCAGGCTGATGCTATTTATGAAGTAATTTGATGTGTTTGGACTTTGGATGAGCAAACGAACGCAAGCAATCATATTAACTTGAAGAGGGGAAAAAAATATGTTATTTTTAATTCTCTCGTGATTAATGTTACCAAAAATTCTGTAGTAATACGATATTAACACCATCAAATGATACTAGAATCATATCAATATATATTTAACATATTCTAATAAAGATATGAACATCCCCAATAAATTGCTAAGTTAAACTTTAGCTTAGGGAAAATTTTACAAAAAAGATATTTAGGGTAAATAGTTCTATGCTTAGTTTCAACAGAAGTGAGGGGGGAAAAATCAAATTGCTGTGGTATCTATTATTCTTTTTATACTACCAGTAGATAGTTTTTTTTTTTTTTTTAGTTGAGCAATCTAAGATATTACTGGAAAATTTTTAATGTAGATAATTATATATTAGACTATTAAAAAATTAATCTAACCATAAAAAAGACAGTTCATATAAAAATTGGAAAAGAAGAGTTCCTTTCCTAGTTTTTCAAGATGGTTGAAAAGCTATCCACTTATTAGCTTCTAATTTTAGCATTCTCCGAGATTATCATCAACGGAACTAGATTTTCAATCACATCATTCATTTTATTATCCTATCCCATCAAAAATATAAATAAAAAATAAAGTCTTTTCTCACCCTCTCATTTTCTTTCACTTTCATTTTTCCTTTTCCTCTTATTTTAATTCCTTTTTATCACACATCGCCTTAATCACATACTAAGCATTCGATTTGTGATTTACAGTGTTCAGCAATCCTTTTCAGTCCAATCTTAAGACCTTATCTCAAAACGCGGATATTAACCTCGAGAAAGCTAAGAAAATCCAAAGTTGTCTTCTACTTCTTAAGTTTCTATCTTGATTATACTAAGAACATTTCCATCTACAAAGAGAAGAGCCGTGATTATCAATATTGTTAGAGTTCACATTACTATGTGACCCCTTCCCTTTTGAAAATATCACAATTAAAAAAAAAAAAACCCTCAAAATTCAAATAAAAACGTTCAAAGTTAGATCTTTTGTTTTAAAATAAATTTATATTTCAGAAGTTTAAAGCACAAAAATCTATATTCAACTTGCCCCGGAATCAAAATGAGACCAACAATTTTTTTTTTTTTCCTTGTGAATTCACATCAATTTAGCTTTTTGAAGCAAGTAATTAAACCGTATAACTTTTCTTGCTCAATTACCCAATTGGCAGAATTCAGATCCTCATTAACAAGAGGTTGCAGAATATGAAAATTCAGATAAAGGGACACGGCGTCAAATAAATATTCAAATTAATGTTATTCTTTGCTGATCAAGTTTAATAAAACACAGGCGGGTTACCACAACAACTACACAATCCTCAACATTTCCACTCTAACCCTGTAGTTGCAACGTTTCCTTATTCTTCCCCTACGAAAAAGAAAACAAAAAGGTTTTGAGGGAAAAATTAATAAAACAACATCTGAGAACAACAACCACCCCAAAACGACATTAAAAACGAGAACGACAGTAGGTTCTGTTCAGGCAGGATATATATACGTACTCAAATTAACAACAAGTTCTTAATTAACGGCGGCAATAACGCTGGAAAAACAACACTATTTCATTATATCAACAAACGTCCTACATAAGACAGTAACTCTAAATAAAATAAAATAAATATAAAAAGTAAGTTACAAAAACGACAACACATCCTAGAAACAATAAAGACCTGATTGGAACTCAGAGCCTTTTCATGCTCAACTACTTTCATTTCTAAAACTTGGAAAGTTCATATCCGCTATCCTGGTTTCTTTCTTTGTGATACATGACATTAGTACTCTTTTAATTATGTTTTTAAAAATCCCTTCAATTTTCGAGTATGAAATCTAAGGAGGTATTTGGTGAATAAGTTGAGTTTGAGTTGAGTTGAGATTTTTAAGTTTGAATAGTAATTTTTATTGATTTTTTCAGAAAAGACAAAACTTTTTCAGAAAAAAATAAAAAACATGATAAAAAAAATATAGTTTAATTTAAAATAAATATATATGTCAAACGGGTCCTAAATATCTCAACCGTTAGTCTCATTAGGACAAGCTTCATATATTTGATTGTCCTTTTAATACTCCTTTATTATAACATCAAATATATTCCTTTAATTATTTTTTATTTAAAATAATTTTATAATTACAATAAATATATATTTAATCATTCTAATTTTTAAAAATTAAACAACATAATAGAAATTTAATTATTTAAATAAATAAATTCATTGATAAATTAGTAAATATTTTTATCTCATTTTAAAATTTAACTCTGTAACTTAATTCGTTCTTTTATGAAATTAATTTCTTATTTTAAGAAATCGTAAAGATCGGGCAAAAATGACAAAAGAAAGATCGACAAAAAGTGGCTAAGCAAAAAAAAAAAAAAAAAAAAAAAAGGAATCAGCCCATGCCCACGAGCAAATGAGAGCCATCAGTTCTCCGTCAGAATGCCCCAACGTGGGCGCGTAGCATACACGCATGGATAGGCACGGGTTGAGCAAAAAGAAAAAAATTCTAGAGCAGCTTGATCCCCTGACACGCGTTCCACGGATCTCCTTATGCACCCTCGCCATCACCCATTCGTTATATGCCACCCATCTAGTTACTTGTTTGCTCCCATTCAGAAGTGGCCGTCTGACTTGCCCATGGATATGCCTATGGTCTTAGATTTCCAAATATAGCCTTCATGGAAGTATACAACGGTATCGGAAAAAGACAAATACTTGAAGGCAATTTCATAAAGCGAAGGGCAAATGGAGGAAACAAAAGATTTGGATTTCCAAATATAACCTTCATACAAGGATATAACGGTGGCAAATGATAGTGAGAAAAGACAAATAATTGAAGGCAATTTCATAAAGGCAAGGGTAAATGGAGGAAACAAAAGATTGACAAAATAGTGAACAAGAGGCAGAGTTATATACTAGCAAAGGGCTGCACGCGCATTAACGTGAAATATTACTTCATGAGAAACGGTAATTTCATTATGTTAAAAAAAAAAAAAAAGGGCACTAATAATAGAAAAAGAAAAATATTGTCCACCTAAAATAATTAATAAGATATCTAGTCTTGATATTCCTTCCTCTTTTTTTTTTTTTTTTTTTTTTTTTCTTAGGATAATCCAATGCTCAGCTCTTAAATGAGACATTAACTTAAATGAGACATTAACGTGTCCTCATTCTTCAACAATACAGAAACCAATCTCAACTTCATCTATCGTACATTGTATCACAATACAATGCAACATATATATATCCGGTGAATCAATTCAAAATACTATTAATATTATTTATTTATTTATTTATTTATTTTTAATAATCATATCACAAACTCTTTCTTTTAATATACAAATGACTATTTAAATGTAAAAAAAACTAAATACATATTTTATTTGTATATATAAAAGTTAAAAAATACATCTAAATGTACATTTCAAGGAGAAATAATAAAATAGCATTTTTAAATAAAATAATAATAAATTTAATATAAAATTTTAAATATAATAATAAATAATATAATCAAATTTATGATGACATAATATCCTTTCCTCTTCTCTCTTTAATATGAAATTATGTATATAAATTTATTGTTAAAAATCAATCATAAATATGAAATTTTTAGAAAATTCAAAGAAGTCTAAAAATTTATCAAAAATATAAAATACATAGTAAACTTAAAAGACACCTGTAAAATATTTATTATTTTCGCATACATATGACACATATTAATGATAAAGCCAATATGCGTGGAAACAAAACATATAAAAACTGGCAGGAATTTGAAAAATAAAAAAAAAAAAAAAGAAAAAAAAAAAAATCAAGGTATCTTGTCCACTACTCTCAATTGAAACTAATGCAACTCCATTGGACAGATAGATATTCATATTTATACCCCATAAATAATCCAATATCCACCAAAAGCACTCTACGTTTATAATATTCAAATGACTATTTAAATGTATAAAAAAAAAAACTAAATATATTTTATTTATTATATAAAAGTTAAAAATACATCTAAATGTACATTTCAAGGGAGAAATAACTAAAATACATTTTTAAATAAAATAATAATAATTTAATATAAAATTTAAATATAATAATAAAAATATAATCAAATTTATGATACATATAAATCCTTTCCTCTTCTCTCTTTAATATAATATGATATAATTATTGTTAAAATCAATCATAAATATGAAATTTTTAGAAATTCAAAGAAGTCTAAAAATTTATCAAAAATAAAATACAAGTAACTTAAAAGAACCTAAAATATTATTTCGCATACATATGACACATATAATGATAAAGCCAATATGCGTGGAAACAAAACATATAAAACTGGCAGGAATTTGAAAAAAAAAAAAAAAAAAAAGAAAAAAGAAAAAAAAATTCCAAGGCCTATCCTCTTTTGTCTTTCACGGTTACTCTCTCCAATTGAAGACTAGATGCAACTCCAGTTGGACAGATGAGATATCGTCGGAGAGTGTTGCATACGCGCCATAAATGCAAGTCAAACAGAAGTCCACCCACTGAACCAAAAGCACCCTGCTACGTGTACTACAACCTCCATTCCAAATGACCCACGGTTTCATTTTTTTTCCCACCTTCCCCCTAACTCCCAAAAAATATATATTTATTTATTTAAAAAACGCTGACGTAACACTCACGCGCTGGGTCCCACCTTCAATTCTTTTTATCGTTTTCTTCCACCAACTCCAATGGCTGGGCCCCACCCTCCCAAATAAAAACATGAAAAGCGGGGCCCACCAGCCTTTCCAACATTAAACCTCGGTGACCAAACAAAAAAGAATTTAGCCAAAAGTAAATGGTTATTATTATTTATTGTCAACAAAATATTGACAAAAAGTTGCCAAGCACTTGGTATATATAATGGATAATAGATAGATATTAAATACTACAACACATAAATAATTGAAAATTTTGTAAAAAAAAAAATAAATATATATATATATGAGGAGACAGTCAAAAGACAAGAAAATGGAACTATGTACTGGATTGGGTGCAATGGAGAAAAATCAATTTTTGGATCTTGATGGGATATCGAGATTTTTTAAAGCAATGAAGGAAAAAAAATTTTCTTTCCTTTTTTTTTTCACCTACCTTTAGAAAGGAGGAAAAAAAATCAATTTGTGGCACAGAATATTGAATAATCCAAACCCACACGTGAAAAGCTCACCCTGAATGATAGCAGACATCTCTGTTTTCAATAAATAATAATTATTTTTCTGAATTTCTGACTTTTTAGTTATCCAACTGAAAAGATTGTGATAATTTTGTGTTTCATTTTTCTCCTTATTTATTTATTTATTGTTAAAGAACTTTCTAGTCAATTGTGTTGACCAGTGACAAGAGAGCTGCATACGTATTGCTAACGACTAATTACTACAGCTCTCTATAGTTGAAATTTTCAGAAAATCTAGGATCATTTAATTGTGATCTATTTTGTATTTCTAAAATAATCGAATCAATACATGAGTAAGAAATAACTCGTACTCAATTCTTTATGGGTAGAACAAACACTCTACCAACTTATCTGACGTTTATGGGCTTTTTCATAGCTTTGACTGGTCATATAACTACTTTGGTTATTCAGTTTTTCTTCCGGTTAAATATTTATTGAGTTTTTTTTTTTTTTTTTTTTTACCATACAATCACTGTAGTATACAGATATTAATTTTTTAACTTCTGGTTACTAATTTTAGAGAAGCTTCTTGACTAACAGATATATATATATATATATATATATAAACGGATATTAAAACCTTAACAATATGTGTGCTAAACGACAGATATACTATCACTTTGAAAAGTACAACATATCAATATATTATTTTCCACAAAGTATAAGAGACAACAATGGGCTCCAAACAGATAACCTTGTCTTTACGCAAAGCGTAATAATGTGAAATGGTATTAATATTTTAAGCATGCTTAAATTGCATATTTATACGGTTCAAAAAAGTCATACAAAGTAAGCAATTAAAGGGAAACGACTTCTTATTTCTATGCTTATCTGATATTTCCGGACCAATTCAAAGTTCCGTATTGGGGAACAAGTACACAGAACATGGAGCTCAGTAATTCTACATTCGATGCATGATTGACAATAATTTGGAAGAAAATCTTCTCAAGATCTGAATGAACATCATTGTACTAGACCAATTACTTTTGACCTTCTACAAGTCTTAATTAAATGAGATAATTATGCACTACAACGTTTCACACCCCAATTACTTTTAAGAGGAAATATTTGGGCAATGGATGGTGACGTGGCCACCAATCTAAGCCAAGATTTTTCTACCAAAGTTAAAAAAGAACATGTTCATACTTATATACATATATCAGCGAATATCCTTTTTGAATTCAATTAAAATGTGATTTGTGTTATGTTATATCAATTAAATTATTCGAACCTAATGTTTTTTTGTGATATTTGTCATTCAGGTAAATATCTAAATACTATCGTGTAACAAAATTTTAAATAAAAAGTTATATGGAAATCAGTTAGTTATTATAAATTTATAGATAAGAAATTATATATACCACATAAATATGCCACACAAGATATTTCTTATATTAAATATATAAATTAAATAGCCCAAAAAAGAAAAACAAGGAAAACCCACCAAATTCCTAATAGATTAATGGCATGTTTAGTTTCTTTTGGAACAAAATCTACATATACATATATATATAGAAATATAGATATACCTTTCCATGTCCGAGCTAGAATTTTCTATCCCCAAAAGACTTTTGCTGCAAATCATCTATAGGTGCAAAACATGATAATTTAGTAACCTTATGATTACTTCATGCATGACGTGACCAGATATATGTTTAGTCAAGAAAGATGCTTTATTACGCTTTTGATTACGTGAATAAATAATTTTTGGTAAATATGAAAGGAAAATGGTCGGGACACAGCTGCTTGATAATTTAGGCTTTTTATTATGCTTGTGGACCTTGGAAGAGAATTAAAGCCATCTTTTCCTCTTCTTCTTCTTCTTCTTTTTTCTTTTTTTTTTCCACTTTAAATTGCAACATTTTTTTTTTTTTTTTTTTGCTTGAACTTTATCGTGAAAGAATTAATCTTCATGTTTTAGGAATAGTGGATTCAAAATCATGTTACCGTGATTATAAT
This sequence comes from Ficus hispida, assembly GCA_025413025.1. Lineage (NCBI taxonomy): Eukaryota > Viridiplantae > Streptophyta > Magnoliopsida > Rosales > Moraceae > Ficus > Ficus hispida. Next base: position 16,867,698 of record CM046363.1, read on the forward strand.
CTGACTAATGCTTTTATAAAGTATTTTGATGTGGTTGGCTGTGCAGACTATCACATGCAACAATTAATCTCTCGTGATGGATTTTGATAGGAAGAATTGTGCGGTGAAAAAAATGTAATTTTTAACCATCAAATTACATCACAAGCTTATAAAATTAAGAAAAATATAACAATTTAGCAGATTTTACCTTAAAAGGGATTCAGATTGAATAGTTCTACCCTTAGTTTCAAGCAAAGCGAGGAGAAAAAAAAAAAAAAAAAAAAAACTCTAGGCAAACAGCTTTCACAGTTTTTCATGATGGTTGAAAAACTACCCACTTCTTAATCAGCCACTAATTTTAGCATTCTCGGAGATTACTTAGCAAGGAGGGGATGAGAAATAAATGGGACCAAATTTAAGTCGCATTTCAAAAGTGTAGAAAATAAAAGCATATATTCACCTACTATCATTATTTATTATGTATGACTTTGATATGATTAAATATTGATTTACGTAATATTTAGCACCTCAATTTTCCTGGCCTCCGGATGGCTTGCATCACGTGAAAATTTCCACCTCAGTAGAAGTGGGTCCTACGACTATTCTTAGGGTTCATTTGGTGAATGAGTTTGAGTTAGAAATTTTAAATTTTAATAGTAATTTTTGTTGGCTTTTCAGAAAAGACAAAAAACTTTTTCAAAAAAGTCAAAAAACTTTTTCAGAAAAAAATAAAAACTGATATGAAAATTTTGCTCAAACGGAGCCTTAATTTTTCTGTCTCTTTTTTATGTATTTTTTAAATAAATTACATTTTTTTATTCCTGATCTTTATGTCTTATCATAAAATACCTCCTTAATTTTAATTTGTTACATTCTCTTTTCCTGAACTTTGTAAAAGTTTCGAATTTACCCCTTCAATTAATTTTTTGATGAAAAAAATATACGTAACACTCGTTTGAAATACGAGTTACGGATATTAAATATGAAATATTTATAATTAAGTTAAAAGAGTAAATAGTTAGAGTTGATTGTAGTTTTTTTTTTTTCTTATAATTATCTCTTATAGGTAACTTCATATTTAAAAGGGTAACAAATGTCATGAGTTCTGTTAAAATGTGCCATTTCATAATTCTATATTTAATACCCTCAATTGATACTTCCAATGAGTATTATATATATATTTTTCTTATCAAAAATTTAGTTGAAGGGGAAAATTCACAAATTTTTTTAAAATTTAAAGGAAAAAAATATTACAAATTAAAATTTATAAGACATTTTATAATAAAACCTAAAGTTTGGAAGAGAAAAGTGTAATTGATCCTAATTTTTTTATGGACCCCCTTTCTTTCATTTCTAAAGGTATTAAAATTTGGTTAGAAATTTTTTTAATCACTGATTTCTAAAAAAATAAAAATAAAATAAAAATGTTTGGTTGGTGGTTGGGAATTTGAGATTTTCTTTTTGCTGGGTGTTTTGTTGGGGGATTTATATCATCGAAAGGAAAGTGAATATATTGAACAGACAAAAGAAGAGAAAAACCTTTAGGAAAAAAAAAAAAAAAGAAAAGAAAAGAAGAGAAAAGAAAAGAATAAACTATAAAAACGACCAAGTCATATCAGAACCCAAACAATAATTAAAAAGTGAAAGAAAAGTGTTAATCAAGTGGAGAGCCAAGAGCTTGTTGTAGTTAGTGCTTTCTTTTCTTTTTGTTTTTTTAATGAATGCCTCTTCAAATAAGAAACCGTTTGTTAAACCCTTTTTTTTTTTTTTTTAACTCGAGCAAAATTTTGGCCTCTAAGTATGCAATCACAACGATTTTTTTTTTCCCCTTTTTTTCCTTTTTTTCCTTTTTTTTTTTTTTTTTTTTTAACAATCACAAGTCACAACGATTATAAGCCGTTGTGATGTCCTTTCATTAATCCTTTTTATTCCAATCTTAGACCTTATCTTAAAACGCGGAAGAGGAAACTAAAACAAATTCCAAAGTCATCTTCTACTTCTTGCTTATGTTCCTTATTACTAAAATTCAGCATCTCTTCATTCATTTGATACTCTCTAAATAGAGAAGAGCTGTGACTATCAATGTTTTTTTTTTTAATTGTTATATAATAGTGTTGAAAATCTCATATTTGAGATTTATGTTCAAACATAATATGTTATAACAATATTACTTTTAATATTATTTCTAACTTTTAATTATAGTTAAGCTTTAAAATTCGAGAAAATAAGATTATAGTATCATTTAAAAATAATAAGAGTTAAATAAATAGTTGAAAAAGCTGAAATATCAACTAATGACAATATAATGTCAAATTTAGCGTTTACAGTATATTGGTACAAATTTACAACCAAATTGATTATATGATAAATTTAACAACAAAGATTAAAAAAAAAAAACCCCCCCCCCAATAAAAAGGGGTGAAAAACCCTTAAATTCAATTAAAAAGGTTCAAAATTTAATATTTTTTTAAAATTTATTTCAGAAGTTTTAAGCACAAAAGTCCATACATCTTGCTTTCCATTCAACGGAATCAAAATTCGACCGACCATTTTTTTTCCCCCCCTTTGAATCCACAACGAATTGTTCGAAGCAAATAACAAAAAGATGTATCGCTTTTCTTGCTCGATTACCCAATTAACAGAATTCAGATCCTCATGAACAGAAAGCTATAGTTCAAGAGAGTTCAGACAAAAAGTAAAAGGAGTCAAATAAATATTCACATAAAATTTATAGTCAACATTTCTAATTGAACTTTATCAAAACATAGGGTTACAAGGAATTAAAAAAAAAAAAAGGAAATTAAAAAAAAAATACAGGGTCTGTACCACCACCACCACAACTACACAATCCTCAAATATTTCCTCTCAAGCCCAATAGTCCCCAACATATCCTTAATTCTATTTCTTCCCCCGTGAACAAAATAATAATAATAATAACAAAAAATTAAAAAAAAATTGTGTAAATTACGAAATTCTCCCCCAGACAGCTACCCTGTCAGTCAGATCACAACACCATCAAGTATACTTCTCGTCAACGGTGGACCTCACTTCACCAGAGCTAAGTAAGAGGTCCCGAGGATTCTGACTGGACATCGGAGGGGGTCGCAGCTGGGGTCAGTGAGGGGGAGCTCGGAGAAGCTCCTCCATTTCTGACGTCGCCGGGCTTCTTCGATTTGGTGAAGCTATTGATAATCCCCCACAGAACCTGTCCTCTCTTGGGGGGAAGTTGAGGTTTGTTCTTGTTGTTCTCCATAACTCGGAATTGATCGGGAAGTCGCGGAAGACAAGAGGGGAATCGAATTACCGTGTTTCGGAATGGAATCGGAGTAACGAGTTTGAGAGAGAGAAAGAGATGAACTAGGGGTAATCAGGTACGGAAAAGATGGAATCAGAGGTGAGTTGGAAACAGGGGAATGGAAAAATAGGGATCGTGAAATTAGAGTATGATTCCGGTCGAGAGAGAGAGATTGGGACGGCGTAAAGAAAACAGAGGGGAATCTAATTACTGTGTTTGGGAACGGAATCGGAGTACCGAGTTTGGAGAGAGAGAGAGAGAGATGAACTAGGGGTAACCGGATACCGAAAAGCTGGAATCAGAGGTGAATTGGAAACAGGGGAATGGAAAAAAAGGGATCGAGAAATCCGAGTATGATTCAGGTCAAGAGAGAGAGAGAAAGAGAGAGGGGTTTGGACTGCGTGGAGTGAAGAGAGTCTGAGAGAGAGAGAGAGAGAGAGAGAGAGAGAGAGAGTATGCCGTGGAAACTGGAATAGCTTGAAATGGAAACTCGATGGGGAGTGGCTACCCCTATGGCCTATTTAATGGGAATAGCTTGAGGCTCAAGACTCCAACAGTGAAAGAGCAGATGACCCGGTTGCAGAGGATTATAGCCTCTTCATCATCTGCCTTCAATTCTGATCACTTTAATTGCCTGTTACTACTTTCTCTCTCCCTCTTCTTTTTTTCTTTTTCCTTTTTTTTTTTTTCACGGATAAAATTGAAAACGCACCTCAAAATTCAATTGATGAATGAGTTTGAGTTGAAAATTTTAAATTTCAATAATAATTTTTATTGATTTTTCAGAAAAGATAAAAAAAATTTTAAAAAATAAAATAAAAACTGAGATGAAAATTTTGATTTGAGATTGAATGCACGGAATCTGAGTTCCAATTTAAGTAAAAATAAATAAATAAATAAATAAATTCATCATAAGTAAGAATATGGGATCATTCCGATTTCCCCAAGTGTAAGGGGGGCTGGGTGTAATATTCTTAGAAATTAATGAAGCTATTAAATTAAGCTCTTATCATAGGACATCCGCACGCGGTATTAGGATATTGAGTTCCATGTGAGTGTCCTTGTATATATATGTAATGTGTATACATGTATAATTTGTACGCAAATATGTTAATGTATGTATACGTGTATACATGGAAAGGATCTAGAATAAAGAAAATTGGGTACTTTCATGGAGTTTTAACTGAAGGGATTTAATTAAAAAAAATGTCAAGGAAATTGCAACAGATAGAAATGCTTACGTTTCATTTGGTGATTCAACTCAAATTTAAATTTTTCATATCAATTTTTATCTTTTTTCGAAAAGTCAACAAAATTATAATTAATTTTTAAAAAATTAATCAACTCCAACTTAAAAATTTCAACTCCAACAGTAACATCAAATGGAGGCTTAATCTTTGATGTCTTTTAGCTCGTTTGAAAAAAAAAAAGTTTTATCAGTAAACTTGAAGTTTAAATCGAATTATTTCTGACTCAATTTTGACCCCTCTTCTTTATGTTTAATCTCCATTTCCTTTAGAGTTGAATTGTAAGAATGTTTCATTATAGATTCTCATTAACAGTACATAAAATCTCTTAATTTAATCCGCTGGTCTTTGGTAATTATCCATCCGAATATAAATTAAAATCACTGGCTTTTGTTCATTTTAAATGCAAATGACTTAACTGACTAGCCGCCATTAAACTACTTGTGGCAATAATATGCTTCTAGTTTTTCGTCTTTAATAAAGTATGGCTATTTTGTCTATATTTCTATCATTTTGACGTTAGATTCTTGTTTAATAATAGAAAAAATACTCAGTTCCAATTATCGGGAAAAAAAAAAAAAAAAAAAACTTCAGCACACTTTGGACAAGATGGTTGAGACTATGAAAGGTAAGACGCGTTTTCTCACGCGGTTTAGAGACACAGAAGATGAAGAGGGAAGAGGAAAGAGAATCAAAGAAATGAGAAAATTACTTAAATAATTATTTTTTTATTTATTGATTAATATGATATAAATTTTTTATTTTAAATCAATTTGATATAAATTTTAATTAATTTTAATTTAATTTTTAATTATATATGTTAATTTTTTATATTATATTGAAATAATTATCTCTAAATTTATATCATTAAGGTGTTTTTCTTTTTAGAATTTAGTTTTGTTTCTTATTCGGTTAAAACTATAATAGGTCCATATTGTTTTGTTTTTCTATTATAAAATATGTAAGACTTTTTTTTTTTTGGGTAATTGTTGTTAATAAGACATTACCAATATATACACACATATATACATACCATACCACGTAGATATTAGTAATAAGAAAAACAAATAAAAGGGAAAAACTAAAAAGCTTCCCTAATTTTATGTTGTTTTATTTTCATCAGAAACAAAAATAGAAAGCTCAAGACATCTTGATCATATGTTATGTTATCAGGCACACTAAAAATTTGTTTTGTTCAACAAACACGGTCAAATTATCAATTTTGTTTCTTATCGCCATTCAAATTAAAAAATAAAAAAAAAGGTCAAATTTCAACTGGACAAAACAAAATGTACTATCCTGCCCCAAATCTCTCACATTATTTAATGCTAAATTTTTTTTTATATATATTTTTTTAAATAAAGCATTTGCTAAAACTTGTTAAACTAAGTGTTAGAGCGGTTTCCTCCACATTAACGTTCCTCCGTCTCTTCCACCTCTCTCAATCGTGTTCTTTTAAAGAAAATGATGTTACGACCTGATCACAAAAGATCCAGAGGTAACGGAGAAGAGATTTAAGACATGGTCAAGAAAAATACTGAGTTAGGAGACAAATCTCATGAATAGTCTCAAAATTGCCATTTTCCTTGATTCATGAAACTTATCTTTTTCACTGACTAATGCTAATTATCTTATTTTAATTTTATAATATTTTCATACATTTTTTTTTTTTTTTTAAGTTATGATGATCATATAAATCAATTGTTTTTATTTCAAAGTTTGATAAAAATTCCACTTTTTCATCTGTTGTTTTCAGTCTATGAATTCAGATTTTGTTATGCATGTACTCATCTTTCTTTACAAACTCAAATTTTTAATATATTTAATTTTGTCTGATAATCGAGTACTCATACACTGTACTTTTTTTAAAGAACTTGAGTTCTTAATATTTCTGATTTATTTTCTCAGGTAATCAGTACTCAATACGTTTTATTGAGTTATCTGCAATAAGAGAAAGCGACGAGTCTTGCAAAACTCAAATATAATAATCATCTGAGCAACGGCCATGGCCTTGTGACTTGATTAATTTTTAAGTGTTTGAGGTTTCAAACGATCTACACTCTAAATTCGCCAAATGAGTCTTTGATGCTCAAACGATCTGCATCTCGGTCTTATTACATAGGTTTGAGCAACATTACGTTAAAGTAAGACTACAATTTAAAGCAGGATTTGCTTGCTCCACTTTTAGGAAGGACATTTCCATCACCATTCTCAGATCTGAAAGTTTCCATGCAGCTTTTTTGTTGCTTTCCACGTCCATCCTCTTTAGCAAGCGAATTTGCCCAACCCCTGTCCACAAAAGATTTAAGGTTACAACAAAATGCAAGAATTGATGCGACTTGTGCTTTCATTTTTTCTGTCTAGAGAACTTGAAGCACTCAGAAGCGTTTTGTACTTCGAAGTTCAATTTGAAGCTCCCATGGAGTTTGAGAGAGGGCATTAGAGGTTCTCGGCACCTCACAACCTGTTACATGACAATTTCAACAATACCTTCCTTCGAGGCTTATCATTCATCAACAAAAAAGAAACACATTCAAACTACAATAACTTTAAAAAAGGAAACTGAAATTTAGTCTCAAACCATGATCACTTCTGTGCTTGGATTTGATAAAAGTCCAAGGACAATGGGATGGTAACAATTTGAGCCAATTGTTTTTTATACAACTCCTTAAGAAACGAGAAGTATTTTGAGTGCAAAGTCTAGAGAAAGCGCAACAATTTGTTACTTAGGCTCTAGTCTAGCCAAAACAATTAGCAAGTGTATAATATTTGAAACAAGATAAAAGTCTCATACCAGAAAAATATATGTATTGAGCATATCATACACCATCGGATTCTTCAAAACCGCTTGCATATTGATGAGGTTATATAAGCAGCAATCAAGACTCTAGAGTCAAGCATACGACAGAATAGTTCAGAACATAAAACAGGAACCATCATATGGCTTGTTAAATGCCACTCGAGGAATTACTATTTTGGTGTTGTTCCATTTGGAAGTCCCTTATTGCCAACAGAATGCCCATATAATGAGGTACTGACTCTACATTTTTGGCTTTTCTAGGAATTAGTGCAGACTGTTGAAATAGCCGACCATTGTGTAATTAGTTAGAGATTTATTTTCTTTCTTAGAATAGATTATTTCTAATTTATATTTTTCCTTTATTAGATTTGTCAGTTTCCTCTTTTTTGGGGATTATTACCGTTTTCTGTGGACTGGAATGTCAGCCACTAATCGTGTATATTAGGTTATAATTTTTTCCTTTGCTAATCAATGAGAATAATCAGATTTCTTCTCAGAATTCTACATGGTATCAGAGCCATTCTCTGAACCCTAATCCCTCCCTTGCCGTCTTCTCCTAAATGACAAAATACGGCATGGCTTCAAGATCCTCTTCCTCGGAAGTCATATCCAGACCCGAGCCTGATTTATCAGCCCCTATTATTTCCGATTCTTCCTCTAATCTTGTCACCAGCCATAAACTTCAGGGCCATAATTTTCTTCAATGGTCTCAGTCCGTCTTCATGTTCATCTGCGGTCGGGGAAAAGATGGACATCTCACCGGCGAAATCACTGCTCCAGAACCAGCAGACCCTAAGTATCGAACCTGGAAAACCGATGACCATCTGGTTATGTCATGGCTCATAAATTCCATGACCACAGAGGTTGGCGAGAATTTTCTGCTCTTTAGAACAGCCAAGGAGATATGGGAGGCATCCAGTGACACATACGCAAGCACTGAAAATTCCTCTGAGTTATTTGAGATAGAAACCCAGTTATATGATCTGCAACAGGGAGAACTAAGCGTCACTCAATATTTCAACACGCTTACACGCTGCTGGCTGCAATTAGATATGTATGAAATCCATTCCTGGAAATGCCCGGATGACTCGGTTTTGTACAGGAAAATCATCGAACAAAAGAGAACCATTCGGTTCCTTCTCAGCCTTAATAAGGAATTGGATGAAGTCAGGGGGAGAATCATGGGGATTAAACCCCTTCCAACCATTCGGGAGGCTTTTTCCGAAGTTTGCAGAGAGGAAAGTAGAAAGAAGCTGATGATGACGGATAAGAACACCACCATGAATGTTGAAGGGTCTGCCCTATACACTCATTCCTCTTCTCAGAATAACAAGCCTCAGAAAGGACGACCATAGTGTGACCATTGTAAAAAGCTCGGCCATGTGAAGGAAACATGCTAGAAAATATACGGTAAGCCTGCAGATTGGAAGCCTTCTAGCCGAAGACAAGACAGAGAAAACCGTGCAAATGCTGCTGTCACAACTGACATTAGTGCAGATTTTAGCCCATTCACCAGGGAACAAATTGAAGCTCTGCAGAAGCTACTCAGCAACGCCTCCAATTCTGGCCAAGCAACCCAAAATCTAGCCGAAAAATCTACAAGCCTTTTAGCACACCAAGGTATCCTATCCTATGCTCATATTGCCCAAAATACTTCCTCTAAACCGTGGATTGTAGATTCAGGAGCCTCGGACCATATGACCGGAGATATTAGCATATTCAGAAATTACAGCCCATGTGCGAATCTTTCTGCAGTCCGAATAGCTGATGGTTCATTCTCACAAGTTGCAGAAACCTGATCAGTCCAATTAACTAAGGATCTTATTCTTCACTCTGTCCTTTATGTTCCTAAATTGGACTACAATTTACTCTTTATAAGTAAACTTACCCGTGACCTAAATTGTGTGACTAAGTTCAATTCAAATTATTGTGTTTTTCAGGAGGTGGATTCGGGGAAGGCGATTGGCAGTGCTAAGATGCATGGTGGACTCTATTTGCTTAGCGGAAATACTCTCTCTGGTAGACAAGTTCACCGGTCAAGTTGTGTTTCTGAGTCTAGTTCAAGTTTAGTCAATTTTGTTTCTAATTCTGTTTCAAGTCAAGTTATGTTATGGCATTGTTGCCTTGGTCATCCAAACTTTGCGTATATTGAAAAACTGTTTCCACATTTGTTTATCAATAAAAGTTCTAAGTTTTATCAATGTGAAGTTTGTCAATTTGCTAAACATACTAGACATGTTTATCCTAGTTTACAATACAAGCCTTCTCATCCTTTTTCGGTAATCCACAGTGATATTTGGGGACCTTCACGGATAAAAAATTTAAATGGGGCTCGGTGGTTTGTGTCATTCATAGATGATCATACTAGAGTGAATTGGACTTTCCTTATGAAAGAAAAATCTGAAACAACCACCATCTTTCAATCTTTTCATTCCATGATTACTACCCAATTCCAATGTCCAGTCAAGGTTCTTAAGACTAATAATGCCAAGGATTATTTTAATTCCATTCTTGGGTCTTATCTTTCTTCCCATGGGATTGTTCATATAAGTTCTTGTGTTGATACTCCTCACCAAAATGGGGTTGCTGAGAGAAAAAATAGACACCTACTTGAGGTAGCCCGTGCCATTATGTTCTCAAACCATGTGCCTAAACATTTTTGGGGGGAAGCCATTCTCACTGCAACTTATCTCATTAATAGGATGCCTAGTCGAGTCCTAAAATTCCAAACTCCTCGTCACATTCTCATGGAAACCTACCCACACATCTGTTATTTCTCTTCCGATCTACCACTAAAGATTTTTGGGTGCACGGCCTTTGTTCACATCCACCAACAACACCGCACCAAACTTGATCCCAAATCCCATAAATGCATCTTCCTTGGTTACTCATCTCATCAAAAAGGGTATAAATGCTACTCTCCGATCACTAGGAAAGTATATAACTCCATGGATGTCACATTTTTTGAGACTCAATCTTTTTTCCCCAAATCCGAAATTCAGGGGGAGAACTTGAGGGAATCTCAGATTTGGGAGTGTCCACTAGAATCCGAATCAGCCCCCACTGAAAATCCAGCTACCCAACCGGTTTTCACTGCACCTGTCCCAACCGACCCTGTCCTGCCTATTCCGGCCACTGAAACCATTCTAAGTCCTCATCAACTTGACACCACTAACCATGAACTTCGTGTCTATACCAGAAGGCCGAGACCAAGTGAGCATATAGAGAAAATCATGCAGATTCGTGACTGCCAAGAGCCAGAACCAAATTCTACTGCACCTGATAATCACAATGGTATGGATTCCTTATCTCATGATATTATGGTACCACTGGTTGATGATTCTAATCAGCCAATTGCTCACAGGAAGGGTGTCCGAGGGTGCACTAGTCATCCGATTGAAAAATATGTAGCCTATGGAAAGTTGCTTCCTTCTTACAAGGCTTTTGTGTCCAATCTTGATAGTGTACAGGTGCCTAACTCCATCCAAGAGGCTCTAAAGATTCCAGCATGGAAACGAGCAGTTGAGGAAGAAATCCGGGCTCTAGAAGTCAATGACACATGGGTGCTTACCGAATTACCTCATGGAAAAAATCATGTGGGTTGCAAGTGGATATTTACTGTTAAGTACAAAGCAGATGGAAGTGTTGAGAGATTCAAGGCCCAGCTAGTGGCAAAAGGCTTCACTCAATCATATGGAATAGATTATCAAGAAACTTTTGCACTCGTTGCCAAGCTCAATACAGTTCGGGTTCTGTTGTCTTTAGCAGTAAATCTAGATTGGCCTCTATTCCAACTTGATGTTAAAAATGCCTTCCTGAATGGGAATCTTGAAGAAGAAGTCTAAATTGGCAATACCTCCAGGCTTTGAAAACAGTTCAAACAGCAGGTTGGTGTGTAAACTGAAGAAATCCTTGTACGGGTTGAAACAGTCTCCTCGAGCTTGGTTTGATAGATTTGCCAAGGCTGTGACGAAAAATGGATACCATCAGTGTCAAGCAGATCATACACTATTTATTAAATCTAATTCTGGAGGTAAGGTTGCTATCCTCATAGTGTATGTTGATGATATCATCTTGATAGGTGATGACTCAGACGAGATTACTAGACTCAAGAAGATACTTGCAGCAGAATTTGAGATCAAGGATCTCGGGGCTCTTAGATACTTTCTGGGGATGGAGGTAGCTCGGTCTAAGGAGGGAATTGTGTTATCCCAGAGAAGATACATCCTAGACCTGTTGAGTGAAACCGGTTTTCTTGGGTGTAAACCTGCTGACACCCCGATGGATCCTAGCAAAAAGCTTAATGGAAATGAAGAGAGCAACCCAACGAATAAGGGAAGATATCAGAGACTTGTAGGAAAACTGATCTACCTATCACACACTCGACCCGACATTGCCTATTCAGTTAGTATAGTGAGCCAGTACATGAATAATCCGAATGAAGACAATTTGGAAGCAGTTCACAGAATCTTGAGATATTTGAAAATGACCCCTGGACTTGGTTTGTTCTTCAAAAAGTCTGAAACCCGTGAGGTAGAGATATTTACTGATGCTAGCTGTGCAGGAGAATTGACTGATAGAAGATCAACTACTGGATACTGTTCATATGTATGGGGAAACCTTGTTACGTGGAGAAGCAAAAAGCAAGTAGTTGTCTCTCGAAGCAGTGTAGAATCAGAATACCGGGCTCTTGCTCTTGGAATATGTGAAGGAATGTGGCTTCAAAGGCTGTTAAGGGAACTAAAGGTTCAAACACGAGATACTGTCAAGATGTTTAGTGACAGTCAGGCTGCTATTAGCATAGCCAAAAATCCTGTACATCATGACAGAACTAAATACATTGAGATTGATCGGCACTTCATCTCAGAGAAGGTCAACAACGGGATTGTGCAGCTGAGTCATGTTCCAACAAAACTTCAGATTGCTGACATTCTCACCAAAGCACTTCCAAGGGTCAGCTTTGATGAGTTGAACTCCAAGCTTGGTTTGTACAATATATACAACCCAGCTTGAGGGGGAGTGTTGAAATAGCCGACCCTTGTGTAATTAGTTAGAGATTTATTTTCTTTCTTAGAATAGATTATTTCTAATTTATATTTTTCCTTTATTAGATTTGTCAGTTTCCTCTTTTTTGGGGATTATTACCGTTTTCTGTGGACTGGAATGCCAGCCACTAATCGTGTATATTAGGTTGTAATTTTTTCCTTTGCTAATCAATGAGAATAATCAGATTTCTTCTCAGAATTCTACACAGACTATATCTTAAGTTTGTCATCTACCTCTTTTTGCTAAAGATGAATTTTGCCTTTGCTAAGGCAAAAACAGGCAGCACAACAGCAAGAGTCGAAAAAGTGCAAGTCCAACAGCAGCCAAAACAAAGGCCAAAAAAACAAATGAGATTAGGCATTAAACATCAAATATAGTAAGCCAAACTACTCCTAATAATCATAGCATCAATTTCAGGCACCAATGAGTTCTCATAGTTTAATAGAAACAACCTCCCCCATAATTTTCTTGTCTTGCTATCTAGCTTTTCTTTTTTTTCTTTTTTCTTTTTTAAGAAAAAGCTTTGATTAACAACAAAAGCAGTTATAGAGGAAGACGACGAGCAATACTCAAAACAAAGAAAAAACAGGAAAACGCCAGCAGTTCCTAGCATTTCTAGCAAAAATAAATCAAGTCCCGTTTGGACCCAAAACATCATCTTGCTATCTAACTTTTACTGTTAATGGTAGTAAGATTTCTCTTTTTCTAAATATACTCAAGGATCACTTAATTCCCTTAGAATCCTAGAACTTTATAATGGTTCAAGAACATTCTTCTCATAGAAGCTCTACTTCAAAATGCTTATCTTTTCATAAAGCTTTCATGATCACTTCCTCATATATGTGCGTACATACATACATACATATATATATATATATATATATTGCCATAAACAGAACAAAATAGTCATTACTTGCAAAAATAACTAAGCCCATATCACTTATAACTTAGTAAAACTAATAACTTTCTACTTTAATTGCTATTCAATACCAGATATCATCTACTATCATCAAGGTGATTTAAATTCATTAATACTAACACTCAAGGATCAGTAAATCTTCTCAAGCACCCAGGCATCATAAAGTTCAAGAGAATTCTTCTCATGGTGGTTTTTTACCACAAAGAGTCTATTTCAAGATCTCATGGGAACTTCGTCATATAATGTGGAGTATATACATATACTCAGTAATCACGAATGAACAAAACAGGTAGCACTAAGTCTTACTGTTTAGTAAACATCGTCATTCTCAACTTCATTTGCTATCATAATTAGATGATAAGAACATATAGCTTGGAAGACAGTTTCAAATGGGTCTTAATAGTAGAAAAAGCCTGTGGCCCTATACGAAATGATAATTATTCAAATATCAAGTTCAATATACTCCACATCTCTAGAGCTTGTAAAACCAATCCCAGTCAAAATCAAGAATCATACCAGTTCATAGCAGTAAACAATGTGAATTGAAAAAATTCGATTCTCATTTTTTAGGTCATGATCTGAATTCATTCACTTCTGGGAAGTTCTGAGAGTGCCCTGCTAAAGTTTGGAGGTTATTCATTCGTTGTTCGCGACGACCACAATTCACTGAGCAACAAAATCCTGGTTTGTCTTGCAAAATTCTCAAAGTAACAACAGAATCACAATAAAAAAATGGCTATTTATAGAGCTTTCATATGTCCTTCTTCACATATATGCAAGTATAATCATTTATATGTATATATATATATATAGGTTGGTCTCATATCCGGTAGCAGATGGTCTCCAGAAAATGTGAACTTCAATTACTAGAAATGTGAATTCATACAGAAGCAAATGTAAAATGAGAGAAATTCGCATTTACTTTAACTACATTTCCTTTGGCAAGAATTCACATTTCCAGTAGTTTAAGTTTACATTTACAGCAATTGAAATTTACATACCGAATACCATACAATATCGAATATGAGATTTTGTGTGTGTATTAGCTATTAGTTGAATGAAATAGAAAATTCTAAATATTCGAGTCTTATATCAATTACATTTCCATGGGACCTAGGGATATGAACTTTAAATAACCCATCTGAGCTTTGAATCCATGGTTATACATGAATCACTTTCTAACCATTTTGACCCACATTGTCCAAACTAGCATCTCAACTACCGTAGTCACGCCAAAGTCGAGAACTAATTTCAAATTCAATATACTTTGAATCTCGTGAGCCCCAAAATCAAGAGAAGTAAGATTGGAACCTCAAGAGAATGTTCGATCTTAGGCATTGCACAGGCAAAGTTAAAGAAGTACAAAAATCCGGAACTACGAACGGCATGAATTAAAAAATCTCATACCCATTTTTCTCCGGCTACGATCCGATCTGGCTGGCTTCTGAGGCGTTCTGAGGAGACTGGCCTCCTGCTCGCGCCATATCTCGACGGTCGGTGACACAAAGCTACTGGGGGCCATGATGGTTGGTCTCAACTCTCAATGGTGAGAACAAAGGTAGGCTTGTGCGCAACGGCCACCGCCCTCGGTCATGGGTTCAATCGTGCCGAAGGCTTGATGGCCACGATTAATGATTTCTTCTTAGTTTTGCCCTCTTCAGGCTTTGAACACCGTCCACCATGGGAAGAGAAAATTTTCCACATCTCCTCTTACCATTTTTTTTCCTGCAACAAAAATCTAAAAAAAAAAAAAAAAGTGTGGAGAAAGAGGAAACTAAATAATGAATCTAAAAATCCGATGGAAGGAGAGAATAGCTTTCTCTTGCATTTTTTTTTTCTTTCCTTTCCCCAGCCAAACAAGTATTTTTGGGCATCTCATGACATAGATCTGAAAAAACAAAGTCAAAAAAATCGAGCAATGGGTTCAAAAAATCAGTGGATTAACATCAAAATTCATGAAAACCCCAAAGATTTTCCCACAGACAGCGCCAGATGTTGGAGTGGTTTTCTCCACGACAACGTTCCTCCATCTTCTCCGCCTCTCTCCACCGCGTTCTGCTCTCTCTTGTAACTGAAAGTCGTCTGGATGTCCCCAGCAGCCATGGGCGTTCCAAGAAGAGCAGAGTTTTTACCCTTCTGCCCCAGTCGTACAAGAGGGACCTGTTCTAGAGTTCCTCTTCCTATGAGTCAAGTGTTTTCTTTTATGAACGAGTGTCTTGTTTATTAGTTTTTTTAGACCCTTGTGGTTGGTTGAGACATGTCATTAATTCATTGACCGAGTCACGGCACGTTTCAGTTTGTACTGATTTGTACTGATTTTCAAGTTCAAGATGCCAACAAAATCTTAAGCCAAGAACAGGGTAAAAGTATGTCCGAATCCTTAAGCAGCTCAAATTCAGCAACTTGAATTCTTTATGTGCAGATTCAAAACAATAAAAACGCAAAATTTAATATTTGGAAATGAAAAGAACAAGAAAACAGGGGCAGAGAGACTCTTCATCAGAAAGCCTGAAGAAATTTGAACAATTATTTACATGTTATTACTCGAAAAATCAAAAGGATGCATTGCTTCTGCAACTAAATTACAACAAACAAAAGAACTACCCGCTTCTCGAATTTCCCCCTAAAAATCCCCACTTTCCGACATTTTCTTCTTCAAATTATAAAAAAAAAAAAAAAAAAAACCCTTTAATTCTACATGGAAAACTAGGAAACATCTCCATCCACAAGACCTTGAAATCACAAACCATCACGAGCTACAGATCGTCCGAAAATCAGCGACAACGACGAACCGGATCCAGGAGCAGTCAAGACTCTGCATCAGAGGCATACCCGACGGAGTCGCCGCCGGGGGAGAAGGCGATTGGGCTCGGCGGTCCTCCATTTTCGCCGCGCTTGCGACCTCCGATCGCGGCCACCGAGCTGAAGAGGCTCTTGATGATTCTTATCTTGATCTGTCCACGCCTCGGAGGAGGATTAGGGTTACGCTTCGGCTGATGGTTCAATTTGGGGCATAGGATTTCCATGTCGCTAATCTCAAATGAAGAAGCTAGAGAGAGAAAGGCTCAGAGTGAGAGAGAAAGGCTCAGAGTGAGAGAGAGAGAGAGAGGTGGTTCTGGAGAGTTGTTGTGTGGAATCGTTGTGTGGAAGTGTAGTTTTATAGACAGACTCGGGAGTTGAGTAGTGGTTGCGACTCACTGAGTACGGAGTAGTGAGTTCTTCAGTTCACTCGTTTGGCTATTACTTGGCGAGCAAGCAAGGCTTGGAAAAGTTGTGCCTGGAGTCGAGCGCGAAATGTTTGGGAGTTCCACGTGTACGGTCCTCTGGAACTTGGGAAGTTACAGTCGTTTGGATTAGAAGTTTGGATAAAATTTCTGACTTAACTGTTTCGGACAGGTGTCGGCGGTGTGTCGTTCACACTTGATAGTTGCAGTCTTTCACCGTCACAAATAGGATGAAATTTGGTGGCGGCGTTTCAACGATCAGCAACAAAACCCAAAATGTCAGCTGAAAAGAAAAAAATTAAACAAAAATCAAATGGGAAAACAACTTAACAACACATATTTTAATATCATTTTATTAATATAATATAAAATTTAATCACATCACTGATATAAAATAAAATAATTCTAATTAAACGTTTACTTACACAATTAAATATCAAACTAACACGGTATGTAAATTTTTTATTTTTGGTTCTGTTGTATGCAAATTTTTGGAGTAAAACTACCACGCCCCCCCTCCTCAAAACACTGGTATGCCCACCGACCGGCCACCCTTCCTCCTAAACTAAAAACAAATTAAATACAATTATGAGAAGGGACGTCTATGGTTACCAGTGGATACTTTGATCAAAAATCAACCACCCAAAATCGCCATACCGTGGAAACATATAAAGGGATTAATTTTATAAATAGTTGTTAAATTATTCATCATGTTTATATTAATCCTGATTTTTGTGTTACGTAATAAAATAAAATAAAATAAAATAAAAGGTTGACAGTGTTTGATAATGACCTTGTCGTTCGCACTTGATGATTAGTGCCCTTCACCATGCAGAAGAAAATTTCACCGGATCAGAAGAAAATAGTCTTTGTTTTTTAATTTCTCTTTTCGTTATCCATATAAATCTGACAATGGACTTGTACCGGCAAAAATAACAACCGAAAGTTCTCACAATATTTGTTAATTTTGCCGGTCAATAAAGACTTGTAACTTGTAAGTATAGCTATATTTCGTCACTAGTTAATAAGACAACAGTATTTATTTTTACAACAAAAATAATATAACAAGCTTTATTAGACAATATTTTGTCACTAGTAATTTTTCAAACAGTATTTATTTTACATGTACTAAAATTAAAAAGAACAAAAAAAAAAAGAGCATTAGCTTTAGCTTTATCTGTCGTGATTATATATTTATTTTTTATTCTTAAAAGGAGTAATGTTTCTTTTATTAGGAGTGCATATATATATATACACACACACACCTAAATCAATATTCAATAAATTATTGTATCGCTGACATTGGATGAAAAGTTATTTCTTTAATAACGAAGGATCTAGGTTTGAAATGAACAAAAATGGAACCACTCTATTAGATACTCCCAAAAGCAACTCCAAGTTGACTATATTTACGCGGTGCGTGGCCACGTAGGTTTTTGAAAATTAATATATAACTATAAGGACCTATTTAATTGCAGTCAACTTCTAGAAACTCGTGAGTTAACCCCAAATTGAAGTTACAAATTTTGTAATGTAGCTTTAAAAGGGGAAAGGACGAGAACCGGATATATTTTTTTAGGTTGTTTGGTAAGAGATAAAGAAATAAAAGTATATTTAAAACCTAGAGGAGAAAAATAAAGAGGAAAGGTTTATATGGTTTCCCCTTTCTCCGGTATAATTAATATAGGAGTCCCGTAAAGGATTTTAAATCTTTCACGAAATTTATTTTCTTTTTTTAAGTACCTCTAATTAACCAAACATGATAAGTTTTAAAAAAGTATTAGGCCTCGTTTAGCTCTTCAACTCAAACTCAAAATTTTTATATCAGTTTTTATCTTTTTCTGAAAATTTTTTTGTCTTTTTCTAAAAAAGTTTTTACCTATTTTGAAAAGTCAACAAAAATTTTCAATTCAAACTTAAAATTTTCAACTCAAACTCATTCACCAAACAGACTTTTAATCCTTATGATGGGCCGATGCAATCACTTGAGGCTATATCAAGTGGTTGGGTACGTGAGTGTGTAGTCTAAAGTTCTTTTTTTTTTTTTTTTTGATAGGAAACTCAGTTTTTTAATAATAGTAAAATTACCAAAAAAAAATCATTAATCCTCCCAATGCCACTCTACCATCTTCATGTACAATTTCCTTCCACGAACAACGCCCAAGTCTTATATCTCGCCCACATATTTTGTTGATAAGTGTAAATAATTCGTGTTCAACAAGAAAAAAAAAGTGTAAATAATTCGTGGACCATATATATAAAACTGACAAGGCATCAATTATCAAGTCAAGATAAATACTAATTAGTAATTAATAATGTTATCAAATAAACTTGTGGGACTATAAATGAAGCATGTCATTAAAAGGCAGCATCTTGGACACAATCTAGAGTACTTAATTGTGGAGTTAAATTGCATTTATAAATAAATTTAAAAAAAGAAAGAAAGAATGAAAGAAAAGGTGTAGTAGGTATAGAAACGTAAGTGGAAAGTGCATTTGCAAAGTTAGCAATTAAATAAAAGGATAAAACAACTATATTTGAGTCAAATTGCGACGGAGGACAATCCTCGAACAAGTAACACTATTATATATCTTGACTAATTTCGTCCTAAACGTTGACTTAATCATTTGCCAATGACAACTTTTATTGTGATTACTTCATGTATTTAATTTATTGATTTAATTATAATTTTTCAGAACCAAATGTTCTCATTGACGTTGGAATAGAATAATATTAATGAGAGAATGTTTTGAACGTACATGTGAGTCTTAGGTCGCATGTGAATCCTGGTTGGAGAGGAGGCCTATTCGCAGCCTTTTATCCGACACAATACGCATGTTTTCTGAATTGATCAAATTCCCCGTGATAAACTATTCATATTAGATTCACTAACTGGATTTAGAAAACGTGAATGCGCTCAGATGGAATTTGTGATCTTACTTTCAAACATTAAAAACAAAGATTAATTATATGTCTATGAATTTCATGTGATATATAATTAAAGGCAATCCCAGTTGTGTGATACTCATACATAAGGGCAACTCGAAGGTTATAGGTGATTTAGAGGGTGCCTTTTTGGTCCTCTGTTATGTGAACAATGATAAAAGGACCTCATAGTAGCATCTATTAATAAAAAAGTGGATCTCATAATACGGGCTAATAGATAGGATCCACCTTTTATTAGTACTAGTATTTAGAATCAATTTTCCTTTCTCCGTATTAGTGTTATATGTAATGGTCATTCATACTATAATATAGGCTGTTTCTAGTAGGTTTTCATGGAATTTGTTATGCTTTTTACGACAAGATCCATTTAAAATGTATATCAAGAAACTAAAACAACTTAGCTTTCATCTTAAAAATTACTTTAGTCAATTTCAGTGGCGGAGTCAGGATTTTGTTTCAGGGGACATAAACTAAGAGTTAAATAAAATTGAAAATTGACATCATTAACTAAATTACATCACAGTTGTCCCTTGCGAGTTTTCATACGTTAAAAATATTGTATAATAGTCTCATTATCAATAGTATCAAAAATTTATTTCTTAATGTATACAGTCAAAAATATATCCTCAAGTCCATACCTATTACTAAATAAGAAATTATTATTTCAACGCAATCATCTATATATTTTATATCAAGAGGAAAATATCTTCAAATAGGAATTAAACTAGAATTACGAAAAAAAAAAAAGGAACGAAACTCAGATTAATGATACTGAGTACTAGTTGCTAGTTAACAAATAATAAAAAATAAGTAATTGCATAAAAATAATTTAAAGGACCAAGGAAAATGAAAGGTAATATGAGATTCAATGTGTGTTTTTTTTTTTAATTAAAAAAATAGAAAGAATGTAATATTCAAAAAGAAGTTTATAAACTCAATATAAAAATTCAGATTCTAAGATATATATATATATAATAAAAATAAAAATAAAAATAAACTCTTTAAAATTAGAGAAAAAAATTGTTGAATTTTGGTATTTCTCCTCCAATTGAGCTTTCAAGCCTACAACAATTTGTGTGTTTTATTTTTTTATAATTATTATTATGTCAAAAGGCCAACATGTTGGACTCAAAACTACAACCTATTAATTGGGCCTTCAACAACAAACATGGGCTGGCTTTAGTTTACGAGGAGGGGTGGCCGGTCGGTGGGCATACCAGTATTTTGAGAGGGGGAGGGGGTGGCATCAGTTGGCAATTGCAAACGACTTGTAGTTTGCTCCAAAAATTTGCATACAATAAAACCAAAAACAAAAAAATATATGTCCCCCCCGGTCCTTTACCTCCTTCCGCCAGTGATTAGTTTCCAATGTCAAGTTTAATTGTGACTATTTCATAATTTATTTACTTAGCTTTCATATGTTAAAAATTAGTTTATAATTAGCAACAAAATTATTTGAACTGATGATGATGTATTAAGTTGTCGTTCTTTATCATAAAAACAAAATCATTTACCTACTAATACATCACATTCCCGGGCAAAATTGGTGTCAAGAATAGTGATTTTCACGCTTCACTCTTTACCCATTAGAAGTTCTTTCCTTTTTGTTAAGTTCTAATGATATTTTATTAATAAATATTTTTTTAATTTCATTTATTAGTGTACTATTTTTTTTTTCTAATAACTTCATTAGAACATGACAACCCTTTCAAAAAAAAGTTTTCTTTCTATTAAATTTTTTTTTTAATTAAGAAAAACCTAAAATGTTACGCATTGTTAGGTACATGATTATTATTGCTCAGTAGTATTTATAATGTGTAGGCCAAAATATGGGTCTCTTTTATTGGTAAATCTGTAAAAAATTACATACACTAATTAAAAAAATGACAAATTTATTATCACGTTAATTGGTAATAAAAAATTTATATTAAAACTCTTCTGTCTATCATTACTCATCAACATATAGATACATGTATATATAGAAGGGGTTTATAACTAAATGACTTTTTTTTAATAAATTTTTGAATAAATGACCCAAATTATTAAAAATTAGTTAAAATACTTAAGTTTTTAAAAATTAATTAAAAAGTTTTTTTTCTTAATTAATTATTAATTGATCATTGATTAATCATTGATAGATTATTAGTTAATCATCGATTAATTATCAGTCAATCATTGATTAACCATAATATTGCTCACCAAATTATAATCAATCATTGGTTGACCCATAATTAATCACTAATTAATCATAAATCATATCACCAATTTTCCGGATTAAGTATTGATGAATCAATTATTTACACTTAAAAATAATTAAAATAACACCAACCCATTCAACAGTTTCTCCTATCTCTTCCTCTCTGTTTCCCTCTCTATCCTCGATCTCCACTTGCACTGGTAGTAGAAATTCTCCACCACTTGCCCTGGCTGGGACCTCCGCAACCTTCGTTGTCGTGGACCTCCGCACTGCCTTCATGACTTCCACTGGTAAGGCCCGACGCTGATCGAGGACGACGAGAGCCGCCGTTGCTACATCCACTGGTGGGCATCGGGACGGCGAGACTCACCGGCGAGAATCGCAACAAGTGTTAGATCTCGCTGGATCTCCGGCATCCCGTCGCAGGACGTCGCGAAACCAATGCCTAGAAGTCGTGAGAGGAAGACGCGATTTGCTCCGATCCTACTTCCACCGCCGCCTACTCTGGTGACGGGAACACCCTGGGCAAACAAGCGAGAAGTACAAAGGGAGAGAGAAAAAATGGTCAAATAGGATTATTAGGTCATTTATCTATTAAAAAAAAAAAAGGAAGGGGGGAGGGGGGGGGGGGCTATCTATTATATTATAGATCGGGCCACCAAATATAATTTTCCTATCTAATATATAATAATGTAATTGAGTTCCGATGGAAGTGACATGGACCACCCACTATCAAAGAAATTCACAAAAACTCCATAGTCCCTTTAAGGCAAAAATTGTGTGCCTTGGTTGACGTTATAATAATATGCTTCAATAGTACTTGCCGAGCCCTTTCCTAAGTTCGCTTTGTCCTACCCACTACCCACTACCCACTAGTACTACCTAGTTTGAAATTGAATATTAATAGAATGTTTGATGTCTAAGTTTGAGTTAAGATTTTTAAGTTTAAATAGTAAATTATGTTGACTTTTCAGAAAAGACAAAAAATTTTTTGAGAAAAAGACAAAAAAAAATTTGAAATAGTTAGTTTAAAATGTCTCACCAAAAAATTTGAAATAGTTAGTTTAAAATTCTCGACCTCCTTAAAAAAAAAAAAAAAAAAAAAGTGCAATATATATAATGACATTTCAGATTGCATCGTCTATTATTTGCGACCCCAGAATCCAAACGATTTAATCATTCCCCTTTTTCAAACACGAGCTAGAATATTAAAATGAAAGAACCCCAAAAAAAAAAAAGATAATAAAAAAATATATAATCTGAATAATAAAGCAAAGTTGTAAAGATGATAAACTATATATATATATATATATATATATACACGCACATATAATCTGAATAATAAAGCAAAGTCATAAACAACAATCAATGCCACTTCGGAGTACTGAAAATGACCACAGAAAAGAGGCTCTAAAAAGTTTATATATATATATATATATATATATATTAGTGGTGGTCCTCGTTTAATAAACCTCCTCGACAAACCTTGTTAGGCCTTTGTTTCTGAATTGGCTGATGGAGGAGAACTACTCTTTTTCATAATTTATCACATCCATGATCCATGGTGGATACGTTCATTATATTTAATTAGGATTTTCTTTGTGAGTTGGCTGAAATTGCATAACAGGTGGAGGTATGTAGGGCAAGATAGGGATTTCGCACATTATCTACTATAAATATTATAGCAAATTAATCCCATTTTACGCAAATGTAGATAATAGGAAAGCGCTAGTTTATACTATTTTTATACATAGTTTATTAGCCGCAAGTGGGATTTTTTTTAATTAAACTTTCACAAATACACCACATCATAATATATATACATACACAAAACACACATTCATGCCGGGCGAAATTCTCTAATATTTTAACCTCATGGTTTTTATATATAGAATTATGACATAAATCTCTGCATGTTGTTACAGAAAATATATTTACAAACATTTTGATGACGCCTACATGATCATATCAATCTGCATATGAAATTTTGTAGTTTTCGAATAGCCCCGTTACGAGGACTTAAGCTATGTTAGACATTAAGGTTTAACTCCAATTAAATTGTATTTTTTCATATCAAATTTTATTTTTTTTTTTAGTCAACAAAATTTATAACTAATTTTTACAAAGTCAATTAACTTAAACTTAAAAATTCCATTTCCAACTAACTTATCAAAAGAAGGTTTAAATTTATAATCAATTTTTACAATAATCCAATAGGATTAATTTCTACATGAACATTAATTATTCAAGCTCGTGTCCCATTAATTAAATTGGTTAGGATAAAATGCTAGCATGGGGTCAGCCGCTGGATAACTTGACAATTTAATTCCCACAATACTTGTGTTTAAGAATTAGCATCTGCTTGGATCTTTTCTTTTCAAATCCAAAAATTTCATTTCAATTTTTATCAATTTTTTTTTTCAAAAAAATCAATAAAAATTATAATTAATTTTTAAAGAGTCAATTAATTTTAACTTAAAAATTTTATTTCAAAAAAATTCATTTTAATTTTTATCTTTTTTTTTGTTTCTAAAAAATAAATAAAAATTATAATTAATTTTTAAAAAATCAATTAATTGTAATCTAAAAACTTTATTCTAAACCGGTGAGGGCATTAATCGCAGAAAACAAACGTGCGAGACATGATTCATGCCAAGCAACTGTTATATATACACACACACACACATATATGTTCCATAGGGGCCAACAAATGTCATGTCAAGCAAACGTCATATCCAAAACACGGTTTTGGACGTTTTTCTTTCACGGCTTACTTTTGGAATGTTTACAATGTACATAGAGACGTGTTTTGGACATTTTTCTTTCACGGCTTACTTTTGGAAATTTTACAATGTACATAGACTATATATGTACACACATTCATTAGGGGAAGCTCGGAGAAAAGGACAACTGCACTGATGAAGCTCTCAAATCTGGATATAGTGTTAATGGTTAATTCAAGTGGGAAGCTCAGAGAAAAGGACAACCACACTGATGAAGCTTTCAAATTTGGATTTAGTGTTAATGGTTAATTCAAGTGGAAAATTGTGATAAATAAAGGGCCAATGGAGTGATATTTAATGGTCAATGTGGGCCAATCAAGTCCATAATAAAAGCACGCGTGGAGTTGTTAATTAGAGAAAATAAACCCAATCGAGGCTAACTAATTGACAATATGGTTTAGTAAAGATGTGTGAGTTGTTTTTAATGTTACTCAAAATTCTAAAATTTATTTCGTTTATCTTCTAAAAAAAAAAAAAATCATTTTGTTTTATTTTATTCTATTGTTTTGTTTTAGTTAAGAGAAAACGAGACCAAGGGCATTGGTCTCCTTCCACACGTATTTGAAGATTGAAAATAATAAATATTTTAGCAGATCATTATTACCATAGCACCGACTATATATTTAGGGCACATTTGTTTGTCGGGAATTCTAAAAATAAAAAATTAATTTCATGAAAAAATGAATTAAATTAAATTACAGAATTAGATAAAAGTGTTAATTAATTTATCAAAGAATTTATTTGCTCGAGGAATTTAATTTCTATTATACTGTTTATTTCTAAAAGTTAGAAGAATTGAGAATATATTTATTGTAGTTATGAAATTATTCTTAAATGAAAAAAAAGTTAAATAAGAATAAGAGTATATTTAGTATAAAATTAGTTACTTCTTAATTTTTAGGGGAAGAAAATTATTTTCGTAGGTGGTAGGTGGGAGACAAGTTTCTCATTATCAAGGAAATTAATTCTCTATTTTTAGATGGAACACACGTCATTTAATTCTCAAATACAAAGTAAACACTATAATTTAAAATCAGAATTCAATTTATTTTTTCTAGAATGGATTACTCATTAGTAAACACACTCTTATATACACATACACATACACATACACACGCACAATACTGAGCTACCAACTACTAGAACATTTTCGTGATAATAAATGGATTAGACCCCCTTTTTCTTGTACGAATATATCACTCAGCAAATTCTAGCTAACTCGAGTTAGGGTGTTTAATTAATTATAAAATTCTTTGTTAATCTACCGATTAATAGTTTTTAAGTTTTTTTTTTTTTTTTTTTTTTTTTTCATTTTAGTGCCAAAAGTCTATGTTACCAAAATAAAAAAAAAAAAGGAATTAATGGAAGGCCCCGCAATGCAAGAGCAACCAAATCCCCAAAAAAGTGACCAAAGAAAGAAATACCTGGTAGGTCTTTCGGCAAAGGGTCACTTTTGTAGGAATTTTTCAGATTTAGTTATGTGTGTTTCTGGAGTATCACATGTAACACCAAAAATCAAAAATAAAATATTGCACGTGACGGAATCCGATTGAAGATTTTGATAAAATAATATAAGTTTTTTTTTTTTTTGAAAAAAAAAACTATTTTGGTATTGTGAAAAAACCGTTGCACTAAAAATGGGGCTCCTTATAGGTTATATTGTCTAATAATAGAGATTTCAAATTAAACATTTTTACTAAATATTTTATTTCATTAGATTTTGAATTTTCATTCAAATTTTCTTGCCAATCCATGAGCCAAACAGATCTCTACTATTATAAACTTGAAGATATTTTTCACCATATAAGGAAAATGAAACCATATAACTTTTTATCAAAACAAAAAAGAATAATTTTGTGATTACAGATATAATCTAACGTAATATCACATCTAAATTTTAATAAATATATAGAGTTTTAATCTTTTAAGATTAAAAAAAAAGTGTAATATTTCCTTTTCCTTTAAAAAAAAAAAAAAGCCATCCATGCTGAAAATTAGATCAAGCCGACTCTGTCTATGTCCTGTTTTTGAGAAATGAGGAACAAATTTCGAACACATTCCATAATTTATTTTCTATCACAACAAACACTCCTGATAGATGTTAATAATTAGTCAAATCCCAATTCTAGAAAACTTTGAAAAGTTTGTCAGTCATCAACTAGGCTGGAAAGTCGTTTCCGCGGCTGGTTAACGGTATTCTCAATTAAAAAATTAAAAAGTTTAGTTGTCAGTTTGTCCCTACATAGTATATACACTTTTTGACCCTATATCAGGTATATTTAGGGCCATATACCAATCATCCTTTGCAAGTCTATCGTAGTCTTGTTGAAGGGTATTTTTTTTCAATCCTTACAAGGTACATACAGAGCCGGCTCAAGGGCAAGGCAACTTAGGCACTTGCCCAACGCCCCTGAGCCATGTAAGGCCCCAGTTTCTTTACATGATATATATATATATATATATATTAAACTTAAAATTAAGACCTAGTTACGTTTTTTTTTTTTTTTTTGTCTAACCACTTATTTGAATATATATACATATTATCGACAGACTTGTAGAAATAGATTTGAAAATCATACCACACATATACGTATAATAAATAAAATATACGCTTCAACACAAATAAATATCTTTATATATATGTTTACGTAGATATAGACTTCTTAAACCTCATACTTTCAAGGCTCCTAAATTTATTATAGAATATTTACAAAATTTATTTATTTATGACTATGTACTGAAAAATTTATTGAATATGTTACATCTTAAAAAACAAAAACAAAGAGACCTAACTAAATTTCACATAAGCTTTAATTCTCTCTTTTAATGTTTCAGACAAGTTTTAAATATTTAGTTCATTCTTATTATAAAAAATGAGAATTATATAAAAGGAAGTGAAAAAAATATCTAATCGATAGGAATGTTAACTATTTTACATATATTTTTATTTTGATGTGGTTTTGACAAATTTTAATTTGTGAAAATTTACATTATAAATAAGATATACTTATAATAGAAAAGACCTCCTTTATTTATTCATTTATTTTATTTTAGGCCTCAAAAATGCTTCACCCGTCGCTGGGAACATAAAATCTCGTAATCAAGAAAGTAAATTCCAAAAGGTGATAACAGCGAAAGGACGTTACTCAAATGCATGCAGAATTCCTGGTTCTCGCAACTCTGAGGCTTCCTTTGGAAATGAAGCTCAAGCTTGATTTTTAACACTCAAGTTTTGTCTTTTTTTTTTTTTCCAAAAAATCAACAAAATTTACTATTTCAACTTCAAAAACTCAACTCAAACTCATTTACCAAACGGACCCTAGATTGGTTTAGTCTTTAATATTTGATAGTACGGTCACCGTGTCCATTTCATTTGAGTTTTGACTTTTTTGAAATATATGTGGGTTGTACTTGTATGTATAATTCTATAGGAAAATGTGAAAAAAAAATACACTATCGGATTTTATTTGAAATGGTTAAATTTAAATTGTGTTAATCCTTTTTTACATATTTAGGGTCCGTTTGATAATGAGTTTGAGTTGAAAAAGTACATTTTAGTTAAAATTTCATATCTAATATATAATAATGTGATTGAGTTCCGATGGGAGTGACTTGGACCACCAACTTTCAAAGAAATTCACAAAAACTCCATAGTCATTTAAGGACAAAAATTGTGTGCCTTGGTTGACGTTATAATAATATGCTTCAATAGTACTTGCCGAGTCCTTTCCTAAGTTTCCTTTGTCCTACCCACTAGTACTACCTAGTTTGAAATTGAATTTAATTCTGACCTCCTTAAAAAAAAAAAAAAAGTGCAATATATATAATGACATTTCAGATTGCATCGTCTATTATTTGCGACCCCAGAATCCAAACGATTTAATCATTCCCCTTTTTCAAACACAGCTAGAATATTAAAATGAAAGAACCCAAAAAAAAAAATGATAAAAAAATATATAATCTGAATAATAAAGCAAAGTTATAAAGATGATAAACTATATATATATATATATATATACACGCACATATAATCTGAATAATAAAGCAAAGTCATAAACAACAATCAATGCCACTTGGGAGTACTGAAAATGACCACACAAAAGAGGCTCTAAAAAGTTCATATATATATATATATATTAGTGGTGGTCCTCGTTCAATAAACCTCCTCGACAAACCTTGTTAGGCCTTTGTTTCTGAATTGGCTGGTGGAGGAGAACTAGTCTTTTTCATAATTTATCACACCCATGATCCATGGTGGATACGTTCATTATATTTAAGTAGGATTTTCTTTGTAAGTTGGCAACAAGTGGAGGTATGAAGGGGCAATATAGGGATTTCGCACATTATCTACTATAAATATTATAGCAAATTAATCCCATTTTACTGAAATGGAGATAATGGAAAAACGCTAGTTTATACTATTTTTATGTATAGTTTATTAGCCGCGAGTGGGATTTTTTTTTTTTATAATTAAACTTTCACAAATACACCACATCATAATATATATATATATATACATGCACAAAACACACATTCATGCCGGGCGAAATTGTCTAATATTTGAACCTCATGGTTTATATATAAAGAATTATGACACAAATCTCTGCATGTTGTACAGAAAATATATTTACAAACATTTTGATGACGCCTACATGATTATATCAATCTGCAAATGAAATTTTGTAGTTTTCAAAGAATCCCATTACGAGGACTTAGACTTATAATCAATTTTTACACTTATCCAATTGGATTAATTTCTACTTAAACATTAATTAGTCAAGCTCAAGTGTCCCCATAATTAAATTGGTTGGGATAAAATGCTAGCTGGGGGGGTCAGCATCTGACCCGCTGGATAACATGACAATTACTTCCCACAGTAGTTGTGTTTAAGAATTAAAATCCGCTTAGATCTCCGTGTCAAATTCCATTTCAATTTTTATTCCTTTTTTTTTCCTTAAAATTAATAAAAAAATTATAATTAATTAAAAAAAAACAATTAATTTTAATCTAAAAACTTCGTCATACTGATGGCACCGAATTAAAGAAAACAAACATGAGAGACATACATCATGTCAATCAACTGTTATATATATACATATGCACTGTGTATATAAAAGGGGCCATAAAAGATCATGTCAAGCAAACGTCATATCCAAAACACGGTTTTGAATATTTTTCTTTCACGGCTTACTGTGGAATGTTTACATATGCATAGACTATATATACACACGCATATATTAGGGGAAGCTAGCTCGGTGAAAAGGACGACAACAGTGACGAAGCTTTCAGATTTGGACATAGTATTAATGATTAATTCCATTGGATAATTATGACAAATAAAAGGCCAATGGAGTGATATTTACTAGTCAATGTAGGCCAATCAAATCAATAAACCCAATCGAGGCTAACTCATTGATAATATGGGTTATTAGTAATGGTGTGTGAGTTGTTTTTAATGTTACTCAAAATTCTAAAATCTATTTCGTTTATCTTCTGAAAAAAAATTATCATTTTGTTTTATTTTATTCTATTGTTTTGTTTTAGTTAAGAGAAAACGAGACCAAGGGCATTGGTCTCCTTCCACACATATTTAAATTAATTTAACTGAAAATAATAAATATTTTGGCAGATTATTTATTACCATAGCACCGACTACATATTTATACACGCACACACCACACACACACACACACACAATACTCAGCTACCAACTACTAAAGCAAATGTGAAGGGGAACATTTTTGTGATAATAAATGGATTAGACCCTTTTTCTTGTACGAATATATCACTCAGCAAATTCTAGCTGACTCGAGTCAGGGTCTTTAATTAATTATAAAATTCTTTGTTAATCTACCGATTAATCGTTATAAATTTATTTTTTATTTTTTATTTTTATTTTAAGAGAGATAAATATAAGGGGTGCTCGTATTTGTGGGGCTTCTACATAGTCGAAAACGACTGAGATTGACTTCGTCCTAGCTAGCCTTTCATTTTTGTGCCAAAGTCCATGGATCTTTAGTAACCAAAAAAAAAAAAAAAAAAGGAATTATTGGAAGGCCCTGCAATGCAAGAGGAACCAAATCCCCAAAAAAGTAACCGAAGAAATACATAGCGGGGCCCTTTTGTCAAGAAGGTCACTTTTGTAGGAATTTTGCAGATTAGTAAATTAGTAGCCGGCCGTCCATGTATAGTTTTATATTAGTTATGTGTGTTTCTGGATTATCAACGTGTAACACAAAATCAAAAATAAAATATTCGTTTAGTAAATTAGTTATATATATATAAATTTTAAGTTAGAGTTGGTTGATTTTTTAAAAATTAGTTATAAATTTTATTGATTTTTAAAAAAAAAATAAAAAATAAAAATTAAGATTAGCAAAATACAGTTTAAACTTTGAACTTTCATTCAAATTTTCCATCAAATCCATGAGCCAACAGATCTTTACTATTATAAAGCTGAAGACAATTTTCATCATGTAACAGAAAATGAAACCATATAACTTTTTATGAAAACAAAAAAGAATAACTTGTGGTTATAAATATAGTCAAAACAGTAATGTTACATTTAAATTTCAATAAATATATAATGTTCGAATGATTTTAAATAAAAACAAAAAAAAAAGTCAATATTTATTAAAAAAAAAAAAAAGGACCATCCTTGCTGAAAATTAGATCAAGCCGACTCTGTTTATGTCCCGTTCTTTGAGAAATGAGGAAGAAATTTCAAACACATGCCATAATTTATTTTCTTTCACCACGTACACTTCTTGATAGATGTTAATAAGAATAACTAGAAAACTTTGAAAAGTTTTGTCGGTCATCAGCTAGGCTGGAAAGTCGTTTGCTTGGCTGGTGAACGGTATTCTCATTTAAAAAATAAATAAGTTTGGTTGTCAGTTTGTCCCGACATGCACTTTTTGACCCTACGTCCGGTGTATTTAGGGCTATATGCCAATCATCCTTGCTAGTCTAGTGATGTGATAAACATTGGGAGCAGAATTTACTGAGCCAAAGATTTACTCTCATCAAAATCACATAAAAATAATATATATATATATAATAGTATGATATAAATTTACGATTTAAATCGTAGTCTTCTTGAACGGTATTTTTTTCATTCCTTACAAGGTATATGCAGGGCAGGCTGAAGGGCAAGGCGTCTTAGGCACTTGCCCAAGGCCCCTCAGCCATGTAAGGCCCCAATTTCTTTACATGATATATATATATATATATATATGTGTGTGTGTGTGTGTGTATTAAACTTAAAATTAAGACCTAGTTACTTTTTTTTTTTTGTCTAACCACTGATTTGAATATATGTATATACATATTATTGACAGACTTGTAGAAATAGATTTGAAAATCATACCATACAGATACATATAATAAATAAAATATAGGCTTGAACATAAATAAATATTTTTATATGTTTACGTATAGATTTCTCAAACCTCATACTCTCAAGACTCTTAAATTTGTTACGGAGTATTAACAAAATTTATTTACGATAAATTATGCAGTAAAAAATTTATTGAATATGTTACATCTTAAAAACCAAGAACAAAGAGATCTAACTAAATTTCTTATAAGCTTTAATTCTCTATTTTAATGTTTTAGACTAGTTTTAAATATTTAGTTAATTCTTATTATAAAAAAATGAGAATTATATGATAGGAAGTGAAAAAATATCTAATCGATAGGAATGTTAATTATTTTGCATATATTTTTATTTTGATGTGGTTTTAATAAATTTTAATGTGTGAAAATTTATATTATAAATAAGATATTTCTATGATAAAAAAGGCCTGCTCAAATTTTTATTTTTTATTTAATTTTAGGCCTTAAAAATGCTTGAGCCGGCGCTGGGTACATAAAATCTTGTAAACAAGGAAGCAAATTCCAAAAAGTGATAAGAGCGAAAGAACGTTATCCAAATGCATGCAGAATTCCTGGTTGTCGCAACTCTGAGGTTGGTCTAGCCTTTAATATTTGGTTGTACGGTCACCGTGTCCACTTCATTTGAGTTTTTGACTTTTTTGAAATATTCGTGGTTTTCTTTATGGTGCCAGGTTGAAGTATTTTCCCAAAATAAAATAAAAAGATAGGGGTGTCAATTCGTGTCTCGTGTCGTGTTTGAGTCGTGTTGAATTTTTTTCTCCCCAACCCGAACACGACCCGTGACACGAAACCGCGACACGAACACGACATGAACTCGTAACGGATTGACACGAAACGACACGAACTTGACCTAAAATTGACCTGCAACATGAAATTGACACGAAATTAACACGAAATTGACACGAAATTTGACCCGAAATTGACTCGAAATTGACACGAAAAGTGGACGCGAAATTGACATGAAAAAAACGGGTCCAACCCGAACATGACACGAATTTTTTTCGTATCAATTTTTCCCAACCCGAACACGACCCGCTCCCTATTTTTCCCAACCCGAACCCGTGAAATTCGTATCGTTTTCGAGTCGTGTCGTCGTGTCGCGACCCGCATTGCCACCCCTATAAAAAGAGAATACTATAGGAAAATGTGAAGGAAAAAAAAAATTACACTATCGGATCTTATTTGAAATGGTTAAATTTGAATTGTGTTAATCCTTTCTTACATATTTATTTTATGATATGATTTTGACTAGGTGCTTAACATGCTGAAACATATTCTATATGTTTTAATTTAATACGGTTTTAATATGACCTATTTATAAAATTATTTTATAGTATTTTACATAATTGTTGAAAAAAAAAAAAAAAAAGAAGATGGGAGGGTTGTAATAAATTTACATTAATTATCACACATGCTGGGTAGTACATGGGACATAATTTTCGTCATTTTCTTTTAGGTTCTTAATTGATTTTCAAGTGATTATTACCACTTGACGTATTCAAACTAAAAAATAACTTCACGTATCCAACAATAGAAGATTCAATTGCCTAGTCATAATTTCTTTTTAAAAATTATTTTCAACTTTCTTTCTATTAAAAATTATTATTATTTTTTTTTAAGTTGCGTCTGTTGCTTTTTCTCGTATATATTATTTTATATATTTATTTAATCCAAACTTTTGTGTGTTAATAGAATCCAACCCTTTTGTTGGCAAATGATGAATTTTATATCGTGACTTATCTCTTTCCTTCCCGCCTTGGAGTCAATCTCAATCATTTTTATTACTTAATAATTAACACCTTCATTAGAAAAATTAACTATACAATACTTTTCTGAATTAAAAAATACAACTATTTAATACTACTCTCTTTAGCGGAAAGTGCCCTTCCACTATTATGTTATTGGTCTTTATAAATTTAATCTATATAATCAATATACATAGACCAAATTGTATGATCCAGATCCTACCTAAAAGAGCAATTAAAATTTTTTGTTGAAGATCCAATAACAAAAGCAGACTCTTTCAAACGCTTATCTATAGGTCATCATAATTTCAAAATCACTTGCAAGTAAAATTGCTTCTTTCTTTCTTTCTTTCTTTCTTTCTTTCTTCTTCTATTTTGTTTGTCTGCTTTTTTTTTTTTTTTTTTTCATCATATGCAAAAATACTATAAATATGACACCTCTTTATATTTATGTTAACTATAATATTAAAGTTAGTAATTTTGTACTCAAAATATAACTTTCCATTGTTTTTTATTTTGTGGTAGAATTAGGTAATTGCTTAGAAAATACAAAATGGGGGTAAAACAACTTATTGTAAGAAAACGTTGCCAGCCTGAAAAATTTTCCACCCCAATATATGTAAAAATAAGTTAAAATAAAATAAATAATTTATATACATTCCAGACAGGGGAAGAGAGAGAGAGCAAACATCATCGATGCAAAAAGAACAAAAAGTAGATATTGGATTGCAGGGGGGAAAAAATCTAAAATGTACTCCAGCTTTTAGTACAACCGAAAAAATAAAGAACAAAACAAGCTGAAACTTTAAATTCCACTTTATAACACAATAACAACAAGGATTACATCATGACATAGATAGAAAAAGCTAGAACATACATATATATATTATATACGTATGTATGTATATCCCCAAGAGTGTTAACACATATATCATCTTCTGCCATAAAAGTTGCAGAGACAACAACATGATCGGAAGATCTCAAACACCCAAACTAAAATAAAATCAACAAACAAACCATAAACACATAAGATGGGATTTTAGTCCTGCAAAACTAACAAAAACACAGGTCGTGCAAGGACGGAAGTCGTTTAAAACTTAAAACCCATCTCTAAGCTTAAATTTTCCTTCGACAAAAATAAAGAAAAACCATAGATAAGCTTCTAAGAAACGTCCTTTTTCCAGCTTGAAAAAACGGAGCTGGGAAAGGGCCCAGTTCTTGAGAGAACTGAGAGATGATATCAGAAATATGCAGAGATCGGAAAACCCAGATGATAGTTTAGGTGTCGGAGTTGTAGGAACTCGGCGGAGGAGTGGCGGAGGCGGAGCTATCGGCGGCGGCTGCTGCTGCAGAGGAAGCTCCGGCTCCGGAGACCATGGAGACGACGGCCTTGACAAGGTTCGCAAAAATCTGAGCCTTGATCTTGCCTCGTTTTGGTGGGAAACTGGTCTGTTTGTCCGCGTCCGTTGTGGAGGAAAAGCTCGGCATGCTCATCTGTTAACGGAAAACAGAGCACGTCAAAGAAACAGAGAAGGAAAAGAGAGAGAGAGAATAAGAGACCCAAAAAGAAAAAAAAAATAGAGAACAAAAAAAGAAGAGAAAGAGGTGATTTTGAGGCTTTTGTACTCTGGAAATGGACAGGGAAGAATCAGACTCTAATATTCTGCAGAGTATCGGTTACAGAAGAAGAGGAGAAAGGGAAGAAGAGGAGCGGGGAAGAGAGAGAGAGAGAGAGAGAGAGAGAGGAGAGAAAAGAGGAGAGAGAGAGCAACGACTTGGTTGGGTGTTAAATAGGGCGATTGGGTTGATAAAGCCAGCAAAGCCCCGTTCGAGTGCCCAAATAACAAAAGACTTTTTTGCATAATTGTGGCAAGATGAAGGGCTAGGATATACTGATGAGGTTCTAATTGGTGGTAATCTTTTATGGGTTGGCGACCGTCTAGCTCGATTGGGTACTGTCTTAGGTTTCTTTCTTCGCAAGTTTTAGATAAATCAGAATTGCAAATCTTGAAGTAAATGCACAAGGCTTGGGATAAATTAAAGTTCAGCAATTTTCAACCAAAAGAAAAATAGATAAATTAAAAAAAAAAAGCATAGTTTTGTGTATTGAAAAGGATAAATTACTATATTAGTCATTGAACTTTATAAGAGGATACAATTTGATCCCTAGACCTTTTTTTTTTTTTTTTTAAATAATCTATATGTATATTAAGGGTAGTTTTCTCTTTTCAAAGTTAATTCATGTTACTTAACAGAGATGAAAGTTTTTATGCGTCCATTAGGTTAAAGGACCAATATGCTCCTTTTTAGAAGTTTAGGGATCAGTCAATATAAAAAAAAAAAAAAAATTCAGTGACCAAATGACATCCTTATAAAAAATTCAGGTACTATTGTAGTAATTTACCATATTAAAAATATCCAAAATACCCCTTGTATTTAGTTTAAATGTGCTTTTGTCCTTTTGGTATATACTAGTTTAAAAACATATACAATGCATATGATTAGATATATTAAAAAAAATTATTTGAATGGGAAAAAACATATAAGTAAAAGATAGTATATACAAGATTACTATAAATTTAACACTTTCTTATATTTTTACCTATCATAATATTAAAGTTGATATTTTTATCATTTATAAGACTAAAATGAAAAAAAAAAATTGGACCAAAAGAGAAAAAGAAAGAAGAAAGAAGAAAAACAAAATTGGATCAAAAACTTCATCACCCTCTCTCTCTCCTCCCCTCCCCCCTCCCCTCTTACGGCTTGACACGTGTCAATGAATGTAAAAGAACAAAACCAAAAAAAAAGTACTCACTCTTTCTCTCTCTCTCCCTCCCCCTCCCGTGTCCTGTTCGTGTGTCAGGAGTAAAATCTGTTTGGGGATATCTAGAGATAGTATTTTGAATGTTAAGTTTGAAATATGTGTTTGAGGAGAAAACATTTGAAAATATTATGTGATATAGAAAATAATGAAAAACTTTAAAATATATTTAGAAAAAAAATATACAAAATAGATATTATCTTATTCGTCTTGTCGATAAGAGCTTTTTGACATAAAAATCATCTCATTTCAATTTGAAATGAAAAAATTATGAACTTTTAATTTTTTTTTAAATGAAAGTTTGATATAGAATTAAGATTTTAAAATCCAGATAATAAAATATCATACGAAACTAACACCTAAAAAAAACCCTTAGTGAGAAAACCTAAAAACATCTCTCTCTCTCTCTCTCTCTACAGTAGCTCATTAGTAGCTGCTCTTTCACGGTAGCTCATTTTGAGTTTCTTATGGTCCAAAACACCAAAGCGCGCTTTTGTCCAAAACATATCTCTCTCTCTCTCACTCTCACTCTCACTCTCTGTAGCTTATTTTGAGCTTTCTTATATATGTATATGTAATTGTCCAGAACACCAATACGCACTTTTGGACGAAAGTTGGTGAACATTAAATCACTTTGAGCTTTCTTTTGTGTGTGTGTGTGTGTGTGTGTATATATATATATATATATATATGTAGATATTGTCCAAGACACCTCATGTGCTTGGAAAATGACTCACAAAATATCCACTTAAGCAATTAAATATTTAAGTATGAAGATAACTTTTCTCTATCTTTGTTACATGTTATTTTAACTATTTGCTAACAAAAATTTGGAAATGATCAAACAAATATTTAATCATATAAATATTTTAATTTTTTTGAGATTTTTAAGATTGATTTTTACTTAATATTTTAGTTTAATAATGTTTTAAATTGTATTTAAAAGAGATTAAGAGTGGTAATCTTTGTATTTTCAAAATTTTAATTCTTCAATGAGTATTTTATGATTGATTTTACAAATATAGGGAATATTTTAAGCATTTTTATAATAAAATGAGTAAAAGTGATGCTTTAGGTATTTTCTCTTTGTGTATCAGTTCTATTGTGCCACATGCTTCGCAACTTTAGTCGGAAACAAAAAGACTGACCCATTATAAGAGAAATTTGTCAAAAGAATAACTTAAAAAATTAAAATTAGTAAAATAACCGTATTTCACTGTAACATTTGAATGATCACTAAAAATAAGTTGGGTTATTTACATAAATATCAAATTGGAGGTATTTAAAATATGTCCTTTTTTTATTTACATAAACGCCCAAACGAGTAATTATAAAGATAATTTTACGCTTCATAAAGAATGGAGAATTAAAAAATGAAGAAATTACAAAAAGAAAAAAAAAAGAATATAAGATGTTTATCAAATAAGGTTAAAGTTGTTTTAATGATATTGTAAAAATAATTGATAGAAAAAAATTTTGAAATTTTTTTGATTTATTGTAAAAAATGTGTAAATATTCATAATGAACCAAAAAAGATAATATTTTCTCAAATCAATCAGATTTCACATTAATGAGAAAAATCTAAATAAAGAAAAAGAAAAATCTCAAAAAAATATTTCATATAATGAATCTGTCTTTATCATAAAATATGTTCAATTTCATTTTTACTAATTTATATAAATACTAGAATTTTTTCATAAAGAATTTGATTCGTTTATTGTGTTATTCTTCAATTTGTTTATTTAAGATATAAATGACAATCCTTGATTTATAGTGGATTACATAAACGGATAGATTTTTTCATAAAGAATTCATTGATTTTTTATATAAAAAGTATGAAAATTCATCAATTTTTATCGTTAATATTTGTGTTATATTTATTATTTAGTATGAGCCATTATCTTTATAGTAAATATTTTATATTTATTATACTTACTTTAATGTTTATAACTAATTTTGATTTATTAAAGGTAATTTACATTTATCAACAAAAAATACTCATCATAAAATAAAAAAAAAATAAAAGAATCTAGTTAAAAATAAAAATAATGTCAATTATAATAAAATAACAAAATAAATATTTCAAATATTTATTTCTTAAAAAAATATACACATAATATTATTGAAAAATAGACATATTTCAATGGAATTAAAAAAATAGACATTTTATGTTATTATTTCAATAAGTTATTATCAATCATGTCGAAGTTATTATATTAATAAAAAAAATTTAGAAGATTATTTAACAAATAAAATAAAAGATTGAATCATTAGACTAATTAACTGCCCACTTAAAATAAAAACTCATGTCATATATTAAAAAAAAATAATTACAGTCATTTTGATTTCATCCTGACAGTTGTTTTAACTTACATATCATTATTATTGGTACGGTAAGGCACGTTATATTCGGGTTAGATTTTATTAGTCGGCTTTATGAGTGTGAGCAGTTTAATACAACATGGGGATTTTTTTTTTTTTTAAACATGAACTCATGACCTAATTTTGTAAATTTAATCCAATAATAAGAAAACTTACTCCATCAATAAGATAAAATAACGTGAAATATATAGAATTATCCTTTTATTATTACAAATTATTTCTGATTTTTAATAGATAAAAGACAAGACTTGATTGTAGAAATAAATTATCAAAATAAGACTTGTTTTAACTAGCATATTAATCAATCGATCAAAAATAACCATCTACATTTATATTATAATGTTTTCTTCCCCTTGACTAAACATGTAACCCTTTATAATCATATTCATTTTCTGCAATTTCTTTGTTCAAAACAAGGAGTTACAAATTAATTAAGAAATAAAAAATAAAAAGATGAAGTTACCCTATTCTCATATGTTAGCTCTGAAACAAATTTACATGCCGAAAATTTGAAATTTATATGCATTATGCTTTCAATGTTTCTCGCAAAATTTTCCAAAAAATCCTTCTTCATTCAAAGCCTACGCTTAGCTCAATACGTCTGCGCTACTTTGTTGCATACAAATATATATTTATATATATATTCTATAAGATGGTGCAATGGTTTTTAATGCGTTATTTGATGCATAAAAAGATAAGATTTGACAGTTAGGCAGGTCAATAGCAAGCAAATATATTTTAGAAATTGAATTCGTCGCCTTCCACGAAACTGCCTCCTAAATACCGCCCTCATGTTATATAAAATTTATAATTCTCCAAAATTGTAAAATATGTGTATATATATATATATATATATATTTCCGAAATTACATAATTGGGAATATGTCTCTTCGTTTGAGAACAGCATGAGAATGCTGATTTGCGGCGGCAAAATCTCACCAAAGAATTTTGGCGGCTAAAGTAACGTAGGAAGAGATTCGAGGAAAGGGGACACATTTAAAAAACTAGTGTAATATTGTTGGGTGACATGTATAATGTATTATTATTATTATTATATTATCAAGCTATAACAATTAAAAACAATGGAAATTTCAGTTAATCAAACAAGAACACATAAACAAAGGAAACTGAATTATAAAAAATAATAAAATAATAAAAAAAGCCTCAAACGTTTGCGTTTGTTATACGGTGCCTACATATAGATATCAACTGTACCACATGTATGTTCAGTGGTATTGGACAAATCCATGTTGGAAACTTTTCTCTTATTAATCCGTACCTAATATTAAAAGCACAAATTTTATGCCTAATATTAAAAGCATGAATTTACTATTTACAATGTACTTATTGTTTCTCCAAAAACACTACGTGATGTGTCTATCACCTGTCACGTGATTTTTTCCTTGTCCGTACATGCTTGCCAACCAATTTTTTTTTTTTTTTAATGAGAAACATTAAGGATATGCAGTTGCTTGATTACTCTGGCTATTTAATTGTTTTTTAACATTAGTAAAGCACAATAGTGATATTTAAAATTACACGTTAATAAAAAATGAATCCCATAATATAAGATCTGTATATGAGATTTATTTTTTTTTATTAGTTATGGTGTTTAACACCGTTAATATCCAAAAGTACTTTTTTTTATTAAGTTTATCAAATATTGATGTGTTCTACAAATTTTTTTTTTAAATTATCCAAGTTTCCTTTTGGGGCTTTTTTATGAACTTCTTTGGTAGAAACTGTCTATATTAATATCATTAAGAATTGTAGTTTTAACTATTAAATTAATTTTTTAATTGTTTGATTTATATATCTCTATATTAAAATTTTACAACATACAACATAAAATTGCTTTCTATTGTAGTCAAAAGGGACGATTTCTCTTCTCTTGTGAACATATCCGAAGTGAAATAAAAAAATAAAAAAAAATAGCCCAACGTATATACAGAGATCCTCTTTAAAAATAAAACTCAAATTTCTTTTTGAAGATAATAAAACTCAATTTTCATTCCTGTGTCGAAGTATGTTTGTTATCTCGGGTCCAACTGTGTGGCACCTACACGCACTTTTTATGTTAAACATATATGGAAAAATATAAATGCAAAAAATCATTCATTTATCCCAGAATCTTTCTTAAGAGCTGTCTAATAGTTGAATATAATAAACAAGAAGCAAGAAAACGATATGTGAATTTAATAAGATAACAAAGGGACCTACCTGGTATGTTTTCTTGTCCTCTCTCTCTCTCTCCCTCTCTCCGTCTCTCTCTCTCTTTTTGTCTGTAATTGAGTTTCCTTACCCATCTCATGAGATAGATGGCTTCTAGAAGAGTGAAACGGGCTTTGACTCATGAACGCCAGACAAAATTAATTAAAAAAATGTATATACTTAAGTACTTGAAATCAAGATACCTAATCTTAATATACGGTTAAAAACTTCAATTAATTATGCTAACAAAAATTAGTGACTTGGACTCCATTGTGAATTCGGATTAGAATGTAACAAAGCATAAACTATGGTTCCTCTCTCTCTCTCTCTCTCTCTCTCATGTTTACTTTTCCACTTTTCTATGTTCTGTCTTCTTTTCTCTCTCTCTTTCTCTCAATCTATGATCACAATATTTATGGAACACCGAAGGCTGTTTCCTATTAAAAACTTGGTCAACCCATGTACCGAAATGTAATAGACAACCATTTTCAGTCATTAATGTTATTAAGCATAACTAATATTAAGTAAATCTTCTTCTTATGTTATTAAGCACTATAATATTAAGTAAATCTTCTTCTTCTAAAGAAAAGGGGAGGTTTTCCATCTAAAGACCCATCTATTTTTGTTTTATATTCACTATAGCTACGTAAAAAGTATTATATCGCTTCATACCGGATAGCTCTTAAAAAAAAATAAGAAAAAATTAGAGATCCTCTTTAAAAATAAAACTCAAATTTCTTTTTGAAGATTATAAAACTCAATTTTCATTCTTGTGTCGAAGTATGTTTGTTATCTTGTATCCCACCTTCATGCACTTTTATGTTAAACATATATGGAAAAACATAAATACAAAAAATCATTCATTTATCCAAGAATTCATGCTTAAGAGCTGTCTAGTCATTGAATATAATAGACGACAAGCAAGAAAACGATATGCGAATTAGGGGACCTACCTAGTATGCTTTCTTCTCTCTCTCTCTCTGTCTCTCGTCTTTAATTGAGTTTCGTTACCCATCTCATAAAGAAGAGTGAAAAGGGCTTGACTTATGAACGCTAGACAAAATTAATTAAAAAATTAAATATTTTACAAGATTAGAAAATAATTTAAATATACAATTAAAAACTTCAATAAATCATGCTAACTAAAATTAATGACTTGGACTCCATTGGTGAATTTGGATTAGAATGTAACAAATCATAAACAATAGTTCCTCTCTCTCTCTTTCATATTTACTTTACCACTTTTCTATTTTTCTATCTTCTTGTTCCCCCCCCCAACCGCCCCACCCCCCCCCCTCTTTTGTAATCTATGATCACAATATGTATGGAACACCGAAGGCTGTTTCCTAATAATAAAAACTTGGTCAATTCATGTACCGAAACGTGATAGATAACCATTTTCAGCTAATGTTGTTAAGCACTATTAATATTAAGTTTTTATTTATTTTATTTTTTTTATTTTTTATTTTTTTAAAAAAGGGAGGTGTTCCATCAAAAGACCCATCTATTTTTGTTTTATATTCACTAAAATAACGTAAAAAGTGTTATATCCCTTCACACCGGATAGCTCTTAAAAAAAAAAAAAAAACAGAAAAAAAAAGGTGGTGTGTTCCACATGCAGGCCTGTGCGGTGCGGCGTAAGCCAAACAACATTTTGGAAAAACTTTCGTTCCTATACTAGGGAACATATGGGAATATTTTTTTAAAACCTACAACAAAAATTTTCTATACAACACCTTCATACCTTTGAGAACCTATTCAAAATTAATTACGGTTTAAAAATAAAAAGTCATGGGCATTAGAACAAGTTTAGTTATAATTAAATATATAATTTAATGATAATTTTGTAATTATTATTATTAGCATTATTATTATTTGCTTAATAATTATGCAATAGATTGGTG
Organism: Ficus hispida; assembly: GCA_025413025.1. NCBI lineage: Eukaryota > Viridiplantae > Streptophyta > Magnoliopsida > Rosales > Moraceae > Ficus > Ficus hispida. The sequence goes on from CM046363.1 coordinate 16,910,598, forward strand.
TTGAGTTTGAATCATTAGTAAATAACATATTGGAGCTAAATTAAGTTAATAGCATATTTATTAACAAATTTATTATTTATCTAATGAAGTATTTATTTATTAGATAAAAATATTTTTCTCTTTTAAAAAACGAGAAATTACCATGAAAGATTCTTCTTTAAAAAAAAAAAAAAAGAATGACTGAATTTTCCGTCTTATGTTTGTAATTTATAAATTATGGTTCATTTGGTATTTAAGTTGAGTTTGAGATAAAATGAAAATTTTAAATTTAAATTGATTGATTTTTTAAGAATTAATTATAAAAATTAAGATAAAAAAATATAATTTAATTGGAGAAATTTTGTTACCAAACTAGGCTTAATAAGTATAATAATTATCTTATTTGATCCGACTGTTGGGCGTTTTGCATTTGGCGGGAAAGCACCAAGTCATTCACAACAATGGGGGATCAGAGCTTTCTCTAGAGAGAGAGAGAGATGGCAGAGAAGCTGATAAAGGAGATGGGTTTGCCCAAATCAATGGCCAACGTTTTCGCAGCGCGTAACATCACCACCGCCCAGGTAACCTTTCTCAAAACCCTAGCAGATGTTCAAATTTGGCTGGGTTTAGTTCAGATAAATCTCAAATTCTCTCACTCTTTTTCCCATAATTCGAGCCGAATTCCCTATTTTCTGATCCTTTTGCTTCTCAGGAAGCCCTAGCCCTAACCGAATTCGAGCTGATGCAGTTGCTGGACGTGGGAATGGCGGAAGTTTCCTCCGCTCTAGCTCGCATTAGCGAAATCACTTGTCCTCCCTACCAAACTGTCAGCAAAAGAAAAAAAATGATTTTTTTTTATATAAATTTTCTATGTGAATTTCTCGGAATTGCGGTCTCCGGTTGGTTTTTGTAGGCACTGTCTCTGATGGAGCAGCGAATGCAGAAGGAGGACCATGCGGGTCATCTTCCGACGGGTCTTAAGGGGTTAGACGAGGCATTGTGCGGCGGAATACCGTTCGGTGTTTTGACGGAGCTTGTTGGTCCTGCTGGGATCGGCAAAACACAAGTATGCTTCTCTCTTTTCATTCTGTTTTTGTTTTTGTGTTAATATTGAGAAGTTGTGGCGATGATGTTGTTTGGATAATCTAGGAAGGTAGTGCTATCGAGTGTGTGAAGCCTATTTATCATCGGAGTTAGTACATTGATCGACCTTTTAGCGGGGTATATTGGGGTTTTCACACATTTATTTTGGTCGCCCTAGTGCCGGATTTGGGAAAAAATGGACCTAGCTCACACATTAAGGATGAACCATTATAAATCTTATGCGTGTTGTTTGTTATATCTTTTAAATTATTCCTCCTGTTAAAAAAAGATTAAGGCACTTAATCTGTGACCGGGCTTTTACTGTCCTATACCAGTTTGAAGCCACAAGCAAGCTTCAAGGATTTGAATTAAATGAATGAATTTTGACTTTCTTCTTCTGAAGAACATTTGTTCTGAGGGAGTTCTTATTTTTCTAATTATGATGGGCGAGGTTTTTTGCCTATTGTCTGGTGTGTTTGATCGAAGATTTCTAATCATAAACTCTTTCCATTGATGTAAAACTGCAGATTTGTATGAAGCTCTCGTTGTTGGCTTCATTGCCGACAGCTTATGGAGGTTTAAATGGCCATGTCATCTATATTGATGTCGAATCCAAGTTTAGTTCAAAAAGGTAAATGAACTGGACCTATTGATATCAGTTACTGACAATATTTTCCCCAGAAATTCCTGAATTTTGATTCTTCCTCAGGATGATAGAAATTGGAGTCCAAGGTTTCCCTGATATATTTAACATGAGAGGAATGGCACAGGAGGTCTGCAGAGTTTATATTTATTATCAGCATACTTCAAATTATTTTATGCAGAGCATAAGTTTCGGTTACCCTGAATTTGTTTTCTATATATGACACAGATGGCTGGAAGGATCCTAGTTTTGCGGCCAACTTCGCTTTCTAAATTTACTGAGAGGTATGATTCTAGTGACCTTATATTCTTAGCTTCATAATGGACAATTTATCACTTAATGGTTAATCAAAAGGTTAACTTCATATGGTACCTTAAAATGCAGCATTACTTCCTTTTCGTACGAAAGATCCCATTTAATATAAGAGCTGCTACATATTCCAATTTCATTTGTTGTATTTATCTCACCTAGTCAAGACTCATCAACTTTTAATTGATTGTATTTTATCCGATCTACTGTTAGCTTGCAACAAATCAAGGATTCGCTTCTTCGGCAAGAGGTGAAGTTGGTAGTCATTGACAGTATGACTGCTGTTATTTCTGGGTGAGTTGAGCTTCTTTGTAATTCGTATGACATTATTTCAGAATCATAAGGTTCACATTTGATTCGGCTCCATACTATGGATTAATTAGAATAACCTTAACTCAACGATCCAAACATTGTTACATAGACGGTCTTAATCCCTTAAAAGGGTGATGTCCAGCACCAAATTTAATAGCACTGAAGAATGATCTAATGACCTGAAAACCCCTTGAAACCTTGATATATTTGATATTTGTTGTCAAAGCTGCAGGCAAATAATGAGACTGGTCTCTCTTTTGGTCAGATTGATTGTTTGATCCACTTACTTTAGATCATATGGTTTAAGTAGTGATCGTCTTTTGTCCAGGGATTACGGACAGGGAGCCCCAAGACAAAATTTACTAGGTTGGCATATTTCCTTTATCAAGTAAGAATCTTATCTCTTGGTATTGGAAATGTTAAACTTACTAGCCACCGGCGATGCCCTTTTCTGCTCAAGTGATATATCTCTCTCTCTTTTTCTCTCCTTTTACTCTAGATCGCTTGCTGAAATTTCACGAATCCCTATTGTAGTTACAAATCAAGTACGATCTCAAACCCGTGATGAAGGCTGCCAGTATTCTTTCCAAGGTAGGTTCGAAATGTCACATTGCGAAAGCTTATGCTCAAAAATTGTGTAAGACAGTTGTTATACTTTGTGCAGTGCAGAGCACAGAGGATCCTGCAGGATATGATTCTCATCTTGTTGCTGCTTTGGGGATTAATTGGGCTCATTCCGTGACAATTCGTCTTGTGCTTGAAGCTAAATCAGGTTGGTTTTGATGCTTCCTGTAACCAAAATGAGTGTTTGCGGTGTAGGCATTCTCTCACTCGATCAACATGTTGTCATGTGAACAAGTCGCTACTTTTTCCTCTAAATTGGATTGAGTTTGCTACTTTTTCCCCTTATTTGGATTGTTGCTGGTTAGCAGAAAAGTTCATGTGGGTATCACTCCTTTGCAGTGTTTTAACACCCTTTTCAGCGTCAAAAAAAGAAAAGCTCATGTGCATGTTTTGTAAACTGCACTCTACTAGGCATACTGAATTTAAACCTCATGATGGTAGAACTATATGATTCTTGAGATGGTGTGATTAAAAGTAGTCAGAGTTGCGAACTGTTTAGTTCTTAGTGTAAACTAAATATACCAGAGAAAATTAAGACGTTTATGTTTCTTATAGCTGATTTTGCAATTTTCTTCTCTCTTGCAGGTCAGAGGTTCATCAAGCTGGCAAAGTCTCCAATGTCGCCACCTGTGGCTTTCCCTTTTAAAATAACAGCAGCTGGAATCTCATTGCTAAATGACTACGGAAGAGAACTCAAAGGCGCAGAGATAAACAGAATTCACTCTCATGGTTTGTCACAAAGACTTTTGTTCTTTCGTGAATCTAGATATCCATGATAAACATATTAGGTGGTGGAGTATGTCAAATAAGTAGCATTTGTTTATCACTTTACGTTGATCTCTGATTGAAAAATGCATCCTGCAAACTGATAGGTATAGCTAAATAGACAATTTAAGAATTTCCTGCAATATAATCGATCTATATTTCTCAAGCGTGTGCCCAATGTGCTTCTAGCTACTTCCTTTCTTTGTTCCCACACACAACCTTCAGTCAATAGGTATAAAAGCTCGTGCCCGTTTTTTATGAAAGAAATAAAAAAGACGACTGATTTAGAGTCTCATGCTATATTATCTAAATTGCAGGCCATGGTGATGTCATTAATTTTGACGGAAAAGGTTACAGCGGTGATCAATGGGAGAGGTCAGCATAGCTCAACTTGCAAGCATTTTACAACAACTTCTATTCAGTGTCTGCTGTCCTTTTTCCTGTGCTTTAGCTGAAGAAAACAGACAGCAATTGTTGAATTTGACAAGTCTCACCCTTGTCCCTATGAAAAACAGATATTTCCTAAGATCGCTGAAGCCGGATTTAGAACTCCGGAGGGTTTAGATTGTCAATTATAGTTCACTTGTTTAGAATTCTGTTCTTGTAATTGAGATTGCATGAGAAGGATGTTCAGAAATGATGACAAAATTATAGGATGGCATGTGTTATGTACAGAATAGTCTTAGAAGGTGACACTGATACAGAATCTTTTGATTTCATTGAAAAGTCCTTGATTCACTTATCTGTACGTCGTGTATCAAATGTATTTGTTACCTTTTCAAATTTCGAGATTTTTTTGTGGCATTGTTGAAAATCTCTCGAAATGTAGGAGTGATGCAATCATTTCTCTCGAAAGTTATAATTGAAAAGAGAGGCATAATCAACTCTTTTAAACACCACTCACTACTAGACTTGAGAATCCATCCCAAGTACTATGTTTTTGACTTTTTACCTCAAAAAGCCCCTTATGAATCAATAGAAGCACCTAACGGACAAGTTCAGACACTTCTTCGAGGCTTAAGTCACATGTGCCGCCTCTCAAGTTTAAGTATGCTCCTGCATCGATTCCCCTTTCTATTGAAATATATATATATATATTTTTAGAGAAAGAAGTAGATAACATATTATTACGAAAAAAAAATAACAAAAATAGGCAACAAAGAAAACGAAAAATAAGAACACACAGATTTACGTGGAAAACTCTAGATGGAAAAAAACCACGAGCAGAGGAGAAGAAATCTACTAAATCAAATATTGCTAAATCAAATATTGATACAAAAAAAGCAGCTACTACAAGAAAGCATAATAATGAAGCCCTAAAATTACATCATATACATACCCAAACCCTAAAATCTGATATATGAAAAAACCGGTTAGTCCCAATCCCTTCACTACCACCACAGAGTTCCAAAAAAATTTTATAATTAAAGCTCCATCACAAATGTCGCACCGTGAGCTTTCGTGCCCAGTCAAAAGAGAATTCGGGTCACCAAACTCTAACACATATTTATAATAAAAAATTGAAGTAAATAGTATGTTTTTAAAATAATTTCAGTAAATAATAATGCAGGTAAATAATCTATTTATTGGAAGTAGATTTGTTATTTATCTAATCAATTTGTTATATTTTATTTCCATTTTTTTAAATCTTGCTATTTTTTTTATTTAACTTGCATTTGATGTATCGGTTTAGAATGTAATTTTTAGATTGAAGTTTATTGACTTTTTAAAAATTAGTTATTATTTTTATTGATTTTTCAGAAAAAATAAAAAACTAATATGAAAACTCTATATTCAAAATAAAGATCGAAACGGAAGTTTAATGTCGTAAAAAATGCTATTTACTATAATTTTCTGGGAATTCTACTGCCGTGGAAGCTGAATTTCCTATCCAATTTGGGTCTGGGCCACAAGGGCCGTTGATGAGTTCAAGGCCTTTGAATGCAGCGGGCCCAAAGCCCATACATTAAGAATCGACAGTGAGCTTATTTTTGCTTAAAAATGATGGAAATTAGATGTCAACTAATCCAAGTTACTAGTTTAAAGTTGATTAGTCAAGTAGCTAATGACCTATTAAGCAGAAAATAGTGCCCTTTTTTTTTTTTTTTTTTTTTTTTAAACATATAGAGAAGGCCTATTATTCTCGAAGGTAAAGCAAGCCTAGAGACAAAATAAAACTGTCTGCTGAGCCCCTATCTTTCCAGTACAAAAGTGCAGAAGATTTTTTTGAACTTTATTGTTTAGTCTGTAGAAATTAGAAAAACCAGTATCCTTGTCAATGTCGTGTTTTCTGCTTTTGCTTCCTTTTGTTTTTTGTTTTTGTTTTTTGTTTTTTGTTTTTTGTTATATATATTTGACAAAAGCAAGTGAACTATATATATTCATTTTTATTCGGAGTTGAGTTGAAGATCAGCCAATCCTCGTTATCTTAGAAAAAGCGTAAAGAGGAGTTACTTCCGACTTTTCTTACAGTCCGACAACAAAAGGTGAGGAAAGCACATAGGCCAACTAATAAATATGCACTTAGGATTTGCTGTAACAATAGACCCAAAAAAAAAAAAAAATTCAAATTTTTATGAGATAAAATACAGCAGATTTTTTTTTAAATATTACTAGAAAATAGTCTCAAAACGATGATGTTAACGGGATAGAGATTTTTATTTAAGGAAAAAAAATGGAATAGATTATTTAACAACCAAAATTTGTTTGAACAAACATGTATTTCATGAAAGAACATGAATTTAATTATGGTATATGGTGCTGCTACGGAATCTCATTTCGTGTCCCCTATTAATATATGTATCTTTGGGATACTCGATATTTTATCATTTCTCTTTTGTTGTTCAATTATGAATGAGGAGCTTGGACAATGAGGAATCCCAGGTGAAGCACGTTGAAAGACTGGGGTTATATAAAGGAGGAGGATAAATGCTTTACTTGATCCACATGTTAGTATGAAATACATAGGAAATCTATTCTAAAACAATTGGTTTTTTTATTACAAAAGGATACCCTAAGCATTAATCTTACCCGTGTCTTCTGAATTTTAAGATCATTCTTATTTTATCATTTGTACTTTAAAAATTTTCACTTTAATCTGTCATGTGTTTTGAATTAGTATAATTTAATCCACTCTTTTAAAATTTTTGTTAAAAACAGACTAACCACTTATGTTAGAATTTCTATTAAAAGTCTTAACAAAAATTCTTATAAAAGAGATTTGGTATGACTAATTCAAAATTAAAATGATCCAACAATTAAAAAAGAAACTATTAATTATTTAGTTTGTGTTTGATTTATCAGTTAAAGATGAAAAATTTAAATTTAAATTTATTTATTTTTTAAAAAATTAATAATAAATTTTATTTATTTTAAAAATAAAAAATAATAAATAATATGAAAAAAAATATAATTTAATTCAAATTAAATTCAAAATCCAAACATAACCTAATTACATTATCTTTTTATTTTTTTTGTAAACATTTAATACATGATCTTACACACACAGTGTAAATCACTCCTTTTAAGATTAACTTATCTGGTTTAGGAGTCAGATCAATTAATACAAACAGTTCCTTAGCATCTACTCCATCAAGATTCAATAGTAATAACTTTTTTATATTTTGGTATTTCCTTTTTCCTCCACCTTTTGTAGGAACCAAGGCTAGGGATTTTTAAACCGCAACATGGACTTTTTAAACAAGTATCCAAGCATGCTTTTAACGCGCGATTCAAATTTTAGAATCATAATCTAATTTTTATATTTTTTTCATAATTTTATTATTTATATAGTTTTATTTTTTAATTTTAAAAATTTATAATTTTATATGAATAAGTTCAAATGTAATTTTTTTAATTATATAAAATTTCAAAAAAAATAAAATAAATTCTATATTGATATATTTTTTTCGAATACATTTCAAGTTTTTATACTTTTTAACTCAAACAATTCAAATATCTTAATAAATGCACAAACAATTTAAATCCAAATTCTACGATTCAAATCTTAACACTAAACGCATGCTAAAACTCTAGTATTGGTCCATTGTCGAGGAAAGCACAATACACTTATATAATATATATATATACGAAAACTCTTACATACGGCATCACCAGACCGCTGAACGGGAGAGTTCTCTCTATCTCTCTTTGGCTCTCTCTCTCTAGTGAGTCGTACTACGTTCTATCTCGAGTTATACCGATCTCTTGCATGGATTGTACTAACGGACGGCGATTCCGCTGGACGGGCGAGTAGTCCTATTTAGACACACAATACAATACAACGTTCTGGATATTGGTTTGTTGGGTTTCTTAAGCAACCAAATAAAATAAATAAATGAAATAAAATAATTGAGAAGAAGAAGCCAAAGATTGCTTTGGCTTTTTAAGGTTTCTTTTCCTTTATCTTATGTGGGCTGTAGCCTTTTACATCTTTATAGCATTTCTTTAGAACAAATTAGGTGACTGTCTCTCACTCTGTCTCTTTAATTATATAAGTTGCATAGATTAATATTCTTCTGTATAGCTGTTCTTTAAAGTATTGTTTGAAATATGAAATCGCTCACCAAATCAAGATGATCGGCATTTGGATATCCGTTTTAAAACTCAAATTTTAAACTGAAAATTTGAAGATTTAAAACAAAAATCCGAACTAGGGCTAAATTTAACAGAATAAACAAATGCCAACTTGTTCACATCAGACACTACACTACAGTCTGATATGCCTCTGGAGTGGGTCAACTTTTATAAGCATAGAAACAACATGGCCTTATTAAATTAAAGCTAATTAGGATTATATTCTGATTCAGGTCTGACGAGATTGCGTGTTTATAGTAATTACTAATGGATTTGGCATCTTAATCTCCTCGAAACTTTATGCTTTTTTTTTTATTTTTATATTCATACAATTAGAAAGAGGATGATAGTTGTAACCATTTAGGATTATTCTATTAATCAGTGCAATGTACCTGGTTGGCCTCAATATATAGTTGATTAATTATCAAATATATATAATATATAGAGTTGAATTTGAGTCTGTTTAGTTTTTTAATTTACATAGTTCCAGAGTGAGACCTTGTCCAAGTGGAAATCAAATACGACACACTTTGGTTGATATTATTCTGTGTATTGCCCTCGTACATTCCCAGGACGCTTCACTAGTTTCTTCAATTTGGGCCCTTTTATTTTATTTTTTTATTTTTTGCCCTTATGGTTTTTGGTCTTTGCTTGTTAAAGTTCTTCAAAGGACACAACCTGGAATCTTAAGTTTAGATTGTGCTTCTTGTAGAGACGTGTAGTCTTTGTTTTTAGATCGTCTCCTAATGAAAATGGAATATGGGGTTTATATATAGTTATTAAATTAATAATCTTTTGATTGTTAAGTTATAAAATCTAATTAATATCATATAAAAAGCCGTCCTATACAGAAATAATACGCAGATTGATATGGTTATTAATTAAGGGTATTTTCAGAATTTTACACTTGTAATTTCGGTTGGTCAAATTTTATAAAATTTCTTTATAAATAGGGTCATCGTTGTTATGGTTATTAAATAAAGAGGCTAGAGAAAACCATTGAAACTTTTGAGGGTGTGCGATCACTAACTTCTCGATTATTATAGTGAATTATTATAACAACTGAAATAGAATAAGTTCTTATATTAAGATGAACATATAAAAAAAATTTTATATTTTGTGATTGTTTATTTTCTTTTATGATATTTTTACTCTTGCTGACATAGAATTAGACACTAATTTTTAATATTGTTTGTGGGAAAAAACAAAATTGTAGTCCAGATTCTCTCTCTTTCTCTGGTCTGATTTGTAAGTTGTACCAACATTTTGGTGCTCCTTTATGGAGTTAATTTGCCTATTTTCCATTTTTCCTTGTATTTTTTTTTTCTTTTTTTCCCTTCCTCTTGCCCTGGATAAGATTGGAGTCAGCTTTTGTTTCGTTAGGCAAAGTTAATTAATAAGGAGAAATTTTACGCTGGATGATCTTTTATACAGTTCTAGAAAAGCGATGCTCTATTGTGGTTTTGATGTTACTTGTCTGGTGTGATTCATGTGAATGCCTTTCAACAAGATTCCTTAAAAATTAGATACATAGGATTTTCGAATTCTGACGATTGTACATATGACATCTATATATATGACATATATATATGACATATATATATATATGGGTGTGTGTGTTAAGGTATCATAATAAAAAGATCTTAACTTTAATCATGTTGTTTAGGAAAACAATTTCTTCTTTTTTTTTTGTTAAAGAGTTTTGGTACACAAGAAAATCAATTTACTCAGAATTTTAGTTTCAAAATTTTTTATTATGAGAACATAATAAAGAAAATAGGGGTACCAAAAAAAATCGTAACCTCTTCTAATGCCAATGGTGTTTTTAATTCATAGCAAGCCCAAAACCATGTAGAATAAATAAATAAATAATTCAAATGACGATGTTTTCCTAAACAATATATATTTTTTTAATTCTTATTAAAAAAATCCTGAACTTCTCATAGAATTAAACCCCTTTTATCAATTATATATATGTACACTTTTTTTTAATTATTTTCTTTAACAATCTCTACCAAGAAGTAATTTAGGGTTGTGTACAAATATCGTGTTTGTGTTGGCATGATTATTAAATGTATTGAAAAATCAAACAATAACATGAAATATTTAGTACACGTGAAACACTACAGACACGCAAACATATTTAATAAACAGGTCGATTTGAGTTGGTACGGGAGATTTTGAAGAATTGATAAACACTAAAAATCAAGAACAATTTAGTATTTTTTTTTTAATAGAAACTAATTATGGAAATTTATAGTAAGCAAACACTCAAAATTTCCAAATCTTCATATCTAAGGAAACAAAAACATTCGTACACTTTATTGTAAAAGTTTTGAGAAACGGATCTTCCTATAATCATGCTCAATTGATACACAGTTAAGCCATTTAATTTATATATATCATGCGGTCCATTTCGAGTTAAGTGAGTAAATACAAAATCTATGAATTTGTTATTTTTATACTTATCAATTCTAAGATCAACTAGTTACCCAAAATTTGCTACAAAATAAGTAAGTTTGAGGAACCAAAGGTAATCTTCACGCACAACATACGTAGTCAAAATTTATTTATTTTGTATCATTTTTGAACCATATCTTAATATTATATGTCTCACAAATTACCGGTCCTAGTTAATTATATTGGACAAAGTACATTGTGAAACACGTGCATGTTTATTGTGGGGTTATTTTGGTGTTTTGGTGCAATAATCGAGAGAGTCAAAAAATTGCATAAATATACAAAAGAATTTGACTAAAACTTCAATTAGGGCCCATCTGTGGGAATACCTGGGGATGGTGATTTGAAGATTAGGTTGGAAATGTGTGTTTGTAAGAAAACTTTTAAAAAATTATGTGGTATAAAAAATAATGTAAAATTTTGAAATGTGTTCAAAAAAAATTTTGTAAAATTTATTTTATCTTGTTTCTCTTATCGTTACGAGCAATTTGACATAAAAATCATTTTATTCTAATTTGAAATAAAAAAAGCTATAAACTTTTAAAATTTGAGTTTTTTGAAAATATAACAGCGGAAAAGTTTGATATAGAAATATAATTTTGAAATTCAAATAAAATTTTATCATCTCTAGATGATATCTCAAACGTGACCTTAGTGTATTGTGAGAGAATAAATAGTAAACATGCTATTTTTTACTTATTATTTTATATAAATGTAACATAGGATATTGTACAACAAGAACACTCTATCACTCTGATTGGACTAGTAAGATTTATATTAGATGGTGCATGTCTTACAACAATTAGGGTCATTAATTTGACTGAAAAAATATAAGTTAAATAAGTGCCAATAACCAAGACCCAAGATGTAAAATCTCTGTTGTTTATCAAAAAAAGAAAAAGAAAAAGTAAAATATGTGTCTATATTGTATATAGATAGATATATAATATAATGTCTTGTGGAGTAGAGCTCATCCTTAATTAATTATGTCAACTCAAATCCTTCAATTAATGATCTTCCTCACTAAGCTGGATTTGGACTCGCTGAGCTGAACTGTCCATTTAAGATGACGGCCACGTGTCGGTTTATTTTGGTTAATTAACCCTGCCGTAGCGTAATCCTTCACGCAATAGCGAAATATGGGCAAACCTCATTTTTGTAAATCGAAAGCAAGTTGTACGTTTCCTTGGATTTTTTTTTTCTTTAATATTCATTTCATGTTATTTTTAACGACCGCCTAACAATTTATTATTCTAATTAACTCACTCTCTCTCTCTCTCTCTCTCTCTCTCAAACTAAACGTTTGTAGTTGGAAGAGTTGAGAAAGATAAAGTAATAAAAAAACGGGAAACATTAAAAAAAAAAAAAAGTGGAAATGGAAATGGAAATGGAAGCAGTTGAAAATAATATAGAAATGGAAAGTTTCACAAAAGGACGGGTGAGATATGAGGTGGGAGACTTTCCATGAATGGAGAAGGAGCGTCCACGTCTCCCTAGGAGTAAACCTCGTACACCCTCCTGCCGACAGCATACCCACTTGGAAAATAAAAAAGAACTCCCTAATTGTACTTCTTTTTTATCTTTTTCTAACCCTTCTTTTTTTAAATAAATATGAATATGTTTTATGAGATTATTGCAAAAGAAAATGTTCCACATGTTTGTGTATTAATGGTACATTCACGTCCCTTCGCTCAGTATTTAAATTAACAATCGAGATCACTAATAGGGTAGTAAAAAATTTTATCCCTAATTTTTTAGCAGTTAACAAGCAAGGATTCACCCGTCAATCAACAAATAATCGTTAAATCAGTAAATTTATGTAATATATGACTCAAATTCCTAATTTTTTAAGAAATAAATGTTTTAAATAAGATATTTTTTATCATCACGCCACCGACCATAATCGGTGGTTACATGTATGCGTATTTATCACTATAATGTGCAAAGTTATTTATCATTATATATAAAGTACGACATACCCATTTAAATATACTTGATTTTTACCACTAAAGAATAGCTCCTATATAATAAAAAAATTTAACTAATAGCGTATATTACTCAAATTCTTAACACAAATACTGCATAATTGGTTCTCATTTTTTACGAATTATGAATGTAATATAAGAGTATCTGTCGATAAAATGACCATTTTAAAATAATCATTTCACATCTATTAAAAACGAATAAAATAAGATGATTTTATTTCGTAATATTTTGGTATTTTTAAAAAATTGAACTAAAACAATGTGGTTTAGAAGGAAATATTTGAACATAACCATTTAAATTGTTATTTGAAATTGTGTTTAGATGTTGACAATCTGAAAATAAACATTGGAAAAAGTATTTAAATGTGCATTTGGATATATATTGAAAACAATTCTAACAAATCTTATTAAATCTCAATGTCTATGAATTTTTTTTTTTATATATGGATCGGTTTGTTCCTCTTTTTCTATAAATGCATAGGAAAAAAAAATTTTTTTGCCTCAATCAGATTTGAAACTTAAATGAAAGAGAGAAAAAAGGTTTTGATTAAAGAGAATTCAATTGTTATTGTTAAATATATACCCAAATGGAGTCAAATTTAAGGACGAACAAACATTATATTTTTCTTCTTAAATGGCCAAATGGATCATTTGACAATATTCGAATGACATTTCAAATGTTATGTTCCCGAACGCATATTTGAATGGTCAATCCAAATAAAATGACAAATATTTTCAAACGGTTGAAATAAAGGAGGCCTAAACCTATGCAAAATTATTAAGATTATTTTCATATATACCTATGAACTTTAAAGTCACTCTCACTTTATCATTTAAACTTTAAAAACTCACTTTGCCCTCTTAACTTGGAATTTAACCTCACTTTTCCATTATTTTCAGAATTTTAGTTAAAAATAGACCAAAAAAAAAAAAGAACTAGTCTTATTAAGTTAATTCTATTAAAAATTTTTATAAATAAAAAAAATAGAAAAAGACTAATTGTATTTAATTCACTTTTTTCTATCGATTTTTAATTTAAATTCTAATAAAATAGATAAAACGGAGTTAAATTCAAAATTCATAAGATAAAATGAGAATTTTTAAATTTCAGAAAGATGCAACTAATCTAAATTATTAATATTAATTACATAAATAATTTAATAGTAATTTTATATATTTTTCATCATAAAATATATAATTCAAATTCTTATATCCTCGTAACATCATAAGGGTAGATTCACAAAAAAAAAAAAAAAAAAAAAAAAAAAAAAAAAAAATCTTATACCCTCGTATTAAAGAAAAATAAAGGATAAAATTATCCCCATAAATATATGCCACAATTTCCTAGTTTATAGGAAATTAAAAGAGACGTACGCGAACGTCAGATCGGCCGATCGACATCAGAGACATTGACCACACGAGAATTTGGACCAGAGTTAGGCGGATTTCAGGGGGAAAAAACCAAAAAAAGCAAACGTGGCAGTCTCAGATAGGCCAGACGATCAACTTTGTAGGCTGGTTTTGGAGGTGGTACTTTTTATATGAATGGGATTTTTTTGTTTATTGAACAACCGGCAATAGCCGGTCGAAAAGTCACGTTCACAGGGATTGGTTTGAGGTTACCAAAATTGGAATACAAGTTTGCCAAAAGATTTTAAGGTAGTGGGATTACCCTAAGAGGAAGGTACTAATCGCTATCTATGACTAAACAAGAAAGCGTTATTTTTCTCTTCTCTCTCTCTCTCTCTCTCTTATTTAAGTTTAAATAAATCATATTGCTCCTTTTCCTTTATCCTTTACTGCCACGTGTAGGTCTTGCTTCACCATTTATTGCAATATAAAATAATAACAAAAAAAGAAGTAGACACTTTATTGTCCTCGCCTATGTGAACATTAGCATATCATGATTCATGAGAAAGCTTTTACCCACATCTTTTAACGAAATAACATCTTTGACCCTTAAAACTTCAAGTTCAATTAAAGCGATTTCAAGGACAGCTAATTGTTAGATACTTTTAGCAGGAAGAAAAAAAAAAAAAAAAAGATAATGATTAGCCGTCAATTTTAATTTCAAATTTTTTAATATCAATTTATATAACAATAAGTTGCATCTGTCATGACAAAATATGATAGTTGAATATTAGTTGATGTAGTAATCTTCTAATGACCTAGTCATAAAAAATAACGACTTATATATTAGGTAAAATGATACTCAAAGTTAATATTTAAATTAACATCCCTAACATATTCTTTAATAAAACAATACCAAAAAAAAAAAAAACTTGTGTTCTAGTTTTTTCCTAATTAAAAATATAGTATGGCATTTTTGTCTTATTCTTCTTTTGGATGTCGTATTCAACATGATATTGTATTTTAATCAAATTCTAATTAATACGTCTGAATATCCCCTTTAACCATTGTTATTCAAATGTAATATGTGTGTAAATTGTTTATATTTAGCTAGTCATTCTAATAATATTGTGTGAAAGAGAGTATACGATATGATAATAAAACTAGATAGAAAAATAGAATAGTTAAGTAATAAAATAAATATGTATTCAAATATAATATTTTAAATAATCAAACAAACATTATATTATATTAAAATTGAAGGGATGATTAAATGAAGCATTATTGCTCTCTAAGATCAAATAAGCTACCAAAATCATCTTATAGACGAAAGTTAGATCTAGAACTCTTTGAGATGAAAAAAGTCAGCGATGAGAAAGTGAACTCAATCTCACCCAACAAGCTAATTTATGTAGATCACTACAAGCACATACGTATCCCTCAAGAAGGTAGCTTTGATTAAATGATTAATGGTTGCAGCCAGATATAGCCCTTTTTTTTCTACATTATATATATATATATATATTTATTTTTATATACTATTATATTTATACTTAAAATTTCCTAATTTAGACTTGTTATCCTAATCCAACTTGTTTTAAAGTACTAATTCTTGGAAGAATATCTTTAAATCTAACCCAACTTGCAATCTCAAGTTGAAGGACTTTTCTTTTTCAACTATATATATATATATATATATATGTATTTACATACACACACACACACTTATGCCCTTCAGCATTAATAAAATTTAACCAAACATAAGTGGGTGGAGCTGGGGCCTAAAAAGATGTCATATACCGCATCCCACAGTAATTGCCAGAAAGTGTTGGAATGAGGCAATTAGACCTAGCTTTGAAGGAAGCATTGCCAAGTTGCATTGGTTCTTCTTAAGTAAAATAATAAAATAATAAAATAAATAAATAAGGAAAGCAAAGTGAAAGCCCCATTTGATTATTCGCATGAATATGTTCATACTAACAAGACTAAATTCCAGAAACGTTGCTGTCGAATCCAATAATAAAAATAAAGTTAGAAAATGGCAATTTGAGTAAGGGAGTCAATTCCGAACACATACGTGTCGACATTTCGAGGAACTTTAGCTATATTTTAAATTTTAAAAAATAAAGAAATAATGACAAAGATAATTTGGTTGTCATATTATGCATATGGAATGATATTCATGTTGGAACAAAATTTTATTTTGGTGCTTGTGTTGAAAAACACTTTGTTGAAGAAAATTCAAAGTTAGCTGAAAGGGAAAGCCGCAATAGACAAATATAAAAATGATTTTGTCGATAGAAAAGACGATAAATTTTGTGGATTAGCAGTCGTTAAACAAGCCAAAAGAACCAAATTTTATTTAAGGTCATTTGGCCTTGAAGCATTTATATGGTCTTTTTATGGAAGTACACATTTGGCATGATTCACGAGACTAAATATATACCTATATATGTATATATATATATATATATATATATTTTAACCTTCTTGTTTCTCTATTTCTCCCACATGAAAAAGATGTTGGATTTCACTTTCAATCTTGTTCAAGAGAAATCGAAGAGAAACAAAACATGGGAAAGTAAAGAAAGTAAAGTGCAAGAAAGAACAAGATGTGCACATTTTCTTTATGGGACAATGGATTCTACGGATCTTGAAAAACATCACCATATATATGGTAAAATATTTGCAACAACAACTTTTTTTCCCTCCCTTAAAAAAAGCAACGTGGTAACTTCTTGTCCTAGGAAACTAAAATTATTGTATTTTATAAACTACTTGCAGAAAAAAATATGTTTTTTTTTCCCTCGTGCTTAGTGAAGATTTGAGGAATGCCAACAATACAAGGAAAATGATGCCCAATAATATTATATCATACATTCCCTCAAGATCTCCTTTTTCTTAATCTTTCTTTTTCTTTGTTTATTTTGTCGGTAACTTCTCTCTTCGGTAGATAGATTACGTTAAGATGTAATGTCTAATTACTTTCTTCTCATAGAATTAACACGTGTATTAACTAAATTTTAAGAATAATTAAGGATGTTAGGGGGAAAAAACACAGAAAGACCAAGAGATGTACAATTTTCACCTTGAAAGTTTTTGTTTTTTTAATGAATTATTCATGTAATTGAAAGTGAATGTAACTCTTACAATATTGACTTATTTACTTATTTTTTACTACGATTTTATTACTCTTTCTTATTATAGAATTAGACAAGGGTTTGATTTATTTATAACATTAATAGAAACAGTATACCAATGTTATTTACTTTTTTTTTTTTTATGTCATTGTAGTAATTATCACAAGTAATTAATATAATTACTGGGAGTAATTATATGATGAGTATAATAATTGGTATAGTAACCAGAATAATCTCTTGATGCGACGAGCATTCCATTAATTTTTTAACCATAATAATAATAATAACAACTCATGATGGAATTCTCCCACAACTACTAAATTGAAAGTATTTAAGTGTCTTAAATATATGACAATTACTTTTTTAAATCTGTATCTCCTGCTGATGGTTACATATGAATATAGAAGTCTTAATAGCATAGGTATTTTCGTATTTAAGAACGAGATAAGCTAATAAGTATCGCACCGAATTAATCTAATTAAAATGTTCTGACAAAATTAACTTTTCTCCATACTTCTGTATATCTATATATCTGTCAACCACTCTCATAAGTACTACATGTATTGATATATGTATATATATGCATTAATTGTTTGTTATTTATGGTAATTCAACCGCTCCTTGTTTAACCCCATAATTGGAAAGCAAGAATTCACGACGTAATTACCTAGTCATAAAACTATTATTTTATAACATGTTACCTCGATCTACCTATGTTGCTTCAAATATTTACTAAGACGATAATTAAACCAAATCATGCAAATAGACAAACTCAAAATAATCATTTTCCATCCACCAAAAAAAAAAAATCATTACAACATGTCACAATTGTTATGTTCAAGTTTTTCGTGACCCCCCACCCCAAAAAAAAAAAAAAAAAAAGTGTGGCTAGGATTAGCTTTTACTATCGTGCATTGCTACAACAAGAAAGGACATGAATGAAAAAGAAGTTTGGAACACTTGTTCAATTTGAAATATTTTTCCAGTCTAATATGATATTTACTTTATTGTTAACATTTTATATTTGAATATATAATTTTTTGACTATTTGTCATTCGAATACACAGTTATACATATGTTAATACATACCTTTTTCATATACATTATTTTAACATGTATTGAAATGTATTCCAATAATAACACCGAAAAGCATATTCCATTAAAATACATATATATTTCAAAATAGAAAAAAAGTTACATCCAAATAAATTATGACAACGAAACCCACAATAAGTGAAAATTGCCAAAAGTGGGATTGAAATACGAGAATTTTGGAGGGGACCGAGGCAATTTCCAAAACAAGGCATGTAAATAAACATGAGAAAGCAAACAGATCTTTTTAAGTTCGTGATCCACGTTTGCCGGCGTGTGTACGCCAAATTATTTAGGTACGGCAATTTTGCGTTCGAAAGGGGGGTATTTTGGTAATTTCATCACTAGGAGTTATTTAACTAACCATCGCTATGTCTCTTTGTGCGTTGGAGGAGAGAGAGAGTAACTAACAAGAAGTTGCCGCCACATACGAAGAAGAAAAGCACGCGTTGTTCATGGTTAATTAGTTAAAGGAACGGCAAGGGTAGATTAGTCAATTTGAAAAAAAAAAAGGCGAAAGTCACGTTTCTTTGTTTGCTATTTTTCCCACAAAAACACCGGGTTTTACATTTTTCTTCGCATTATTATTATTTTTGGCGTTACTTTATTTAAAGAGAAAAAAATAAGAGAGCGAAAAAGAAATTTTCATTTGACGCACGTCTCAACAGGATTTCATTTAAAAATATTGTTCTCTACCTTACATTTTTTTTTTACTCTATTGCAAATAAAAAAAATGAAAAAAAAAACCTGAGAAAAACGACCCATAATACTATGAACACTAATTCTAATTCTAACTTGTTATAGTGAGTAACAACTCACGTGTTATATTTTTATTGATAGATGTACTTAATTAATATGATAATATTTTAAATACTTATCAATAAAAAAACGACAATTTATATGCTACATAAGTTAATATTTAGAAATTGAGATTATAATTAGTATTCTTAATATTTTTATTTTTGTTATTTAAGAATTCCATATAAAAAAGCTTGGCTGCCCGGTAGTTTGGTAATAATTTTGTTAGCTGTTTGTAATTTCAAGACACACGACCTAAAAAGGGGATCCACTTTCAACCTTCAATCCTCTATGTATTTTACACATGTAATTACTTGATACCATTATATACGCTTCTAATGCAATTAGTTGGCTAATTTTGTCTGGTAAAAATTGGTGTTACGCTTTTATTTTTATTATCATGAATGATTGATGTTACAAGTGACCAACAATAAATATGGATAACAACATATGCGTAGTACAAGAATAGTGATTGAAACCTTACTTCAACATTTTTCTTTAGGATTTAATGATGAATTATATTTGAAACCCAATATTTGTTTTGATAAATTACAAGAACCAAAATAATTGGTTGCATATTCAATATGAAAATGACTTATCAATATAGGAGTGGACCATATATATATATATGAGAGTGATTCTTGCTAAGTTTGCATAAATCCAAGCTTCGAATCCGACAGGTACTTTCATTATACAGTGAAGAAGATTTTTAATTTGACAGGAAAAAAAAAAGATTTTAAAAATTTCCCATTCCCTTTATCATGAATTTCTATAAGTCCGGTTCAAAAAATAAGATATTGTTTTTTAAATTAATATATTTAAAAGAAAATGAAAAAAAAAAGGAGCTAACTAGGTAAATACATTAATTTTGGGTTCTGTGGGGATTTTTTTGCTACTATAGAGGCTTTGTTAAGGGTTGTTTTGCTATTTTCCTTGATATTGGGTTTGCCTTTGAAGCAGAGTTAGCTGCTGTAATTCATGCCTTTGAGTATATTTGGACTTTTTTACTAGAGAAAATTGTGCTTACAAAATGATTTCAGTTATATTGTGTAACTTTTTCGTTTTATATCTTGTAAAGTACCTTGGTGTTGAAGACCAACTTAGCTTAATTGTTAGTCATATTTCTAAGATGTCATATTTATAAGATGGGCTTTATAGTCTCACATATTTATTGGGAAGGAAATAGAGCCGTAAATTATTTGTCATCTCGTGCTTCAAGTATTGTTTTCCCTGCTTGGTGGCAGCCGGCGTCTGGTTTTATCTCTCCTTTATTGTAGATGATATTAGTAGTATATCACATTATAGTTCTCTTGATGTTATTCTTTTTTTTTTTTTTTTTTTGTTCCTTCCTTTGAGGCAATTTTATAGCAAGCATAGATACACTTTTTCCTTTGTTAGAATTTTTTTTTTTCATTCGGTTTTACTAGCAGGGTTTTTAATGAGGTTTAATATAGTTTTTGATTTTTAAAAGTATAGTTTTGACTATATCTTTTTTTCCCATCTGTATTTATTTTTTAGTTGATTTTCTTTTTGTAGATAGTTTATACTATGTCGCATGAGAGCTATTGTTATTTTTTCTTATTTTTAATAAAATGTTATGCAAATAATGAGAGTGTTAAAAAAATATCAGACTAATTAAGATATCTTGACGTCACTATTGATTTAAATAACCCTATTTAAATAAAAACCATACATTCATTTTGAAATTGGTTTGCCATGGGAAAATGGTCATTTTAAGGATTAGTCAGGTAGGAAGTACGGATCTCTCAAAAAAAGCAAGGAAAAGTAAAAGCAATAAAATCATTTATCCCGTACACACGATAAATATTTTGGGTTCCAATTACTGAAAAAAAGAAAAAGAAAAAGAAAAAAAAGATTAAAAACTTTACGGAAATTTAAATTTTAATATGTTTTTCTACGCTTCAGAAATCTAGAAGGTGAGAAAATCTAGGACTGCAGGATTAATGATCATTGAAGAATTTGATATACGTGAGTAAACCCCAGCCGTTCGATGTTTAGAGAGTCACGTTAAACACGTCCAGATTCGTCAAAAGCAAGGGGGTCCCACTTTCAACATGTATTATTTGTTAAGCAAAAAGATTTTTGGACCATGCACTTTCTGTGTCACGTTTCTTTGAAAAAAATGGCAAATTTTTTTTTTTTTAAAGAAAGAAAGAAAGAAAAAAGATATGCTCAAGAAAAAGAAATTTAAGGGGAAAAAAAAGAGAGAGAAGCTTTTGCATGGAGAATATGGAAATAAGAAAAGCATTAAATACTATTTTGGGGGAATATCATTTATTCATTAATTATTTTTTTTATTAAAATATCATTTATTGTTAATCTATATAATATTAGATGATTTAAAAAATGAAAACCGTAACACATATATATATTTTCGAATTCTACCTGATAATTGCCACAATTAAAAATTTTCCATACCTTTTCTCTTTCAATATGGTGTGGCAAATTGCTAGCATAAGTTTCATATAATTGCCCATAAAAAAATATGAGAAAATTCTACGGTAAAGTAGAGACAATATACCAATAAATTATCATTTTAAACCGTAAAACTGCATTATAATATATTTAAAAAATAGGACAATCTAACAAAATTTGATTAATATACGCAACTATCATAATTTTGTAATATCAAAGAGTTCAGTAAGTTTATTATTGTCATCATCATATGTAGTTAAGGCTCTTTTACTTGTTAAATTATTTTTTAAATTTTTTTAATTTACAAGTGACAATAGTTTTGTACTGTATGGCATTAATCCATTAGAGAAATTATTGTCCTTATGGTAGTTTGTTAGCTTATTCCTTTCGGTCCCTTAACGATGCATAGGGGCATCTACTCTATATTTATGCATACATAATATATATATATATATATATATAAATAGTCTCCTGCTTGATGGGTCTTGTGATTTCATATCTATATAATGTAACTACTAATTTATTTATACATAAGTTAACGTAATTTTACATATAACATTTCATTATTTGGAGCTATTAGAACAAATATATATTTCAACAAAAATATTACATGTTAATGATCTTAAGGCGTGTTTGACAAAATAATTTGAGTTAAAATTTTTAAGTTTAAGTTGGTTGGATTTTTAAAAACTAGTTATAATTTTTGTTGTCTTTTTCTGAAAAAGACAAAAATTAAAATGAAAATTTTGAATTTGAGATGTAATACCAAACTCAAGTTTCATGTTATTTGCTATTGTGTTGCTGGATTATATTAACTATATGAGAGGATACTTATATAAATAGAGATATATGGAATGTGCTTGGATCTTTCTGTCCGGAAATGTTATTATGGAATGATCAGTTGCTTATTCTCGCAATTTTATTATATATAATAAGGTTTTTTCTATGTTTTTTCGATGAGCCTTTCAACGTAATGTAGAAAGAATAAGACGTAATAATAATGTAAGGTAAATGTAACATAACACGTATTTTCTATATGTTTTGCGCATTAATACGTAAAAAATATGATTTACACTAACATTATATATAGATCTTGATAAAAGAAACTGGAGTTTTATAATATTTGATATGTATGTTCATGAAGAGTTGTAATAGATATAACAATCATGCCTTTTAAATTAAAAAGTGTATTTTCAGTCAAAAAATATATCTGTTTCAATATATATACTTGTTGGTCTTCAGAATTAATTATGATCGTTAGATTGTGATAATTCAATTAATGATTTAAATTAGATATAAAATTATTTAAATCCGACCATTAGATCGTCCGATTAAATCAACGGTCTAGATTTAATTTAAAAAAGCACCACATTAAAAAAACGAGTGCTCCTTGACTCCTTACGACGATACGTACATACAAAGTGCATCCTAATAAGTGCCTAATTACCCTCGTATGCGTGTGGTGATGCATAGTAGTAGCATAGTCCCACTATACACTAGTAATCGTTACACTTCACTTGTTTTAATTTATACTACTATACTTGTTTGTGTTTTTTCAATATGAGACTTTATTATTTTCACTATCTAATGACAATAAAATAGATATTACAATCTCTCAAACACATCTTACATGTTCATGTGATATGTTACCACCTTTTTTCAATTATTGTTGTGTTTTATTCTTTTTGTAAAACTTAAAAGACACTCCATATTATGTTAGAGGACGTTCCATCCAAGGAACCATTGGAAAAGCCCTACAAAATAGTTGAATGCGAAGTTGATATATGGAATATATCTGTTGTGCTAGTTCTACCATGTTGTATGTTAGCCTATCTAGAAAAATGTTTTTTATTTTCCAAAACCAGTTATCAGAAAACTCTGCACTTTACAATTATATCTAACACTCTTACAAGTCTTTCTTACGTTTAGTGGGAGCCATATTTTAAATTGCCTATTCTAATGTATATTTATATATATACACATTTATATTTTGGTGAATAAATATAATACTAAACGAAAGCAACAACAAAAAAGGTCGCCCACAAGGCAACCAGTCCAAAGGTCTCTATGATTGCTTAAACTATATTTTCTGAAATCTACATAAGCTTAATACTATTGTCTACTCTAGTTTAACATTAGGAATAAAGAATGATGATTAATTTGCTGGAAAATCTAAGAAAATAAGACATATTTCTAGCAAATAATTAAAAAAAAAAGAAAAAAAAAAGATATATGTGACAAACTTCCGTTTCTTGCGTTCATACATATATAATTATATTAATTATTATTTCTTTTTATATATCTTTTGAGTGTAATGGAACCACTTTTTATTTTCATATTTGGACATGTATTATTGCCACCATGGACCACTACTTGAAAAATAATATTTCCATTTTTATTGTATTGTCCCGTTTGTCCATGAAAATTGACCAAAAAAAAAATTTATATTCACAATTGACAAAACTGAAAATGAAAAAAAAAAGAAAAAGATTTTATTTGATATTTAAATTTAATTATAATTATATTAAATTTTTTCATTTTAATTTTCATATTTTTTTCTGAAAAATCAACCAATTCAAATTTAAAAATTTTATATTATATCAATTAAAAAAATATTTAAAAAAAAAAGGGAGAAAGATTTTTGCAAGCCAATTAAAAAAAAGAAGATTGAAGATTACTAATAACAAACTTGTAGTGTAGTACAATAGTACAGTAGGCGGCGTGCAGTTAACTAGGACTACGGAGTTATAATAGACGGCTGTTTCCGTCTACGAAACCACCAATTTGGACAAGTGGTATTATGGAAAAATCTCTTGGCACTATCAACTACCGGTTACCGACCAAACAAGTGATTACCATGAAAGAGTGCGAGAGAAAGTGAGAAAAAAAATTAAAATAATAAATATAATATTTTATAAAAACAAAGTTAATTATTATTATTGTTATTATAATAATAATAATGTTTATATATTCCATCCTTTTAAAACGGGGACTGAAATGAAATGTTCCCCCACCAATCACCCGTCCCATCTCTCTTCTCCTTCGTTTGCTCTCTTCCTTCTCTCTCATTCTCTCTCTCCTCTGGTTTTCTGGCGGAGTTAAGTCGGCGATGATTTCACTATGACCGATCAACTCCTCGCCGATTGTATGACAAATGCCACTACTCAACCTCGTCGCGGTGCTCGCTCTCTGAACGACGCCGTTTGACTTCCTTTTCCTCTTCTTCTTCTTCTTCTTTTTCTCATCAATCACCGGCGATCGGTCGGCGATTTTCTCCGGCGACGAGTCGGAGAGGACGAAGAGAGAGAGAGAGAGAGAGTGAGAGTGTGTGTTTTGTTCTTTGAGCTTCTTTTGTCTTCGTTTTTGCTGTTATTAGCATACTTTGTTCTTTGAGCTACTGCTCGCCAGTCCTCCGAACTTTCTGGAGTTTCAGTTTGGCCTTCCGATCGTCTTCTTGTTCGTCTGTGTGCGGTTCAATCTCTGATCGGTCGATCTCCGCCGTTGGATTCGCCGCGAGGGGAGGCATTGATCGACGGTGCCGATACGATAAGCGTGTTGGAAAAGTTTGAGCTGAAACTGGAGCTAAATTCGAAGGGGGAGAACACGACGAGCCATGTTGGATCTTAATCTGAATGTGGTCTCGGCCGATTCGGCTAACCAGAACGACGGAGACTCGGCCATGCTCGTCGAGAAGGTTCCTCAAGGCTCCGGGACCCAAATGGACGAGTCCGGGACCTCGAATTCGTCGATCGTCAATGCGGACGCGTCGAGCAACGGAGGCGACGACGATTCGTGCTCCACACGCGCCGGCGGGACCGAGGTTTACACCTTCAACTTCGATATCCTGAAGGTTGGGGCCGAAGACGACGTCGCCGTGACGAAGGAGTTCTTTCCGATGACCACCGGAGGAGCGAATGGGAATCTCAAGGACTGGCAGGGGCAGTCTTCTTCGTCTTCGAGGAAGAACTGGATCGAGCTTGGCTTCGATCAGAGTGGGTCTGGAGAGGTGAGGATGCAGCAGCAGCAGCAGCAGCAACAGCAACAGCAACAGCCGAAGAAGAGCAGGAGGGGACCGAGGTCTCGGAGCTCGCAGTACAGAGGAGTCACGTTCTACAGGAGGACGGGAAGATGGGAATCTCATATTTGGTGAGTGAATTTGGTGCTTGTATTGATCAATTTCTGTTTTGTTGCTTGATTGAATTCGACGGTCAAGTAGATAATAAAAATCTTCTTTGTTTTTGTTTGTTGAATTTTTTTTCCTCGCCTTGATTTTGATCATTTTCGTTTGTTTTGATTGAAATTTCATGTGTTTGTTTTTATTCTGCAAGCGATTCTGAGTACCAATTTGTACGAGTTTATTCTCTCCTGACCCTAGTTTCCTTTTTTTTTTTTTTTTTTCTCTCTCTTCTTTTCCTTGTCTGGTCCAGGGACTGTGGAAAACAAGTCTATCTCGGTATGGATTTGGTATTTTTGTTTGACCGAATTTTAATTATGGATATTGGTGTTTTTGATCTTCTAAATTTGGAAAAACTTTACCGAACTTGGTTGTTGGACTTGTCTAGGTGGATTCGACACTGCTCATGCTGCCGCTAGGTAAATTTCTTCTTGCCCTCATTAGCTTGATTTCAATAGCTTTGAAGAATTTGTTCGTTATACATGCATACAGACATATATATATATATATATATATATATTCCTCGTTAACTTTGGGTTTCTGTAATTTAGAGCCTACGATCGAGCTGCCATTAAGTTTAGGGGAGTGGACGCTGATATCAATTTCAATCTCAGCGATTATGAGGAGGATTTGAATCAGGTATGATTGCTATTTTGTGCACGAAAATTACCGACTCCGTTTCTGTTTTGAGCTGTTGGTATAATAGGTCTAATCAAGCTTTTAACAATTGTCAGATGAAGAACTTGACCAAGGAAGAATTCGTGCACATACTACGCAGGCAGAGCACGGGCTTCTCTCGGGGCAGCTCAAAATATAGAGGAGTGACGCTGCACAAATGTGGACGATGGGAAGCTCGAATGGGGCAGTTCCTCGGCAAAAAGTGAGGAGCTAGTTTTTGGAATATAAATATTTTGATTCTGTTTAGGCTCTAGGTGTTAAATGATAGAAGTTTTTACGTGCCCATTGGAGTGAATGGATAATTGTTGCAAACAATCTCTCAATGCGTTTTATTTTCCTTGTTTGGGGAAAAAAAAAAAAAAAAGAAAACGAAAATTGGGGACCGTGTTTACATCATCGAGGTTACGATGCTTGAATGCAGGTATATATATCTTGGGCTATTCGACAGCGAAGTAGAAGCTGCAAGGTCCTAATGATCATGAATTACACTCTACCTGACTGAATTTATTACCTTCTCAACCTCATTAGGGTTCCATCCAACACGTCTCCCTTTTGATTTTCTGGAAATCAGGGCATATGACAAGGCAGCTATCAAATGTAACGGAAGGGAAGCGGTCACCAACTTTGAGCCAAGTACCTATGAAGGGGTTATACTCCCTGAGGCCAATATTGAAGGTATTAGCTCATAACTCGGTTTTTTGTGTAGCTTTCTTGTCATTCTATAGAACTTCCAATATGCTTGCTTAGTGTCTCAATTTCCCTTTTATGCAGGTGGCACTCACAACCTTGATCTCAATCTGGGGATATCACCCCCTTCATTTGGCAATGGTCAAAAGGAAACTGAGGGGCGTATCCAATTCCACCCTGGCCCTTATGACGTGCATAGCAGAAAGCTTTCGGGGGTAATGGATTTTAGATTTTTAGTTTGTTTCAAAAAAAAAACAAATCCTGTGCCAGATGCTTAAAACTTTTATGATTAAATCATGCATTCTTCTGTTTTCCTAGTTGTTTCTAACATGATAGACTTTTTTCCCTGTTTCTTTTAATTGGAACGACAAACAAAACACATGGTCACATTTTCGATTTGTTACCGGCAATTGTTTATGTTTTCTGCATTGTGCTTGTTCAGACGGAGAACCATACTAGTGCAATATCAGGCAATCCACCTTTCAAAGGGCTGGTAATGGCATCAGAGCAGCCTCTACTGTTGAATGGTGCATATCCTACTTTCTTGCCGACTGAGGTAAATTTCACTTACCTGTGACCAAGAACTCCTTTTTGCTCATCCTTACAGAACTATTATCTGTGACAGCAATGCCTCTGCTTAGTTATGACCGGATCCGAGCTGTGGTGTTGAATTTTTACTCATGGAGGGAGATGAGGGAATTTATTTCTTTTTCTTGGGAGTGAGGGAATAAATTTCTTTTGAAAAATGAAGCCAACCAAAATTGTTGATGACACAATTTTTAAACACCAAAAAATATGGTAGTCTGAGAATAGAACATGTCAGCTATCAAACAGTTTTTTGCGTTGCAATTACATTTGAATATTTGTTTCTGTTCCTATCATTGTCAGTAGTTCATCGAATGGACAATTCTAAGACTACGAATTGTTATGCTTTCCTTATACTATTAGAACTCTTCAGAATTAGGCCTGTTTTTTGCTAGAATCCAGACATTTATTATTGATACAACACTCGTTTTTGAATCCTTTCGACAGGAAAGGGCAACGGAGAAGAGGATTGCACTAGGTTCTTCTCAAGGACTCCCTTCATGGCAAATGCATGGCCAGGTCACTGCAACCCCTGTGCCACTGTTCGCTACTGCAGCATCATCAGGATTCTCGTTTTCAGCCGCCCCTCCGTCCGCTGCCATCCTTTCATCGAAACCACTAAACCCGGCGACCCTCAATCTCTGTTTTACTTCCTCCGCCACCGCTGCCACCAATTCCCCGCAATATTATTACCAGGTCAGGCCGCAACAGGCTCCACCCTAGAAGGGCTAGAACCTATCCTCCTCCCTCTATATATCCCCCTCCCGTGGTTTTGAATATTCTTTTGTAAGATCCAAACATCGATTGCTCTTCTACACTACCACCACTGGATATTCTGACTTCTTTTTTAAGCCATTTCAGAATTCTGTTTGAAATATTGGTATTAAGAGAATTTGCTAATTTCTGTCTTTGCATTTATGCTACTATAAACTCATGGCATCGTTGACTTGGAGTTTCTCACATTATTGGTATGAGATTTTCGTTTTGATTTTATCCAAATGTTGCACGCTGAAAATGTGTCATATGTTCCCTAATAAAAAGAAAGACACATGGAGTATCACCGATGTGAAACATCACAAATAGAAAGACGAGTTTTATATCATATGACTCATCGTTTACTAGTGATCGGTATTAACGACCACAATCTTGTACATTGTTCAGACAAAAACTGAGGACACTGTTTTTTGGTAGTGTCGTTAGAAGCAGTTGTAATTTTTGTACTGTTTTGTATATTTCTCCTTTTTTTTATTGATTTTAATGTAGTTTTTTTTAATAAAAAATATATTTCTTTTCTTTTTTTTTTTCTTGAAAATTTTAATCCTTGATTTGAACTTTCTTTCTTTCTAAAATATAATCTAAACTATTTTATTTTATTTTTCTAAGATCGAAACTAGTCCATTTTCATCCTTGATTGGAAGTTTGAACCAGTTCGTTTGACCTTTTTTGCTTGTTTATTTACAATAGAAACCAATTTTATCTCACGAGTACAAAAATAAACTGAGGGAATGACCAAGGAGTAAAAAGACTTTTGGAGCAAAAAGTAAATTTAGAAGACCGGTGAAAAATTATTTAATTTTTAGGTAACCCCACCGTCCTTTCTGGTGCACAACTTTTTTGATATAAATGTATATATATATTTTTTCTTTTTAATTAAATATTTAATGTTTCCTTCCGCCTGAACCTTTTTCTTTGGCACAGATGATATTTTTTGCATTTATTTATCATATATAGGGTCCCACAATACCTCGGAAATCTTGAAATAGTCTTATTTGTTGTTTTGATAAACAGAAAAATACTTTTACTTTGGGCATTGAGCCAAAAGTGAGTACAATTAAATAGCATACGGCTTTTCTAGGTTTGGTTCTTTTCTTTTCTTTTTCTTTTTTCTTTTTTT
This sequence comes from Ficus hispida, assembly GCA_025413025.1. Lineage (NCBI taxonomy): Eukaryota > Viridiplantae > Streptophyta > Magnoliopsida > Rosales > Moraceae > Ficus > Ficus hispida. The sequence goes on from CM046363.1 coordinate 16,940,167, forward strand.
GCTCGGATTAAATTAAATTAACAGGACCATTATTCTAAGAAAAACAGAGAACTATACAGACGATTTTTTTTTTCCCTTCTCGAATTAGGCCCTAAAAAATCTCCCTCTTCGTTGGACTCTTTTTTCTTTTATTATTTAATATTTTTAACAAAGATATCTATACATTTAGACCTTGATTAATATTTTTAATTCAAACAATGATATGTATACATTTAGGTTTCAATATATAATAGTAATATGTTTTGTATATTGGATCTCGATTTCACTGTGGTTTCATAATTTTTCTAATGTGTTTGCCTGCTTTTTACTCGATTTCATGTCCACTGTAGTGTTACGTGTAGCACCAATTGAATGAAGTCATTTCACCTTGGTTTTCAAATAACATTTAGATGTGGGAAAAAAAAAATCTTTTGAAAACAAAGAGTCTGAATCTGTTTGGACATCAACTTGATAAGTATCTCATTTTTAAGATTGGAAGACATAATATTTGGAATAGTCTATTATAGAAAGACTAAAAATTTTCAAACAGATATTGTATAAAGCAAGTTTAAGGCAAGTCTTGAAAAATGAGGTGGAAGATGAGAGAAATGATGAAAAAAAAAGTGGTGCAAAAACATTTTTTATCATCCTCTTCACTCTTTTGAAAAATGAGTATTTGAACCAAACAAATCCTAATCGCTTGAAGAGATCTTTTGTGTCTGATTACCAAACATATGAACGTTGTAGTAGGCATTTGCACAACATGAGGGCTAGAAGTGGCATATGTGAAACTAAACACATGGATGGTTTAGGTATTTTCTACCTTTTTTGAATTTCTCAATTTTGTCCTTCTAAATCAAAATAATAATAATAATAATAATAAAATCAAATGATCATTTCACCAATATTTGACCTTAAATTATTAAGTAGTAAGATTGACAATTTCTAGAACTTTGATATCACGTAGGAAAATAATAAAGTTTTATAGATAAGGATTTAACCCTCATAGTTTATTAAAAAAAAATCAATAGAAAATCCGAACTCTCTATCACGGTTAGGACGAATAAAAGTCTCGCTAAATGTTATTTCTTTTCTTTATTATTTTTTCCTCGTTTTTATAATTTTTTTTTTTTAGGGGGAACGAATTCATCCTTTTTAATTAGTGTCAACTGTCAAGTACAAGACTGAACTAAAAAAAAAAAAAAAAAAGTTCGGAGACAAAAACAAAAATGAAAGAAGTAAATGGTACGGGAACGCCACGTGTTCAAGTGGGAATGAAAACTGATGTTCACTGTTCATGTCCTAATTTTGATCATTGTTCTATCAAATCAATCACCCTCTCTCTCTTTAATTTTTTATTTATTTATTTTTAGTTTTATTTTTTGCGGGACCCTTTATCCTCAGTAGCTGGCACTCTTTTTTCCTTGATTTGTTCCACCCGTCACTTCGATGTATTATTTATTTTTAAATCAGAATTTTTTGCGTATCATTACTAGGTACGTGTACATTTTTTTGCCCCTTTTAATAATTTACACCTAGGTTTTGTTTAATAAAATTTGAGTTAAAATTTTTAATTTTAAATTAATTAATTTTTTAAAAAATTAATTATAATTTTTATTAATTTTTTTAAAAAATAAAAATTAAATTAAAAATTTGAGTTTAAATTATATTACCCAATAAATATTAATATTTTTTTTAAAGGATAGTTATGGTATATTTTCCCCACCCTTGGTAAACATTTTGTTTCGGTCAACTGTTTGATTTAATTTTTAAACGGTTTGATATTTGATTAAAAGCAATTGTGTGTCATGTTACTTATTGTAACTTGCAAGGGTCCGATAGATTGTATTTGGAGTTTTAAAATGTTATCCTCAAAGGAATGTATGCATCTAAATATTGCATTCAAATTGAATGTGTGTCTGGAGAGTTTAATTAAAGATAATGAATAATATAAATATATAAAAAAATGAGTTAAGTACGGATATCTAAAAAAATAAAAATTTGAATTTAGATTTAAGTTAAATTATTCTAAAATGGTGAACCTACTTGAATGTTTCATTACCAATCAAGCACACATTACATTTAAGTATAAAACATTCAAATTGAGATCGTGATTCAATCAAAGACTAAATTTATAACGTGGACACTAGTAGACCATGATGTTGAAAATTAACAAATATTTAAAATACTATGTCCAGATGATGGCTTAAAAATACATTCCGCACCATAAAAAAAAAAAAAAACTATAACTCTGCAATAAGGTACATTCAAGAAAACAAGTAAACGGTCAAATTAATATCAAGTTCGTTACATAATATCAGGTTCCATTAATTTAAAATATTAATTAGTTAATTGAGTTCAATGTTCACATACATATATTGGCAATATAAGTATCTTACTATAAAAGGTTTCTTTTTAAGAGTACCAAACAAAAGATTGCTTTACTAGATAATTAGCTCACAAATTATACATTTGATTTGAAAAAGACTACTATTCCTTTCCTTTCCTTTCCCCAACCAAACATGCCCTATGGTTACATCAATATGAGAAGTGGCTAATGAAAATCTTTATAAACTCTTTCCAAGTACGTCTGTTATGTAGATGCATCTCTAATAAGAATGCATAAAGTCGCTCCTGATATTAAAACACTTTTAAAATAACATGTATAGTTAGTTCATACAGAAATTAATTTATTTGTTTTCCTTTTGGAATTTGAACATTTGGAGTATGTTGGGACGAAGGAAAAATCAATTGAAAATTTCTTCTCTATTAATATTTTCAATTTTCAACTCGTTACAGCCTTCACATATGAAATGAGTCAAATTGAAAACAAATTGAGCAAATATAATATTCTTATATCTTACAATCTTGGCAAAAGAGTACAAGCGAATAAAGGAAGCGAATTTAGTTAAAGTAAATTAATATTGTTAGTCTTTGAATTATTAGCATTCGGTCAATTAATTTGATTCTTAAATTTTTAATTTTTACAAATTACTTACATAATTTTTTGATGAAATATTTTTTAAATAATTGGTGAAACAATTTATCAGAACTTACAAATTGAAGGATTAAGATGACAAAATATCAATAATTCAGGGACAAAAAGGAACTTCCCCATTTTGAATTAAGCTTTCAACTCCTCTTTTGAGGTGGGCTTGTGGGTGGGATAAAGACTCCATAAATTAGGAAACAGCCCTTGAACCATTGAAATAAATGGAACTAAAATAGGTTTCCTAGCTGGGCAGCTAATTAAGACATGGGGGGTTTTGGCATCAAGCAACCAAAAATCCTCCACTATATAGCCATTTTAGGTACTATTAATAAAACCCATTTTCTTTTTCTTTTTCTTTTTCTTTTTTATATAAATTTTTTAATGTCATATCTTTAAAGCTTATGGAAATATCATATATAGATGGTAGAGAGGACCGACATAAGTTATTTCTCTGCTTTTTTTGTAGGGTCCTAACGCCTAACCCAAAACCAAGCCAAACTCGAGACAAAGAGATTCCAAGTTGTTGTGTAAAAACTCGACAATGCCTTAATGGCCTTGAGATGAAGCCCCCACTCCATTTCCTAGGGTAAATTCCAAAAATGTACCCTGTATTTTTGTTTATTCACACATCCCTCTACTCCTAATAATTAGGTACACGACCTTCAAAAATAAAAATTTCTTGCAAACATATACCCTAGTGGCGAGAATTAGGAACCGAGGGACACAAGTGTCAAAAGTAAAAAAGACAACGTGATCTTTGTAATTTAACGTTCATGATGTGCATGAAAACAAGAGAGAAGAAAATCTCATAGGCATTGACTTTAAAATTTTTATATAGGCTTTTAATTAATGATCTCAAGTTCAATTAACATATTATATGGTAATTATTAAGTGACCCAATAATCAACTTTATGTTGTCATAATGGGGCTTTCTTTTCAGTTTTTGCTGGTCATTTCATTTAATCTAATGTCCATAAGATTATAAAATCAGATAAAGTTTTCCACAGCATTATGATTTTTTTTCTTCCCTTTTTTTCAATGTGTACCACCCTACAAAGTCCCAAAGAGATGACTGGTAAATGACATGCATCACATCTCAAATTCAACTCAGTATCAATTGTAGGAATCACTTTTGTGTTTTTTTATTTTTTAGGCTAAATTTATGATATGAATTATATTTTTATTTTATTGATAGGTATTGTTGTTTTAGCCATTAGATTAATTTTTTTCAACAATTGACTTTGTGTGCGTCTATAATAAAATTTACAGTATAATATGTAAAACTACTTTCAGTCACATATCAAACCATTGAAAGTTGATATAGTGATTAAAAACAACAATACCTACAAATAAGATAAATACAATTCCTACCATTTATTTTGTCCCCTTTTTTTTTTTTTTTTTCCCACAAAACAGCTTTGTAGAAAGAGAAAAAGAACTCTGAATCAAATTCTACAAAAATTCCAGACAAAATCCCTATTTCTCTTATTTAAAAAAAAAAAAAAAACACATAGTCCCTAATATATTTCCTCTTAAAGAAAGGAAATAAGAAGCACACCACACATAATGAAAACACACACACAATACTTGTGCAAAGGGGCTTGGCATTTTCGATTTAACAAAAATGTACCTAGCAATGGAAGCCTTATCATTTAGCATGCAAACCAACCCCCTTCGTAATCTTCCATTTTTCAAATCTAGTCATATTAAATGAGGCTGTTTATAATAGCACTTAGACAATGAATTTACACCTACATGTATTAAAGATAATCATCATGTCCTTAATTGAATTTTTAGCTTCATCAAGGAAAAACATTATAATTTTAGCACTGAAAATGTCCCCCTTGGATACCTCTCCCTCATGTTTCCATTAGTTTTGTAACAACTCAAAAAGGGTTGTCACATATACATACAAAAAGATGCTAAAAATCTTTGTTACATAGTGTAATAGAACTCACATGTATCTCTTCACCATTTTTAAATCTTTTTCATCGAACAACTAAGATTCCTATAAGGCTATATGACCCAAAAAACTAAAAATAAAAACAAAGACAAAAACTAGAAAAAGAAATGAAATGAAAAGGAAAGTTTTGGTGGTCCTTTGTCCTATATTCCTCAAAAAAAAAAAAAAAAAATATATATATATATATATGCATATATATATCCCCCACATAAAATCCTCCCACGAAAATAACTCTTTGCATCTCACCCCCCTTGCCATGATTGAAAAGGGTCGAACAGGATCTCTCACTTGAGCTCTAAACACGTGGTGGGCCCAGACCTAGTTGGATTTTTTAGAAGGGCCCACTACCTTTACTGTTCAATGGGCCCCAGCTGAAATTGTTATCGGATTTGGAGTCTGGGTTAGGTTTGGTACCTATCGTTGAGGTTTTTAGTTGGTGGGGTTTTTGAATAGATTATTGCATTTATTGAATCATTAAACTAATATTTATATGTGGAGCTGATTGAGACACCCCAATTGGTGGGGAAAGCCAATGATGTTGATGATTGTTTTGTGGGCTCTTTTTGTGGTGCCTAGTTTTTACATCTTTATGCCATTTTCGTCTGTCATTAGATATATTACACATATTTGTAGGGCAACTCTCTTATTCGATTACTGTATTTATCCGGCAAAAGAAAAAGGAAGAGAAAGAGAGACAAAGAAAAAGGAAGAGAAAGAGAGACGGACAACCTAAAATGTTATAGTTATGTTCACTTTCTTTCTCATCATCACTGATCATTTTTTACATTGACTAGTTCCCAATAACTTATCGTACATATCTGATAAAAAAGAATTGCCAGATACAAGAGCATACGTATTTTTATATACTATATTTTCAGTTACACATTTCCTAAAAAAGGATGTATATAATAATATGTAAATGTATATATATTCTAATGGGTGAAGATGTGCTTTACAAAAGCCACCAAAACCAATACAATGCTTTTTTGGGGGTACCTATTGTGGTAAGAGTGTCCAAGTGACCTCTTTTAAGGAGACCAAAAAGCTCTTCTCAACAGGAAGAAATATTATTGGAGTCTCAGAACTTTGCCTTAGGAGAACTGTTTAGGAATAATTTACCACCTGTCATTCTTTGTATTGCTCTAAAAAGGAGTAGATTTTATGGTACGCTTGGCTTACCCTTGTATTAATTGTAGCAGCTTTATACTACAAGATATGTTTTACTAGATCTGAATGTCAAGTGTTTGATTGGTAATGAAATTTTTTTAAAATCTGAATAAATCGGATAAATACAATTCAGCCAGTATTTAGATTGAAAATTTCAGTTTAAACCCACAAATTTGTGATTTATTCCTATGAATCGGTGGCTTTTAACATTCGTTATAGTAAAAAAAAAATTCAGATTTTCAATTTTAACAGAAACAGTCGAATTGTACCAATCGTTGAATGAAAATCATATCCTACCAAACAACCCAATTATAAAAAAAAATTCTCTCGTTATCATATGGTGCTTTAAAAAACATCTTTTGTTCTCTCTTTTTTTGGATACAATAAGACGTGGGATTGTTCTCTCAAGTAGTTGTGTAAGAAAAATAGTATAAAGCTAGATCGGTGCTTGCTTAGCATCATTTTAAGACCATAAACATAAATGCCTAAAAGTCACGCCAATGGTCAAGTAGAAATGATAGATTTGCCATAATAATGTGACAGTCACAACTACTTCCTTAGTTATTATTTAGCAGTCTCCTGCAACATAAGGTGTTGATGGGTTAGGATCCTTTTAAGGAATGTTTACTTCTTAGCCCTTAATACATTTTAGTTTTGTGCGAATATCTATATGTTATATCCTCTTCAACCCGTTATTATAAGCGAATAATTATTTTATTGTTAGATTAATCTTTTATCGATATAATTTACGATTATAATAAGTTTTGTATCAATTTTTAATATCAAACTTTATAAATAAAATTAACTCAACAGTTAAAACATTACTTTGATTTATAAGGTGAAATATAAAATCGTACGGTAAAAACTCATTGTAAGTAAATAAACTTTTTTTTTTTTTTATCCTAGGGAAATTAGTTTTTGATTTTTCCATGTGGGGTCCATGGATAAGGTTATAAGTGGGCTCCAAGGATAAGGTTTTGATGTGGGATGCTCAAAGATGCAAATCTTAAAGTGAGCCGAGGACAACAAGGCCCTCCAACGCCAATCTGTCATCATTTTAACAAAGGACCACACTACCATTTTTAACGTTTACCAAATTCCTTGTTGAGCAACTTTCACGTTATTTCAAAAAAAAAAAAAAAGAAAAAGAATAAATTCCAAAACCCAATGTTTTTTCAGGAAAGAAATGGGGGGGAAAAAGAAAGGGAAAGAAAATGATAAGTCAGTTTCTTGAACAGGAGATATGTGCCACAAGAACAGAGATTTTCACCTTTTAAAGGGACCAAACAAAGCATTAATTAATGGTTGCCGACAAAAGTGGCACTCCTTGAATTATTCCTAATCACCCTATCGAAGGAGGCAAAACCCACAATTATAAGATACTGGAAGACTGCATGTCATGAAATTCTTTTTTTTTTTTTTTTTTTTTTTCTAGGTCCTTTGATTTTGATGATTGTCACAACAATGCATACAAAATCCTTGTTTGGTCCTTTTATTTATTTATTTATTTTTAAAAAACAATAATAAAAATTAATGTTCTAAAAGTGAATACTCTCTGATAATTACAGATAAAATCCAATGATAATTTATACTTGATTTCATTGTAGGGTAAGTGATCAAGTTGGCCAAAATGCATATTAATAAATATATATATATATATATATATTTGTAAGAAAAAAGGTGTTCACTTAAATCTAGAGAGCTTAAAGCAGACGGTTAATAATGTGGCCTTTGCTATAATAATTTGATTTAGACAGGTCGAGGAGAGGATATTAAAGAAAAAAGCATCAGACAAGACTACACCAAGATAATGCAAATTATTCCTGGAATCCCCTTTTCAAAACTTTGGAATTTCATGAGAAGTGAAACCTGAGCTTTTACAGGGTATATTTACAGGTATATTCATGTTTTGAACGTCCTCTGGGTGATTTTTCAACTTTACCATACCAGCAAGAAATCTGAGTTGAAAGCTAAGGACGGACATAAATGAAATAAACTTTATGAACTTTTTTTTCCTTTCTCGTTTCAACATTGGCATCCTGTGGGAGATTTGTTAGTTCAACCAAATTGAGTTCAGAAACGTACATGGACACTGAATAATTCAAATGCATAGCATATATCCGTTTTAAGAAATCTTCGGTAGTATAAAAAAGAAACAGCAGACCACTATTTTGATGTATTCTTTAGATAAAACGTCCCAAAACACGCATTACGGATGATGACATCTTGTCATATATGTGCTTCCATAAATCAAGAGGCCTGACTAGCCCCCCAGCCTGAAAATTCATAGTGGACCAGGTGAGTCTCTTCAAAGCGTCACTTTGGTTCTAGGTTAGTACAATTGAATGATTACAAAATATTAAAATAAAAATAAAAATAATCTCCAAAAGAACATGATAGAAATTTATTGATTGTCAGAATTATTGATCTGATCTATACATTTAACACTCCGTTTAGCTTTAATTCAAATTTAAATTTTTTATCTCAATTTTATCTTTTTAAAAAATCAATAAAAATTATAATTAATTTTAAAAAAATTAACAAATTTTAATTTAAAAATTTCAATTCCAACGATAACATCAAATAAATTTTTATTAAAAAAAATCTGATTTCTGATCTTTCTTTTAAACTTAGAGAAATGAGAATTTAAACTTTACATCTTTTGATAAAATTAGGTATGATATTATCGTTAAATTATATTTGAAATCACTGATTTATAACATTTTTTAAAACCTCCTATACAAAGTGATTTATGATTAGAATAGCTTTGTATAGGAGGTTTTAAAAAATTAGTCTAACATGCTTGTTTAGCATAATGATAATAATAAACGTTTAGTAGTCGCGACTAGAGGTTAAAAAGAAAAAAGAAAAAAACAGATAAGGAACAAAATCCAAAAAGAATAGCAAGTTTGCTAAGTTCAAATATCAATGACCATTGAATTTGATAATAAAAATATACAAATCAGCTAAAAATATCTGTTGCCAAGTTTACATAAAATGTTATTCTAGTGGCTTAACAAATCCTTTTATGGAATTCATTTTTGTAATTTTCTTTCCATTGTAACTAAATGCATACAAGCACACAAGTAATATCATATTTACTGTACCGAGCTCGTCGGTTACTGCAAATTCAAACCAATGCAAACAAGAAATAAGTACCCCTTGAATCGGTAAATGTAATTTCTTTTTCAGCTACATATATACACTTATTTTTTATGGTGTTCAACACGAATCCCGTTCAATATAAATATATATATATATACAAGTCTATTTTTTATCCCTGCAATAACCTCTAAGCGCTTTTTTTTTTTTTAAGTGATAATAACCCCTAACTTTTGACAAATAGAGAGCGAGCAAGAAACACAAATACATAGCATAAAGTCTCTTCTCATTCAAATCAATATGAACAGTCGCAACTCAAATTTATTTATCATATTTGCAATAAAGATAACATGAAGAACTCCTCTCTCTCTCTCTCTCTCTCTCTCCCCCTTCCAAAAAGAGATACACCTTAAATATGGGCAAAATTTAATGCTTTAAAAACTAGTTTAAACCAAAAATAAACCATGATAACAAATACTAAACAAACTTTTAGTTCTATGTAATATAAGCAGAAGGCACGCGCGATACACGTGAGCAGTGATGTTCTAAACACACAAAACATTTGTACATCAAAGATCAGAAAACTAGAACAATACCATGAAGTAGTAAAAAAAAAAAAAAAAAAAAAAAAAAACCAAAGCATCATAAGAAAATTCAGTTCAAATCAAATTTGAATATAACCTCTCAGCATATGTTCAAAATGTGTAGGCGGGTATCATAGAACTTCAAAAGGAGAAGGGGTTGGTCAGATTTCATCTGGTTAGTAGTGAGAGCAACGACCTGATTCTAGCCACATTCTATATAATAAGAGGAGCTCATACTTGATATTTTCAGATGATAAACCGTCGGAACAATATACAGCAATCACCAGTACAGTATTCGCGTCAGATATAGATCATAGCATACTTCACCTGCAACACACAGTAGAAGATAGCGCGAATCAAGCACCACAGAATATGCATATATACATATACATATAGATATAAATACATATATATGTGTGTATTGCAGACCATAATGACAACACGTTCCTACGCAGACTCAAAAATTAAGAAGATGACCGATGAATCCAAAAAACTACCGAGGAACTACAAATGTCACACCTATGAGCTGAATTAACTCATTACCTAAATAGATTTCAGTTCCTTTTTTTTTTTTCGGGTGCCAACTTATTTTTCAACTCATACTCCTAAATTAATAACAGAAACTTTAGGACCCTGAACCTAATGTTTAAAGACGACCAGAGGGCTGAATGTTAAAATGCAGCCACAGAAAATAGAGAAAATCCTTCCTCTCCCCAAAAAACTTCTTGTGACCTTGAACTGAATTACTAGGTAGGTAGCCAAAAGGTGCAATCTTGAAGCAGCAAACTTGTTGCAATAATTTCATCCGATACCAGGAACAACTAGTAATATTAGAATAAACATATAGATCAGAAAACTACACAAGAATTTAACTCTTACGTGCAGGAGTGGAAACTCCATATATTTGGGAGTTCGATCCTAACATCAGCTGCTCACTGAGACCAGTTATGAGTCAATCCCATCATCGAGTTTACAAGGCCACAACACCACGCAATACACCTCTGAGCTTCTCTCAATTGTCGGCCAACTAATGCCAACTAGTAGTCTAGACATCCATTCCACAAGAACTACATCCCAAAGGTTCGGTTGTATAGATCTGAACTGGGCATCCGAAACTTCGAGTCCTCATAACCAGAATAAAACTTGTTAAACCCAACTCTCTCATTTCGAAGGAGCTCTGCCATGCCCAAAGTGTTTCCACCCTGAACCTCATTCCACCCATCCCAGTGGCCATTTGAGACCATCCCACTCCTTGACTGTGGGAGGGACATTTGTGCAAATGGTGATAGATTGTTCACCTGTGATTGTTCAACAAGCCTAGAAGATATTCCATAAGAATCATTAAGATGAGAAAAACCATCTCCAATGTCGGGAAATCTAAGGTTTTGTTGTGAAGAGAGGGATCTTGACATAAGAAGTTGAAGCCTGGCATCATTTTCAAAGGGACTTAATTGTGACGGGAAGTTTGATCTCATTTCTAAGGCTGGATTGTTCAGCCCACCTTGAAGCCTTCCTTTTCCAACTGCCAATATGGCAGGATCCATGAACTCAATATCAGTAGTGTTGCCCATGCTTCCAGTCACCTGTGGTTGATATGCATTTCTCAACAAAGATGAAGTGTCGAGCAAACGATTCCCTGAGAAATAAAAAAACAAATTAACAGTGTCATCCCAATAAAAAAAAAAGCACAAGGGCAAACCTAACTAAAAGAGATGAAATAATGAAAACTCACCAGAGATGGAGTCAAACCCCTGGTCCAGCCTTTCATGAGATGCAAAGCCAGGAGGTGGTGCCCTGCTAGGCATCGAAAACCCAGGAGGAGCTGATATTTGAGCCCTTGAAACAGCTGAAAACATTAATTAAGAAAATGATAAGAAACCAACTATCTAGCAAAATTTACCTACTATCAATATTAGTCACAACACGAGAATGAAAGTCTGAAGACATCACCTCTATACCAAGGCACAATTGCACAAGACATCTATAAATAAAATGAATGCGAAATGTTGCTATCAACAAAATACATGGCAACAAAAACACTGTCGACTTGGACAATTATCTTGTTTAAAATATCATATAATAATGCAATAAAGTTCCTCCAAAATTGCATACAAACACCATCTGTGATCAAATTCCATACTTGCCAAAATTCAAGTAACTCATGGAAACAGACAGCACAACCAAACATGCACTGAATCAGCAGTCATTCAAACACAGCATAGCCAAACGAACATTAGTTTTATTTCAGAAAAAGAGAGAAAAATATTTATGAGAAAATAGAGTCGAGAGTCGTCGATCTTCAGACACAGTTTTCCAGAAAAGGTTCTCATACCAAGCACGCACTGAAAGTGCATACAGTGTTAAACTAAGAATAACAGCCACAATTACAAACGTAAAACCGAAAAAAAAAAAAAAAAAAAAGGCCTATAAGCAAGCCAAGCCCAAACAATACGCACCAGAAGGCTTAGTATTAGGAAGGAAAGCTGAATGACTGCTTGCGTGATTCTCAGATTCCTCAAAACTATTGGATGAGAAACCATTAGCAAACCCAATCTTATCCAGATATAGATCTCTGCTATCAGCAAAATCATGGCCGAAAGGACGGTTATTTGACAATTGCCCAATTACACTAAGAGATGGCTGTACATCAAATGCTTGATTTACAGACTCCTCCTGTCTTGCGAATGAGAACCTGGACTGATTGTTAGTTTGTCCCTTCCAAGAACTTGATATTCTGTGAGATCCAGACTGCTTCTCATCATCTCCCAACAATTTAGCCAAATTCTGAGGCGACGCTAGTGATTCATCCCAAGTATCAAAATCAAGTGATAATATATTTGAAATTATGCTGCTTTCCCCTCTATCTACAATAGAATTCATCTCAGCACCAGGTGCTTCACCCAGGAATCGTCCTAGGTGCTTTTCATTTGGATGCAAAAAGGAATGCTCTAAGATTCTATCAGAACCAACATAGCTGTTAGGGTACCCGTTAGATGTTAATGAACTGTCCCCAAGTTTGCTATCCACAAACAGACGATCAGCATTTGAATTAACTGCAGGGTAAGCCTCATGTTGTTGCAGATGATTTGAAGCATAGAATGATTTGGTAATCACAACTTCAGGATCCTTTAGCCGTTGATTATCAAAAGTTATTATGTCCTCTTCTAACTCAGAAGATGTACTTGGCATTAATTGTGTATGTGAATTCGACATCCAATCAGAATGATCTCTTGAAATGCAGTCATCACTTGACGTTACAACTTTCTGAGCTATTGTCGAAGGTTCTCTAGATTGGTCAGTATAATATTGTTGCAACCCCTGATCCCTAGGTGATTTAATAAAGGAGTGATCAGAAAATCCACCATTGGGTGAAGTTTTACCAGAGAGTTCATCCATGAAATTTCTATCCATGCTCATTGAAGACATTTCAGAGAACAAATTCTGGATATGACCTTCAGAAGTGATGAGCAGTTCATTTTCATGACCAGAAGAAGTAGAAGATTGCCCATCCAGGTCACTGGCATCCGAAATGTTTGGTGGCATAGAAATGCTTTTATCACTGTCCTTCAACATTCGCGGAGAAGAGATCTGACTGCCTAAATTAACAGAAAGACCTCCATCCAGTGCAGCAGGTTTCTCAGACATACTGTTTTGAAAATCCAAGTTACCATGTTGTTTCACAGACTTCAATGGTTCTGGTTTAACTTTTGCATCAATATTGTGACTTTCATCGATTAATGATGGCCTCTTCCCTCCATCACCATGCAATATAGAACTCTGCGTAGCAGCTGCAACTGCTGATGTAAATGCCAGTGTACTACTGGCTGTATCAGGTTTCTGTTTTGAAGATCCATTTGTACATGTTAAATTTGCAGCTAGCGGTTGGCATGCTGAACCACGCATACCCCTGCCATGGTCATGAGAAAGAACGGTTACACAAATAAATGAATGGTCAAACACAGATTAAAAAAAAAAAAAAAAAAAAAGACAAGAGGCCCACATACCATGAGGCTGCAGCTGGAAGAGCAATAGATCTACCAACAGTTCCGTTTGGAGGAGAACCTCTAGTAATATTTCCAGAATTCTGCTTGATTGATACATCAAAATCAGAACAAAAGTTGATACCAAGATTTCACCATAAGCAGAAGTCAGCGACCAATATGTGCTTCCATATTTGTTCTACACATCTACCATAAACGTTTGACTATATATGCAGCAAAGTAGCAACTCAAGAAAATAGAGAAACAGATGCTTAAAACTTGTTCAATTGTCCATTGAAACACTAAACATAGATAAAAGATGGATGACAGGAATGATAGAATCTTACAATTGACATATTTTTTACTATTGGTTTTCCCGAGGAGGCAGAATTGCTATTACAATAATCATCTATAGGTGGTGGTAGAACATTCCCTGAACGCCGTTGCACATTGTTTGCAGCACCAGTAATTTGTTGAACTCTACTCCTTTAAAACCATCATGTAAGTTCAACCAAGCATAAAATAAAATACAGCATATGCCATCAAATAGCACCCAAAGAAAATAGAGAAGTTTTTGACTTGTAAGGATGAGAACAAGGAAGGATATCTTAGCACCCAAATTAGTATAAATCCAGCATATTTCATCAATGTGGAAATTTAAGACATTTCATGCAGTCAAGCCTAAAGAATCAATACTCATCCAAAATCAGACCCGCCCATTGATTCATTGTCTCTCAAAATTATTATGGCGTAGCACATATGGGAAAGGAAGTTGTATATAAATCTATTCCTGTCCAAGCTAACAAACGTTACATAAAGCACCAATGCAGTATACATGCACCACGGAGCTCACATTATAAACTACTAACTCTGATTACAAGAGTACATATCTTCAGAGGAGGAGGAAGAGAGGGGGGGGGGGGGGGGGGGGGGGGGGGGGGAATTGCAGGCGAAATTGAAGAAAAAACAATGTTTTAAGAAATTGACAGTAAGCATAATGAGGAAAGAAAGTTTACCAACAAAAAGTGTTTTTATTGTTAAAGGAATATAAATCAATAGTTAATTCTTATACCTGCATAAAGGATCAACAAGATTGTTTATCAAACTTAAAGAGGGAAAAAAAAAATCGAAGGTCTGACAACAGATTTTATTACTGATAATGTCTTTAAGTGCTCTATAACTCTATTAAAACTATTAATAGAGGAATCACATTTATCAGCAATGAATTTCATGTCAGCTCCAACAGGAAAATTCCATTTTTCTAAAAAAAAAAATCCCTAAAAATATCACGACAAGAGAAAAATCATCACGAAAACGTACAGCATACTGCAATCTTAAACAAAACATTGGCAGGAAGAAGATTCCAAATATACCTTGTGTATGCTGAAATTATTTCATCTTTTGTAAAACTATCCTCTTGAGAACCAATCTCGTGCAAATACAAGCAATCGGGATTGGTGCATGGCTGGAAATGACAGAAAATCAATTCTTAATAAAGCAAATATAAGAAAAGGAGAACAATCTAGTCAAATTCTGTTTACAACCAAGAAGCAGCAATGGTCGTACCACGTTTCTCAACCACGCATGGCAATACTTTGTGGTTCCAAAGCAAGCCCTAAAATAGATGACGAAAAAAATATCTATATTAAGACAAAGATGCTCCTATACGTTTATCAATTTCAGTAGGTCTCAGTAAGAATGAACAAGCTTGTACCTCAAAGGCCTACCCTCCAAGACAAACCCATGTACATTTTGAATACAACGAATGGCTTCGTCCTCTTTTGAGTAAGTAATATATCTGAGAACAAAGAAACACGGTCATAAAGAATGATGTCACTAAGCAAGATAAATCAAACAGCCGACTAATGACAGAATTGAAATCCACTGCATCTGGAAGACCATGTCAAAAGCATAACTTATAATGAAAAGAAGTCAGTGAAGAGTATGACATCAAAAGATGCAGTAATGATACTAGACATACAGAAGAGGGGTTAAAAAAAGAGAGCTAAAGAATGATATCGTCTCTAACTTAGAATAAGTTAAAACATAGACATAATGGACACATAGAACTTACACACTACACGTATTGTTTTGATATTGCTGAATAACACCAGCAGCCGTACGAGACATAGATACTTTGAGAACCTTCCCATACTGACCAAAATATTCTCTACGCTGGAGAAGCTGCAAATGAATGCATGAAAAGTCATAAAATATTGACACCTCTCCCTGAAATTCAAAAACTAACACACTATTGTGTGTGTGTGCGTGCGTGTGTGTGTGTGCACGCATGAGAGAGAGAGAGAGAATACTTCTTCATCTGCCAGATTAAGAGGCAACCCAACAATGTATACAAGGTTCCTTTGAATCACTCGCACACAGCTCAGCTGCTTCCGTCCTTCAGATGATTTGGCCTTTGCCTTCTGTGATTTCTTTTTCTCCATATGGATTTCAGCCACCAATCTGCTGGGAAGTTATAAAGGGAACAGGGGGAAACATATGAATATAATAATAAAAACCAGAACAGATATAGAAATCCCTTTCAAGGCAAGACAAACAGCACAAAATAAAAAAAAAACCTTTCACATTTTGCAGCCATCCCCACTATCTTTTCCTTGTCATAAGGAGAACGACATGCAGGACAACGTCCCTCCGACTCATCCTTCTCAGCCATGTCCATTATGTGATGCCAGCACCAAACACATATCTGGCATGAAGAAATTATGTTTGAGAACTAGATTCAAGCTGATAATAAGGAAAATATAGTTGATCGTACGTTAAATTTTATCAAGAGGAGTAGGATATATATATATATATATATGACTGTCGCAAACCTCATATCCACATCTGCACGGCTTCAGTTGCTGGTCCGTCAAATCCATCTCCTCAGCACAAAGGGGGCAAGTCTTTTCTCCCTCGTCACTCATGATTGCCCTAAAGCAATCCAAAACAGTGCAAATTAACAGTAGAGTAAAAATTACAAACAAACTATTCTGCCAAGCAGATCGACGTATATAAGTGAGTTAAAAGCCTCGGCTTTCACTTCATTGATAGGACAACAAATATGCAATTGAAGACAAAACAAACTACGCTTTGGGTTACCAATGTGGCCATTCAAACATACAAGCAAAGAATAACAGGACGTTGCCCACTCTCCGCTTCACAAGTTCTCCAAGACTAAGCGAAAGGGAATTTAAAGAAAATATAAAAAATGTATTTAAATTCAACGAAAATGTTATATCTCAAATCAATTAGAATGTCATTCAAACATGCAGTTAAAGTTTAGCAATAGCAAACCATTGCCCACTTCACTTTTTTCAAACAGAAGCTACCAAAGAATCCCAATGCGTCAAAACCCTAGAAAAATCCCAATCAGACTAAGATAAGAGTAGAAGACACAAATCCTAAAATCTCCAAAATGAAACCGTAAAATCCCAAAACATCGAAAGAAAACCACTACAGGAGTCGAACAAAAGGAAACCAAATAAACAACAAAAATAAACCATAAATCGGAGATATCTCGCATCAAATTAATCCCATCGTGAGCGCAATCAAACAAGGAAAGAATCGCACAAAGATTATAAAAAAATCACAAAAAAGACTCCAAATTACAAATCGTCGCCATGCAAACAGGAGGAAAAAAAAAAAACCAAATCGAACCGACAAATCAAGAAATCAAGAAGCGAAACTAAAATCAAAACAACCATCGAGAAAGAAAAGAAAAAAAAAATACATAACAAAAATTTAAAAAAAAAAAGTAGAAGAAATTAGGGATCTGGGGAAACGAAAGAGAGAGATCGAAATCGAAGAAATTAGGGTTTGAGATTGAGCTGAAACAACTTACAGTTGGGGGGATCGAGAAGAAGGCGACGAATCTCCGAAGAGGATGAGATTGTGCGAGAAGGGAACCAAGAACACAGGGAGGGGGAGAGAGAGAGAGAGCGATGAGAGAGAGAGAGAGAGAGAGAGATGAGAGAGAACCACAATTACAGGTGAAGGGGCTTTAAGGAGAGAGAGAGAACGGCTCTTGTTTGGATGGCTCTTTTGGCTGCTGGCTTTCACTCCTGCGTCGCTGTCAATTAAATATTAGCGACTTCCTCCTTCTGCCCCTGTATTTTGCATTAATTACGAAACCTGCCCTTTCTCCTTTGTGTTGTGTGACCTTTGTGGCTTTCTATGCCTCTCTCTCTCTCTCTCTCTCTGTTTCCGGCTTTGTCAACATTGTAAGCTCGGTTCTACCTTATTAGATCCCTTTTATTACACGTATTTCGTTTTTTTTTATTTTTTTTCAATTTTCGTTTAATTTGTTTTTATTTTTTATTTTTGTGTAGTTAAGGTGATCTGATGGGCAAGTGACGCGTATATATGGGCTAAGTACAAAAAACATTGTTTTCAATGTAGATGCTGGTTTTTAATAATTGCCTGCATTAATTATGGGAGGGAAAAAATTTTAGGATTATTTATTTTTTTGTTACACAACAGAACCGTGCTCTCGTCTAATTAATTATAAACAGTTTCTTAGTTTTGAATTTTAATCAATTTCTTTTAGGTTGATTTTTTATTATGATTTGAATTTTATACCTTAAATTTATATATGTGTGTATTTATCGTAAATTAAAATTTTGTAATTAGTTGAACTTTATAATTGAGTAACGTTTTGGAGAAGTGAGAACCAACAGGGAGGTGTCTTACGGATGTTAGATGGAGAGATGAGATTTGTGTTTGGTAAAATCTCATTGTGACAAAATTGCTTTACAAGGGTTTTTTTTTTTTTTTTTTTCATTTGAAGATGAGGTTTTGAACTCTTTTGTTTGGTATTTACACTTATTTTAAACTAAACTGTATTTTTTTCATCATGTTTTTTATCTTTTTCTAAAAATTTTTTTTATCTTTTCTAAAAAAGTCAACAAAAATTATTATTCAAACTTAAAAATCTCAACTCAACTCATTTACCAAACACCCCCTTTAGTTTTTAGTGAAATTAACTTTAAGCAATATCTGTAGTCACTTTATAATACATTCTTACTATCAAATATTAAATTATTAAAATAAAAATATTATAGACATCAATTTTAATATCAACTTTTAAATATTAATTTATGTGATATATTAGTTATCATTTTTTTATTGATAAATATTTAAAATATTATCATATTCATTGATTATATCTATCAATAAAATAATAATACGTAAATTAATATTTAAGGGAAAAATATGCTTTTAAGTTGGTTGACATGAGAGAAAGGTAGAGGGAAGAGAAAAGTGGAGAGAAAAATGATCCATGAGTCCCCCAATTTTTTAAGGGAAAACTTGTTTAGCTTGTATACGTAATTTAATTATACATTTATCTTTATTTTAAAACTAGATTAATGTCAAATAATGAGCAAAATAGTCATTTAATTTATCACATATTTTCCTTCCTCTATCATACCAAACAAGATAAAAAGAAAAACCGTTTTCTTTTCTCCCCTTCATTATTTTTTTTTTCTCTCTCGTACGTTTTCTTTCCTTCTTATGAGACGGAGTGTAGGGTTTAAAATTAAAAAAGTGTTTTTGTCTATGTGTTTTTGTTTCTCTTCATAGGCCTCGTACCCTACAAAATGTGGAAACTGTGAAGGCTAAACTAATGGGTTTGAGTTTGAGGGCACGTCCCTTTTTGTGTGGGAGTTTTTGTTCTGTGTCTTGCAAGTGAGGAAAAGCATGATTGTTGAGGATGCAACTGAACGTGGTGAAAAATTTATGGCAGAGCAAGAAGCAATATTACATGAATGATTTCATTTTTTGGGACATGTATTTATCTGTTCAGCCTAAGTAGAGTGAGGACTTTGGGTTAAGTGTAGTAAACTTGTACAAACAGACAAGTTAGATAAAGAGGTTTTTACTGTTCATTGAGTTACACATTAAAAAATAATAATTGACATAAATAGTCTATGAACTCTTTAAAAGATGACAATTTGGTACATGTTTTATTTATTTTTTTAGCCGAGACGATTCTAAATTATTTAAATGTTGGCAATTTTGATACTTTCTATCCAAGTCCATTAAATTTTTAACAGAATATGTCATATGCAATGTACGTGATATAACTTAGAGGACATTTAGTAATTTAATTTAACAAAATAAATAAAAACTCATAAAAAAACCTAGACTTTGGTGTCTCTCTCCTCAACTCTCCCCTCCCTCTCTCTTTCTTTCTCGCCCACCATCACCAGCACAACGACGCTGTTTCCCTCCGACAATGACAATGACTAACAACAAACCCAGCTTCTTCTACGATCACACGAACGATGCCATGGCTTCTTCCTCTCTCTCCTCCTCTGACCCATGGCGAATGCGTTGCTCTCCTCCCCTCCCTCTCCCCCTCTCATCCTCCAAGCCATGGCGGACCTGCATAGGCTGAGATCCTCCCCTCCCTCACTCTCCCTCTCTTCATCTAACCCATGTTGAACCTGCAGCTTCTTCCTCCACGTCTCTGACTTAAACCTTATCTCTGTCAGCAAGATCTAGCTATGCTATTTTGTCTCTGCCTCGCTCCTTGACTTGGCCTAGCTGGTGCTGATCCTTCGAGGGTTGAGGCCGGGGCTAGTCCCTAAGAGGAAGCCATGTCCCTATGTTGGAAGCCCTATTTGAATTTATGGGTGGGTTTTTAGGGTTTGAATTTGGGGGTGGGTTCTTAGGGTTTGAATTTAGGGGTAGGTTCTTAGGGTTCTGGGTTTGCATATTTTCAGTTTTTTTTTTATTTATGATTTTTTGTGTGATGTGGTGTTTTTAATAAAGGTATTTTCGTCTTTTTAATGTTAATTGAACTTATGTGATAGGTTATGTGATTAATTCCGTTAGAAACTTAAAGATTTGGACGAAAAGGACTACTATGGTCAACATTTTAAGAGTCTAAGACTGTTTTGACCAAAAAAGTAAATAAAATAGGGACTAAACCATTATTTTTTAAAGAGTTCAATGACTATTTGGGTCAATTACTCTAAAAAAAAAAAACCTATTTTGATTGTCATTTCAAGAGTCAAACCCTTCTTTACCCACACATTTAAGTTCGTTTATACTCAATTTTCATGGTTAAGGCGTAAGTATATCATAGAATTCAAAACCAAATGCAAAGCTCAATGCACGGAGTAAAAATACAGTCCTAAGTGAAAGTTAAATAGCCACAAGTGTCACCGATGAGAATATTTTTCCTGAGATTAGATGTCGATTTACCAAAAGATTAGGTGTAAACCGATCGGTGATCGAAGGTAATCCTCAATGTCACGTAGACACATGTACACATTGAGGTTCAATCACAACTGCACCGATAATGGATCAAAGAGAGACATTGTGCATGAGAACAATCACACGTTATGAACTTGGTTGACTTAATTAGATTCGACTTCAATGACTCTATAAAACTAAAATAGAAGAGGTCAATGCTCAACAACTCTTCTTCATATTTTGCTTGTTTTCTCACTCTCGCAGAGTCCTTGAATATTTTCCTCTATTTAAGTGGATAATTCTGAGTCCAAACACTGTAAAATCCACAATTAATAAAAATTTAAAAATTTTCTTCTTATCCAGCGAGTTTAACCACAAAAATATGGATCCAAACGACAGCCTCAAATACATATCTCTGAACAATGAAATCGAACTAATTATAAAAGATATGTTTACACGGGATTTTTCCAATTAATCATCATTTAAAAGAGAATAATAAATTAATCATCACCTAGATTCCTAATTTCTTGTACTTTTCCCTTTAGACAATGATTTATTTATTTATTTTTTCTTCATTTTTATTGTTAATTATTATTATTTTATTATTATTATTTCTGCTAGAAGTTTCAATTTCTAGATGACAGTGAGAAAGATTTATTCAAATTTTTTTTTTGGAAGAGCATTAGCTTTAAAAGTTTGAATTAGTGGAGAGGTCGTGTTATGCATACATAGCAACAACGACATCAACTATCAAGCATTCCACTGGGATAAAGTTATTCGTTAATGAACGGCATGTCGCTTTTGAAAAGGAAAACGACAATAAGATAAACAGATGTTCTTTTGGAAACGACATCGAGAGATAACAGCATGTCCTTTTCAGTTGAAAAAGACAGTGAGCGAATACTGTGACAGAACAGAACAAGAAAGGAAAAAAAAAAAAAAAAAAGTTATTAAGCCGTTGGTTTTACTCCGGTTTTCTTTTGGTAAACTGTGATTATATTGAGATTAAGCTTGGATTTTTGTTTCATTTAGTAAGTTTTGTTTAGTTTTTAATAAATACCATTAGTTTCTGTAAACAAAATTCAATTTCCGCGTAAACAAACACACACACACACACACAAAGAGTCTGCTCATTTAAGTAAGCTTTGATTTTTGTTTCACTTACAGTATGTTTTGATTTTCTTTCATGTTGTTTGGCCATCATTAGCAAAAGGGCAAAACTAAGACTAGCTTCTATTCTGTTTTGTTCTGTTTTTCCTTTACTTTTCTTTTTCCCTCCCCCCCCCCATCATAAGACAAATTTAGTAGTGAAAACAACTAGAGGCAACAAAAAATTCTATTGTATATGAGTTGCCAACATTGAGTTTATTGACAAGCTTGGAGCCAACTTTGAGTTTTTCTAACTGAAATCTTCTTGAT
The DNA here is from genome assembly GCA_025413025.1 of Ficus hispida. Classification (NCBI taxonomy): domain Eukaryota; kingdom Viridiplantae; phylum Streptophyta; class Magnoliopsida; order Rosales; family Moraceae; genus Ficus; species Ficus hispida. The sequence goes on from CM046363.1 coordinate 16,962,556, forward strand.
CTCCGTACTTGTACGAAGTCGAAATAATATTTTTCATAGGCAACTTGTCATCACGAATTTGTTGCACTTTAAGTTGTCATACGAAATACTTTTCATTGTTCCGTTTTATAGAAGAATTCGAAGTTTACATCGAGTGCAACCATGAATCAATCTCGTGTTACAGGTACATCACATTTCAAATCTTGCGCTCTTTTCCTTGAGATTCGTCGAAATTGTTTTCAGTCGTCCAATTAAGTTGATAGAAAACAGCAAATTTCTGCTGCAAGCTTGCTTCCTTGCGTCCGAAGGAATCAAGATCGGGGGCTCTTGCCAATTAAGTGTATGCTTAGTAGGGTAGCTTAGCAATGAATTGAAATGTGATGAAATGAAAGTTTATACGTAAAAAGAAACATATTCCAATATGAAGAAAAGAAAAAGGACCAAATTAAAGCTAACTCCAAATTAAGCCCTCCCACTTGCATCCTTTTTCTTGAAAGAGCTAGAGGACCCAACTAATTAGGATGAATCAACATTCCATCTCGTGCCACCGATCGAAACCAGACTCTTCTGGTAAACAAAAGGGCCAAGAGACGAGATCGCATCGTCCCAGGTGAGGGAATTAAGATGCACAATTCTAGTCTTTTGCGTACATAGGTTGTACAAAGTGAGATTGCCTAAATGATATAAAATGATCTCGTCATGCGTCCAAAATGCTACAGGCTGATAAAGAACATTTTCTTGGGGAAACAAAGATGGATATCTAATCCAACAAGACGCAGACGCTTTCCTTGAAACGCTCGCAGACGACTCATCCATTACCCACATTTTGATCGGTCTTGCGGTAAAATCACAAGGATACACCGCTGTGACAGACTTTAACAAAGCAACCGATCCATTCCACAGTGCTAACCTCCAACGTGTATAAATTTTGGCGATTGTAGGCATATCCTGAGGAGGACCGTAGAGTTGTACAGAGGGTCCATACTCATCCTCCCCTGGCTCATAATCTTCTGGAAGTGGTATGGTATGAAATTCTTCATTATGCAAATCGAACGAAATAAGATATTTTTTTGAAGATGCAAAACGTGGCGACCAATAACAGACTCCTTTGTGGTGCACCTGGCTTGCAGAATCACAGAAACCATTGATTTCTATCTTCATCCCGATCTCCCTCCAAGAATCACCATGATCAGTACTCAAAGTACACACCTCGGCTCCGAAAGGAGGACCGCCATTCTTACCATGGAGATGCACGACTCTGACCACTTTATAAACATTAGCAACGGGATCGTAGCCAAATCCAGCTATTCTTTGTGATCTAAAGTCGGATGCAAAAGATGAATTCTGAAGAATTCTGAATTCCCTAATTGTCGGATTACATAATAGAATCTTGCCTGTGAAACTGTGATGCAGGAAAAGAATTCCGTCACAAGGAGGCCCACCCCCAGACACTGATTGTGACAAGGGGAATTTTTTGACATCGAAATCGATCTGACCATCGCCATCATCGGCTTTGTTCATATACGAGTTCGATGTTTTGAACCGACGTGGTTCGGCGATAATCTGGATTCTCTTGTTGAACAAGAATAAACTGCTTTCAGAATTCTTGAGATGCTTGGCCACAAACCAATGGCTCTTGAAAAGAGTGTTGATGAGAGCATACCATGACTTTCGAACACACTTAAACCGTAACAAAGACTCGGGAGGTAGCCACGACATGATTTCCACTATTAAGTTCTCAGGAAGATCGCAAAACCTTGCCATTTGTTCTGCTTCCAGTTATGAATAGGATCCGTTAATTTGTGTATTAGAAATTCGACACTTAGAAATTTAATACAGCTTTCTAGGCAAATGGCAAAATCTAGTTATAAGTTTAATTCGTTATGTTTTGACACATTCAATAGGAATTAGTTTTGGTGGCAGGTTGATGAAAGTCTTTACCATGAAAGAAGTACAGGAAAAGAATAAGATTTTTTGCAGGAAAAGAAAAAAAAAAAAAAGTGGAGTTGATACCAATAACAGTAAGAAAAAAAATTATTAAGATATCAACTCTAATTATTTATATATTTTTTTTAATCAAGTATGTGAGTTATTATCATTCTCTTACTAATAAGTACTTAAGAAACATCATGTCAATTAAAATTCAAAAATTATATCTATCGATTAAAATATCACAATTCAGCATCAATTTGTAAGCTTATCACTACTCTAACCTGGATTATTTGTAGTTAGAAATTTTTTATTCAAAATTTTGGTTCCAACAGTTCATAATTAATGATATTCAGAAAGACGGAAAGGAGACCTAGAAAACTCACTTGGCTCGGATTGAGAAGTTTGGATGTGATTTGGTTGATTTGGTAAGCAAGCTTTGCGCAGGTTCATGTCTACTAGGTTTTACTGGAATAACTCCACTTTTCTTTTCTTTTTCGTTTTTTTCTTTTTTTTTTTTTTTTTTTTGAAGTAACTCGACCTAAATTTGTTGAAGGGGAAATTAATGGGACCGTATTTATACTAATTCCGGAACGTTTCCTACTCCTAGTGAAAGTTAAGGACGTAGTCACCAAGTTTTTTTTTTTTTTAACGAATATACTTTCATATCTATTATTTATACTCTTAAAAAAAAATTCAACAACAATATTAGCAAAATCTATACGATTTCATATAATTTACCCTTAAAAAATATAATAAATTATCGCATGTATTTATAACAAGACAACTTTTGATCCTATGTATTTCTAATCACATAATTCACACCTAATATCAGATTTAGTCAAAGTTAGTCGAAAAGTCACGTGCATATGCTTAATTTTTAAAGAGTTTACTCGAGAATTGTCGAAATTATTTTAAGTCGTCCAAGTAAGCTCGACATGAAAGTGTGTGTGTGTATTTTTTTTTTTTTTTTGGGGTCTATTTTCTTGGTTGTACAATATCCAAAATATTGGATTAATTTTTTCTACAGTTCAAAACAGTTTGATGATTGATTCTAGTTGCAAGCAAATTATTAGTAATGTATTGGTGGAAAAACTATGTAGCTGATGCATATTTTGTTTATATGTATATATATATATGTGTGTAGATTATCGAGTACTTATGTTAAGTACAATGTGTGTTTGGTGGTCATGAAACATTAAAGTAATTTTACAATTTTAAACATTCAACTCAATTTAAATTTAATTTTTTTTATTAAAAAATTCCAAATACTGCATCTCCATCATTGCATATGAAAATGTAGAAATAACGATAAAAAGGCATACACATCATTTTTTAAAAAACCTTTACACTGTTTAAATATTATATTTGATAATAAAACTATCAAAACACACATATACTTTAATTACACAATTTAAATTATACAGTTGGATACACGCATTCAATTTGATAAACATTCAAAGTAACTTGTAATCCAAACGGACCAACTGAATATGATTTTATCACTAGGATGAATCGACATTGGATCTCATGCCATTGATTGATACCAGACTCTTCACGTAAACAAAAGCGCGAAAATTATTTTGATGGGCTTTGCAGTTGCGTCACGTAGAGGGAATGCCCCTGCGACGTACTTAAGCATAGTGATAAATCCATTCCACAGAGCTAACCTCCAGTCTAGAGGAATTTTGTCTGTGACTGGTAAATTCGGAGGAGGACTGTAGAGTTGTACTGCGGATCCAACAAACACCTCTGGATCATGATCGTCTGGAAGTGGTATGGTATGAAATTCCTCGTCATGCATGTCGAATGAAATAAGTCATATATTTGGAGAAATTAGGGAAAATATCATCTTCTTCGAAATTCGTAAGCGAGTTTTATGTTTCAAAACGATGTATAGCTGGTTTATAAACTAGCTTCTCCTACTGAATAAGAATGAAATGCTTTCGGAGTTCTTGAGATGCTTGGCGACAAACCATTGGCTCTTGAAGAGAGTGTTGATGAGAGCATACCATGACTTTCGAACACACTACCAGAGACTGGAGGCAGCCACGCCATGATTTCTACTAGTAACTTTTCGGGAACATCGAAAAACCTTGTCATTTAATCTGCTTCAATTACAAATAGGATCAGCTTATTTCTTGAATTAGAAATTCAAGACTCAAAGTTTAAAAGGGTTTTTTGACAAATGGTAAAATCTAAAGATTAATATGTAGATGTTTTGATAGAATTTGTAAAGAGTAAGTCTTAACAGTGAAAGAAGTATCATTGTTTTAAAGCCAATATATTGCAATCCTTTTTTGCAGTTTTTTCTCCTCTTTGATCTTCTATAAACGTCCGAGGGGTAAAAAAAAGAGGAATGCATACAAGCACAATTTTTAAGAAACAATTCCGGTCAATAAAATTTGTAAGCAGAAAAAAATTAAGGGAAAAAAAAAAAAAACAAATTGAAGTTGATACCAATAAAAAAGCAAAACTCACTTTGCTCGGATTCAGAGGGTTGGCTGTGATTTTGTAAGCAAGCTCTGCTCGTGGTCATGTCGACAGCCTTACCAGAATATCTCCATTAACCTTTTTTTTTTTTTTTTTTTTCAAGTAACTTAACCTAAAATTTGTTTTATGGTCACCCGAGTGAAAGTCGAGGACGTATCAAATGGAGCTTTCATTTAGTTTTTTTTTTTTTTTTTAATTTTTTTAAACTTATATACTTACTGTGCTTGCAAGCATAACATATTTTAGCGGTAATATGCCATAAATATAGCATAACATATTTGATTCACCTAAAATATAAAGTTTGAATATTCTCACTCCAAGTTTAAAAAAAAAAACTTATATACTTACACATATATAGTTTTTATTGTATATTACAAATTATCCTCTCAAATTTAAAATTTAACCTTATCTCCTTTTTTTTTTTAATTGTATTAGCCCCCTAATAAAGATTTTTGGCATCCTCATTGGTGAAAATTTTCCTTTGTTGGGAGACCTCTTTTTCTTTTCTTTTGCTCTTTATTTAATTCTTTTTTTTTTTTCTTAATTTTTGAATGTTTCTAATGTAAAAAAACTTTCAATGAAAAGATTACCATATATACACGATTTCTTATTATTTTAAGTAATTTTTCTTAGGATAATAGTAAATACCTCCCATGTATATTTATTGAAAATGTAAGAATCTATTTTCTATTTTTGAAATGATAAAAGTATCTCATATATTTTAAAAGAAGATAACTTTTGCTCTTATGTTTTTCTAATCACATAAATTCCCCCTAATATCAATATTTAGTCAAAATTGGTATAAAATCATGTGTGGAAGCTTAATTTTTAAAGAGTGTAGCGCCGTATCTTAGTTTATTTTTCTTTTAAGAGTTTAATAGAACTATATATTGATAAAAATATATTATTTTACAACAAACACGCCCTCGGTTAGAACCAAATTGTGTGAAAAATACAAAAAGAAGATTCAAAAAAAAAAAATCTATATATATATAAATTGAATTGGGTATCTGAATTAGTAAGAATATGCAAATGAAAAATATTATATATATACATAAATATATGTACAGCGAGCAACTGTAAAACATAAACCTCTAGCTTAAACCATTCCTTCCAAAAAGAAATTAAAATATAGACCAACACATTCCAAATACTCGCCATCGAGTCATCGACCTTGAATGTTTATTTTCCTTTTGTTAAGCTTCTCTCCCGCACACAAAGGTTCAATGAATGAGACAAGTGAGCTCCAATCCATAAGCAATTTATAAAAGGACCAATGGCCGATTTTGTCCTTTGCTCTTTGGCGTCATGCGACACCCACATCAACGTCATGTGGTGGTTATATTAATGTTATATGGTGGATTTTAAATCATCATGTGATTTTTTTTTTATTTTTTTTTACTTTATTCGTCTATTCTGTCTGCTCGAATTTATCAACTAGTAATACAAAATGTAAGCTTTCACTTAGTCTACTATTGTGCATGCCATCGCTTGGTACTGGAGCCGGAGCTGTGCACTAGGGGCGAGCACAATGGCGGCGTTGACAATGGCAGGCATTGCAAGCACTACTCCAAATGACAGCACGAGACATTTGTGAAGGCCATTTTTAATTTCCTCTCTCCGATCTCTTCCTCTCTACTCTGTTCTTGAAAAATGTCAAAATCTCACTTGGAATCAGAGAGAACGCAAAGAGAGACGGACAAGAGACAACATGATATATCAAAAAGCAATCTTCCGTGCCTTTGTCTAGATTTTCATGTTTTTTCTTCCTTTTGCTTCAACTGTAAGTAAGACTATCTCAAAGTGCTCAATTGATTTGATTTTATTTATGGTAGTGACTGACTGAATCTTTATCCATATACAAATTCGGCAATGAAATCAAACATTTAAAGAGTTAGAAAATCATAACGTAAAAAAAAAAAATTTTGTGGAAACAGCCAATCAACCCTCGCTTAATTTTTTCCGTTTGTTTCACCGGTTGAAACTAAATTTTTTCAACTTACTTTTATCTTTTTTTTTGAAAAGTTAACAAAATATTAACTGATTTTTGAAAATTCAAACAACTCCAATTTAAAAAGTTTAGTTCCAAACCAAATGCAAGAGATTTTTGACATTCTATATTTTATCTAATTGGAGGTTAAAAAAAAAAGGAGCTTTTATTTGGCTTTCTAGTTCAAACCTAAATTTTTCACCTCAGTTTTGTTTTTATGAAAAACTAATAAAAACTATAACTAATTTTTAAAAATTTAATAAATCTAAACTTAAAATTTTATTTTAAATCATTGTTTCAAATTGAAGCTCAATTATACACTGAGCAACAATTATTATATGTGTTTAATGAGGGACAATCCTAAAATAATCCGAAATATATTGAGCAAGGCTTTGTAAGGCAATTAGCAGAGGCCCAAAAAAATTGGCCATATAAGGAGGGTCCAAGCTTTAGTCCTGGACCTTTTAAAACTTAAAATAAATTAAAATAAATTTAAAAAAATAGAGAAAATTATCTAAAAAATCATATTATATATATATCGATTTAATATGATATAAATTTTTTAATATTAACTAATATGATTTAAATTTTAATTTATTTTAATTTAATTTTATGTTATATTGATATAATATTATGTTTTTGATGCGTTGGTTTAAGGGTACTTAAATTTGTCTAGGTACTTTCCCATCAAAATATACCAATGACATTTCCTTCTGAAAAATAAAATTTGTTCACAGTCAACACTTCTAAAACCCAAAATTAATTTGAACTAAAAAAAAATTAATTTCTTCAGAACAAATTATTACGGGAATGGAAAAAAAAAAGTTATTTTTATAAATGATCTTGAATTATATTTTCAGTTTAAAATTGGTCCATGATTTTAATTTTATATGTTAGACAATCTCATCTTTTTTATATTGTTATGAAAAAGGCTTTTATATCGGTATTTCATAAAAAATACATGAAAATTAAATATCACATAAATTTTAATTAAAACTAAAATTATAATTTCATACTTTTAGTAGGGAAGCTATATCACTAAAATAATTTTATAACGTAAAATTTTACAATATATATTTGATTAAATACAGTTTATTTTCTGAATATCTTTAATTCAAGTATATAATTTCTTTTCAAAATATATTTGATTATGACTTATTTGTAAATAAAGTTTATGTAATCAAAATGTGTTTAATTTATGTATAACTGTTTTTTACTGAATATGGACAAAGAAACTGTTAATGTAACAGTAAAATATGATATGTAAAAAATCAAAATTCAGATACCAATATAAGACGAGTTATACAATTAAGAGGCTAATTATTAAATTAATCCAAAAAAAAAATACTCTTCTCACCTCATAGAGGGATCTAATTCTTTATTAATACGATGTTAAATATCATTAATTAATCTTAATATTTTGGATACTTAATAAAAATGTTACAAAATCATGTCATTAATTGATTTTTACCTCATAGAAAAAAAATTCAAAAGAAATATTATAGATGATATCATAAATATCTATTTAAAAAATCATTTAACAAAAATAGACGTGGACTTCCAAACAGAGCCAAAAAAGAAAAAAAAAAAGCATCTAGTCCAAACAGATCTGGACTTCCAGCTGGCGTCGGAGTGGGGAGAGGCGGAGATTGAGACACCGGGGATGAGCCTGAGGCCGGAGCGGTGGTTGACGGTGTTGCCGTCGTTTACTCCCGCCACTGAGCTTCCGCGACGGCGTGATTAGAGAAGCCACGATGCCTCCCACAGCTCCGGCTTCTCAATCGTGCCGAGAATTGGAGCTTGGATCTCCGCCGGCGCGTTCGGTCTTCCCCGGCGTCGTCTCACGGTAGCTCGATCTGGTTCGGCGCCAACTCGGAGTCCCCTCCACGGACCACGGCTGGGAAGATTCGACGACTCTGCCACCTGCTGCTGGTCGAGATCCGAGTGGGCCCGAGGCGACGGCGACGGGGAGAGATCGGGAGATCTCGAGGAGAGGTCGGAGAACCTGCCGGAGACGTGGCGCAGATCGGCGGCGTGACGACATAACGGCACCGGAGATCGGAGTGTGAGGAGAGAGGTGGAGGAAGAGAGAGAAAGTGGTGAAACGGAGAGAGAGAATGAGAAGGAAAAAAAGATAAATTAACTTTATAATTTTAAAATAAAAATGACTGGGGTAGATTTCTTTTCATAAATTATATAGATAGACTTTATTTTTTAATTATTAATATATAATCGAATTATTAAAAAATTATTTATGTATAATAATTATAATATATATTATCTTTATTAGTATATATTAACAAAAAAAAATTTAAAAAAAACAAACCCCTTTTCTTAATATCGACGACGGACCCCTTTGTCAGATCTGTATGCTTCCCCCCCTCTTGCGACAGCATCGACCTAATCTTTACCCCCCTTATGCCAACGGCGAACCCCCATCTCCCTCCCCCCGGACTAGATCTGCCTCCCAACGCCGATCTGTCGAGTCATTCCCTCCTTCTTGACCCAGGCAACGGAAACCTCCTTTCTCTCCCAACCTTGCACCAGTGAAGGTGGCTTTTTTTTAAATTCTTTTTTTAATGTTATTTTTTAATTTCTTAGTCAGATATTACTATAAGGTAAAAGCGTATGATAATTACCGTCTACAAGTAACATCTCAATTGTTAGATTACATCTGAATGTTTAAGATGAACTTTATCGATAGTGTATATAAAAAGAACTTTACTGCAACTTTATCCTTTTAAAATTTTAATTACTATAATAGTGAAAAGCTACATTAGAACCTAATTTATATACCCGATTGATAGAGCTCATTTTTAAATTGTCGCACGACTAAAATGTTGTTTATATATTATAATTATAATGCACCTTACCTCATAGTAATATAAACTAATAAATTAAAAAATAATAATAAAGTAAAGAAATTATAAAAAAAAACTAACCTTTGGCCAGTGGTAGGCACCGCCCTTCCCGCGCTGATGACGGACCCAAATTTGCGCCCCCCACCCTTGACGCAGACGACGAGCCCACCAGTCCCCCCCCCCCCCCCCAAAATGCAAGATCTGCGCCTTCCCCTGATATGACGAAGACCCCCTCCCCCAATCAGATATGCGTTGGACCCCTCCCCCAATCAGATATGCGTTGGACCCCTCTCCCCCCACAACGTCGGTGACGAGCTCCCTCCAACCAAGCAAATCTATGCCCTCCCCCCCCCCCCCCCCAACCCAAGCCATATCCATGCCCCTCTCCTCGCCGGCTACCAGCCAAAAAATCGGTGACAAGCCCCCATCCTCGACACTGTCAACTGTAAACGAGGTTGTTTTTTTTTTATAATTTATTTTTTTGATAATTTATTTTATTTATTAGTCTATATTAATATGTGATGAGATACATTATATGTTAGTTTATCAATTCTCCCAAAAACTTAAGCTGTTAGGAGATGGGCTAACAATAGTTTTATATTTCAACACTCCCCCTCACGTGCAGGCCAGACGATGGGCAAACTTGTGGATAAATATTAATTTGAAAGTCTAATACAAATTATAAGAAGCCCGAAACATATTAAAAACCCAATATGTAATGATAATAAAGAGGGTTAAATAATGCAATTACATATGTTTGAACTCAGGATCTCCTACTATGATATCATGTTAGTTTACCAATTATCCAAAAAGCTTAAGCTGTTAGGAGGTAAGCTAACAATAATTTTATATTTCAACATTATAATTATTATACACAAATAATATTTTAATTGTTTGATTATATTTTAACAATTTAAAAATTAACTCTACCGATAAAATATATAAATAAAATTTAATTACAGTTTCTCCTATTATAATATTGATATTATCACTATTACAATTTTTATAAGAGTTTTTATGGTCGTGGACTCGTGACAAATGTCAATCCGAACCTCATTTTCACGGCATTGTCACTAGTTATGTTTAGCATTTTTCCACCTCATAGGAGAGGGGGCCCACAGTGGATGAAGTCATCCCTCGTAGGGCTTTGGTTGGATGTTGACCACAACATGGCCATGACTTTTGGCTATGCTCCCCATAATCCTGTTCCAGGTTCCAAACATAACGCAGAGCCAGTGCGACGAACGTGTGCCTTCAAAATTTATATTTTTTTAAAAACCCATTTTATAAAAAAATGGAATTGGGATTTGTGTATGGGCAGTTTTATAAGTTTTGTCTTCGGATTTCAGATTTCACTAATGTAGTATTATAAATACTATTTTAACTTAAAAATTGCTATATTTTAAGCCAATAGTCCATTTTATTTTCCAGAATTATTTATTTTTCAGTGTAATATTATGAAATTGTATTACAGAAGCTCTTAAATAGTCCAATGACCCCTTTTTCAAAAAAAAAAATATATATATACATATATATATAGTCCAATGACCCCTTTTTAAAAAATATATATATATATACATATATATATAGTCCATTGACCCCTTTTTCAAAAAAAAAAAAAAAAATATATATATATATATATAGTCCAATGGCCAACCTCAAAAAAATAAAAGAAAAAAAAAACAAAATTATTAGTAGTGGCATCAGGTAGTCACGTGGATGCGAAGAGATCGTGTAAATGACCCAAGGGTGAGTGATTTTCGAGTAAGGTGACTGATCTCGAGGAATGCCGTGATTAGTGATGCTGTGCCCTATTTTGTGCCGGCTTATTCTTTGGATTCCATAAACTAAAATTTTTTTTTTCAAGAAAAGATATAGAAAGATAATTACTATTTTAATTATTAAGTTTGAGTTTGTTCGTTGATTGGAGATAAAATTTTTAAATTTGAGTTTATTAATTTAAAAAAATAATAAAAATTGAGATAAAAAATTACGATTTAATTAGAGTTAAATTAAAATACCAAACGAAGTATAAGTCTGGTATCCAGGTTTGAAATAAAATTTTTAAGTTGAAATTAATTGATTTTTTAAAAAATAATTATAATTTTTATTGATTTTACAGAAAAAGATAAACACTAATATAAAAAACTTCTGTTTGAACATCGAAACCAAACGCATTATTAATAATTTTTTAATAATCTAATTTATGAAAAGATTTTAATATTAACACTCATAATTATATTATTAAAAAATTAAATTCATAATTAAGAAATAACTTTTAATTAAAAAATAATTTTGACCGATATCATAAAAATCTTATCGTATAAATTCTCTAAAAAAATTAGCAAGAAAAAGCATGGTAAAACAAAAAGGACAAGGAAAAAGTGCAAAATGTTTACAGGCCAAGTGGCTTTGCTTGGTGAGTTAAAAATATTTATCTGTGAGGGTGATTTAATCATTCAACAGAATGGAATCTTCTTATGATGGGCGCGTTCACACCATGACGTCTAGACTTATTTTTCAATTATTTTTTCCACAAGTTCTTCAGCTGTTTTGAGCCTTTAAATGACATATATAACCTTCACATGTGCGAGGATTGTCTGTAACGCTCTCTACAGCCAGTCCTGTAAAACGCCTTGGAGTTGGAGATTCTCTCTCATTTAATTATCATGTATTGATTCTAATATCAACTCTATTAATACTAATTTATTTAATGATAAATTATCATATTTTTATCTGTAGATATAATTAATTAATATAATAATTTTTTTAAATATATTTATATCAAAATGATAATTCACATTTAATATAAATTGGTATTCAAAAATTAATATTAGAGTTTATGTGATATTTTTCATATGATTTTAATTTTGTCAAAAATTATTTAGACAACATAAACAAATTACACCGACGTCAAGTACAGTAATGTAAAAACTACTAACGCTTATGCTTCGCAACAATATTTTGAAATTTGAGTTATTCTTACTATGAGTGAATGGAGTACTTAGATAATTTCTTTTGGTAAAGATCCATATAATTTTTATCAGGGTATATTGCCTTCAACCTGTATAACGTCTTTAATTTGGTGAAAAAAAAATTAAACTATTAATTGAAATTAAAAACTTATGTCACTTGAGAGTTAGGAAGAAAGGATGATATGTACAGGTATAAATAAATAAATAAATACGGAGATGAAGAATAAAAACACAAAATAAGTAATGGTAATAATATATTGCAATGCATTAATTTCAATTTGAAAAAAAAAAAAACTCACAAATAAGGTTATCTTAAGTACTTATTTTCATTTTCCTCTATCCTAAAATTAGGTTGTCGTTTTCAAGTACTGGATAAGATTAAAAAAAAAAAATTATAAAGCTTTTATGATAGGTGAAAAAAGAAAAAGAAAAAATAATGCCCATTTTTTTTTTTTTTGGAATGTTAATGCCGTTTTTTCAAAACATTGAAATCTATCATATTTAATTCATAATTGATTTTATATCCTAATAATTGGAAAGAAATCCACTCCTCCATCCCAAAAAAGTTGATCAGATCAGATTTTTAAACTTATTTAACTTTCTACCTATTGTTGATTTTTCCACAATAACTTTAATTTGCAAAAAAAAAAAAAAAACCTTAACCTTTTTATTTTTATTTTTCCACAATAACTTTAAATTAAAAAAAAAACTTTAGAGTTAAAGATTCTACACATGTGGTATTCCCATTAAGTTTTGCCCGCGATCGCTATAAATAAAATTATCTTTAGTATTGATTTTCTTTTCAAAAAAAAAAAAAGGTATTGATATTCATTTCCCTCTATTTTAAATTAGGCTGACATTTTTAAGTACAGGTGGAAAAGAAAAAAAATAATATGGATTATTCAAAACATCAAAATCTATTGTACTTAATTCATAATTGATTTTATAGGCTAATAATGGAAAGAAATTCACTCTTCCGTCCCTTAAAAGTTGATCAAATTTCTTAAGTCTTAAGTGATTTAGAGCTCATTTGACAGAGCTTTTACTTTTGCTCATGTTAGAAGAAGAATAGAAGCACAAACTATAACTTCTCAGTAAGTATTTGGAACCAAAGAGTTTTTGAGGTCAAAATGATCTCTAAAGTATTATAATAAGTGTTAAAAATATTAAATAAAATTTATAATATCTAATTTAAATTTTGTTATAAGTTTTAAAACCCATTCAGAAAAGTTTTTATCATAAATAATATTTTTTTACTTTATAAGAACACTTTAGAGACTGAAAATTCTCTCAATAAATTATTGAACACTTCCAAAATTACTTTTATCAAAAGTAATTTTTAGAAAACTCTATCAAATATGTCATTATTTAACTACTATTGTTGATTTTTTCCGCAATAGTTCCTTATATGCCCTTTTTTTTTCCCCGATACCAATCAAGACCAAAAAACTTTCCCGGAAAAAAAGAGCCAATAAGATCGTCGCCCGTAGTCAAAGTCAAAATTTTTGCACCATTGTGATGAGGCTATGACACACCAGATGACTGACCATTTTGACGACTCGACGTTGTTGGCCCGAACAAGGAGGGCAATTTAGTCAAACATCCGATAAATCCGGTTCGCATTTACTTTTTTAATTACAAACGTGCCTCACAAAGTGGGCCACACTAACTTTTCAGCCTTTCCCATGAAACGAGCCCTCTTTCCCCCAATCACATTGACGTTTATTTGGTCTTTTTTTTTGGTTTTTCTTTAATATAATTTCTTTTACAGTCTGCCACCTACCCACGCCATGACCGTACGTTACACTGTCCAAACGAATCCCAGCCGTTGAAATGAAAGCCCAATATCAGCCACAAGATTTCCAAATATCTAACGACCGAGAGTGAATTACTACAACCTTCTCTCTCTCCTCCTACTCCCCTATATCATCCCCCATTTTTCCCCAACCAAAGCTCAGTCTCGGCTTGTGCTGTCCTCGTGCCAGTCCTGCTCTAGGGTTTCGTTTCTCTCCTCTCTATTCCTCTTTCTATCTCTCAATCTCTCGTCTAAGCTTTAGGTTAGTGACGACCGATTCGTTTTTCAGTCGTTGATTTCGAGGATTTCGATCTATGTTTTTTCTGGGTGTTTTGATTCTCAATCTGTGTTTGTTTGAAAGCAGAAATCGGCGATCATGGGAAAGTGTTACCCAACCGTGAGCGAGGAATACAAGAAGGCCGTCGACAAGGCCAAGAAGAAGCTCAGAGGCTTCATCGCCGAGAAGAACTGCGCTCCTCTCATTCTCCGACTTGCGTATGTCTCTGTAAATCTCCATTTCTTGTGTGTGTGTGAATATATTTGTGTTTTAATGGAGGTTTTTCTTTTTTTTTTTTTTTTTTTCAGATGGCATTCGGCGGGGACCTTTGACAAGAAGACGAAGACCGGTGGTCCGTTCGGAACCATTAAACACCCGGAGGAGCTTGCTCACGGCGCCAACAACGGCCTTGACATCGCCGTTAGGCTCTTGGAGCCAATCAAGGAACAGTTCCCTATCCTTTCTTACGCTGACTTCTATCAGGTACTCAACAATCCGTTCTTCTATTTTTTGATCATTTTCTTGGAAATACGACGACGTATTGTTAGATCTGTTCTTTCTTATCAGTAATCAGCCAATTAGGTTTGTTGACTGTTTGACGTTTGCTTTGTTGAAAAATGTAGTTGGGTGGTGTTGTTGCTGTTGAGGTTACTGGTGGCCCTGAGATTCCATTCCACCCTGGAAGAGAGGTCGGTGCTCTTTCTTCTGTTTGCAATTTGGAAATTGATTTTTATGTTCTGCATTAATGCCTCTGATATTTCTTTTTAAAAGATTTTTCTGTTTGAGTTGGAATTAATGGCCGACGATAATGATGCTTTTTTTTTTTCAATGAGATTGTTGTGCTTGAAATCTGTTGTTTTTGGGACAGCGTTTGACATATTCATCATTAGATCTTTATTGAGTTTATTAATTGTTTATTTTTTCAAGATTATAATACTGGTGGAATGTGATTTTCTAAGGTTTGAACCTTGGTTGTTATGCATAGTTGTACATGATTTTGTTATATAGTGTATGGTCGTTGGAGAAAATTGAATGATTAAAGAGTTTTCCTACTTTATTCAAAGTATTCCTGGTTAATGCTTTATACAGCAGATCAATCAGGGACTTTGTCTATTTATTTCTGCTCAACTATGCGGTTATTCTGCGTATTACTTCCAATTGTTGTGGGTGTTTTAATGTTTAAAGTTTCATGAAATGTACGTCATTTTTGCCTTTCCCGTTACAGAGAATGTATTTGATACTGATGCTAGTACTTTAAAATTTCAGGACAAGCCTAACTCACCACCAGAAGGTCGTCTCCCCGATGCTACCAAGGGTGAGTATTCTTGAAATATCCTACTGTTAGAGACTGTAGTAATGTGTGCGTGTGTGCGTTTTGTGCAATTTGTATTACGGCTTAAACAATTGGAGTATTGATTTAGTGGTAACGTCCTCACTTTTCTTGTTTAAGGTTCTGACCATTTGAGGCATGTGTTTGGTACCATGGGCCTCAGTGACCAGGATATTGTTGCTCTCTCTGGTGGTCATACTCTGGTATGATTATTTTTGGATTTGCCTTTGATCTTTTTGAGTATAATTATTTGGGAGGAATTTTTGTCACACCGACATTCTTGACATTTTGCAGGGAAGAGCCCACAAGGAGCGCTCTGGTTTTGAGGGACCCTGGACTAGCAATCCTCTCATTTTGATAACTCCTACTTTACGTGAGTTCCATTTCCCACTGTTGCTTTAGTAACCGAATTTGGCATTTCAGAGTTACTAGCCATGGTTGTTATATGTGTATTCATAACAATGGTCCTTAATTTTTATCAGGGAACTCCTGACTGGAGAGAAGGAAGGCCTTCTACAGCTTCCCTCTGACAAGGCACTTCTGACAGACCCCGTCTTCCGCCCACTGGTTGACAAATATGCTGCTGTGCGATTCTCCTCTCTTTATCTGGCGTCAATCATACTTGTTTACTAGGATTTTACCTTAAACTCATGTTTGCTTGGCAATCTTCTTTTCAGGATGAGGATGCGTTCTTTGCTGACTACTCTGAAGCTCATCTCAAGCTCTCTGAGCTAGGGTAAGGGGATATACATTTGTTTTTTTATCTATTCAATTTCTTGTAAATATATTCTTTTTGTAAATTCTTCTCCCAAAACTCACACACAGTGGCATCATAAAACTAACGGTTTAACCTGTGTTGCAGATTTGCTGATGCGTAAGCATGGGATGCTCGGGGATGGTGTCAGTCTCTGCTTGCTTGGCTTGCTTTTCTCTTTGCCCAGTAGCTATGGGTCTTTTGGTTGTTGGTAAATGGTAGAATTAGTGGATTTTCTATATCAAGGAAAAAGAACAAAGAAAAGGGGAACTAGTTTTCTGCCGTGCTCTTTTGTTGGACATGTATGAACTGCAATATTTAGTGCGATGCAGTGGTAGTACCCTTTTTGGTTAAATAAATACACTTCTTATTTGTCTTGAAGTTCATATCTTGTTCACATTTTGTTCATCGAAGTTTGCTAAAACTGTTCATGTTACTTGCTGAATTGCGTTTGAAATTTGCTTATCTCTATCCTTATCTTGTTCACATTTTGTTCATCGAAGTTGCTAACATTGTTACATGTTGACTAAGACTGATTTCATCAGCAAAATCTGATAAAGCTCAGTGAGGAGGACATAAGTCGAAACCCAATGACGGAAAAATTTCTTGAATTTCTCAGTAATCCTATAATCGAGCATGGACAAAATTCTTTTTAAAAAAACAACTATAATTGATGGACTATTCTAATTGATCGAGAGATAGTCATTCACAGTATAGATATTGCAAAAAATCCGCCTAGTCATAGTACTAATTGAACTAATAGAATATATCATCAGAAAATAACTCAAGCAGAACATATACACAAAAACAAATCCGAGATGGAAGAATTACCTCTTTATCAGAAAATTAAAATAAAACTCAAAAACAAAACTTTGGAGCTTTTGATTTTCAATTGGGTCCACGTAACTGGATTGATAGCAATGGAAATGAAAAATGAGGAACGCTTTGGAGGACTGTTATAATGGGATGAGGTGCTTGCAAACGTCTGTCATACTGTTTAGTGCCTCGTAATAATTCAAGAAATTGTGCTAAAAAGCACATAATTGTCCCATGGCTCGTAGATTTTTGCCCCTCTTTACAATACTGAATAAAAAGTGGGTCAACAAGGAGAAAAAACTGAATAACTAAAAGGGCTATTCCCGGTTGTACCCATAGAGGCACAATTCTTTACCAACGGCAATTCGGTTGGTGCACCAAATTTATTCGAATGGTACAAGTGTGCCCCTCATTGAGTCGGGTTCCCTTTCTTTGTTGGGTCAGATACGTTGAATGTTAGGCTGTTGGGGTGGCTGAGCCTGCTGATCCTGCAGTTATTAGTTAGGCTGTTCTTTTTTCTTTTCTTTGGCCATTACTGGTCGAATACGAGTGCATAGTAGAACAAAAGAAGTAAATAGGTTTGTCATTCACTTGTTAGTTGTGTTCTCGGCCGCGGGACTTTGTCAAACCATAACTCTCGGTATCATACATGCGTTTTCACATGCAAGGAACTTGTGTTTGGAAAATTAGGCCGAATGGTTTTTTTTTTTTTTTTAAATAATTTAATTTAATAGATGGTCTATTTTTTTTTTATTTAGAAAATAACTGTTTTTCATTTTCAGATTTGGTCAATCAATCATTAACTATAAAATTTGATAATTGACTAATGGTCAATCAGTGATAGATTATGAAATTTGATGATTTATATTATGGTTAATAATCTCAATCATTGATTTAATTTACGTTAATTAATTATTGACCTCAATTACTAATTGACTATTATGCAGTCAATCACTGATTGATCATTTAAGACAATTATTAATCATTTTAAAAGAAAAAGTCTTTTGACTAATTTTTAAAAATTTTAATCATTTATTAAATAACTTCTTAAAACAAGCTATTTAGATATAAACTCATTGTGTTTCAAGCTAAATCTCCCCTTTCATATAATTTGTGTGTTAATATTATTAGTCAATTCTATATTAGCGAGAGCAAAAAAAAAAAAAAAAAAACACCAGAATAGTATGTATAATTTATGTGAGTTTTAACATTAACATGGAGTTGTGTCCACTATGATGAAGAAAATGTTGGCTGAGGAAACAAATTTTTTTAAAAATAGCGGAAGCATGATACAGATCAAATCATACGTATAAAATGTTGGTTGAGAAAAATAGAGAAGTATGGTATATAAATCAATTCTTTTAAAAATAACGGAAGCATGGTACGGAAACCATTTTTTTTAAATGGTGGTTGAGGAAAATTTTATCTGGTGACAATATTTATATTAATTTAATGAAAAATAATAGAAGAAGAAGGTTTAGAGATTGACCGTTGTTCGATTAGGTTGAAATTCTTGAACTCCTTCAAGAACCTTCTTGAGAACTCCGAATCTTTTAGAAACACCAAAGATTCTTTATCACATTTTCAAATCATGATAAACAGGAAACTATGGGTATTTCTGATTTTGGATTTGATCACATATTTGAATTTTGATTCATTTTGCGTTTTCAATTCATGACACAAAGTGAAGGAAAAGAGGAGAATAAACTCTCTAGAAAAATGTACATACTTTTTTCTTTGTCAATAGGAATTAGTATTCTTTATTTTTTTAAATACATCGGGTGAACCTCTTTTTAATATCACAGAGAAATAACTGACATATTTTTTTAATTAATCACTTAGCGGAAAAATCACACGCCCACTATAGAGTGGTAGGCATTTTTGACAGATATGGGAGACAAACTAATCAACTTTTTTTTTTTCTAATTTAATTAAAAAATATTTTATTTTGAACTATTCAAAATAAAAGCAACTGATTTTCTTTTCCTCACTATAATTCAAATTTTACATGCACTATTTGTGGATAAAATGTGAACCACCCTGTGGTGCACAATATGATATTGTCTTTACCACACTGTATAATTTTTAATTTAAAACTATTTAAATAGTCATATTATTTAAAATATAAATTAATCAAATTAATTTGTTGTGTGAATATTAATTTAGAATTCTCAATTCCAAATTATTAATTTAACCAAACATAAAAGAATTTTCGCATGATTCAATGGAGTGTTGAGAGAACTATGAACATTATAATTTTAAGCTCCAATAATTTTGACAATTAATTATCACCTTAATTTAAATGTCAAAATTATTAATTCCAAATTATTCAACAAAAAATTTGAAATTGCATCTTAAAATTACAAAACTAATTATATTTAAAGGATTTGAATGTCATTGATATAGTCATACATATAAATCAATCCTCCATAAATGGTTAATAATTAAAGTTAGGTATTTTTCGTTAACTTTTTTAATTATATCTTTCTCTTTAAGTACTATTGATTATCTAATGAATAATATATTTATGATCTAATCATATTTTGAGGTCTTATTATTTATGCCCCGAATCAATACTTATGGAACCGTCCATCTGACTTTTTTATGAAGGAATGGATTTCATCTTGTATATTAATATTCCCCACTATTTATTATATTATATTTTCATTATATCAAAAATTTAACACTATTCATTTTGTCATTACTCATATGTTAAAAAATACAATACAATAAATAAGAGTCTATTAATTACTAAGAATTAATATCGATTTATATATAACCATCATTGATTAATTTTGAATGCTCTTTATGACAACGTAAATTATTAGATATTCAAATTAATCGCGTCTAGTCCTATATAATCAAATTATATAAAGTCTTTTAGTCCAATAATCTCATTATTAACAATCATGATAAGATTTTCTTCAGAATGTAATGAACCGAGTCAGTAATTATAAATTAAAGATCCAAACTTCAATTTTTTAATTATGGGCATATTTAAATATTAAATTATTTTACTTTAAATATTATCTCCTGTATATAACACTTATATATAATATTTAAAGTCACATTTAAATAATCTAGGATTTTCGATATTTATAAAGCATCAAAAATGTATGCAAAAATAATATTGAAAAATTCCTCAAATTAAATTAGCAAAATAGTACATCTTACTTGTTTATGGGCATACAACCCAACAGAAAAAACTTGCAAGGGAATATTGAACACCTCTCAATCTCTCTGTTTTATTTTTCTAAACTAATCTCTATGATTAATCCTAAAAACAGTACCCTCGGTGACAGAGGTATGTACTGTGTAGGGCTGAGTAAAGGCTGTTGCCCCCACTGATCCCTTTTTGAGGAAGTTGTGGTGATAGTCCATTTAGTGCGCAAGTTTAGGATTTTTGCCCCACTAAGTTACTGATTGAGATTTTTGTCTTGTTGATCACTTTTTATTTGATATTGGAAGATGACAAAAATCTGGAATCATTATAATGAGTTAATATTCCAGAGTTATGCTGTTTTAAGATATTTTTCTAGATAAATTTTTAAGATTTTTCTAGTTGTATATTTGTTCAAATTCAAAGTTGGTTATCTCCATATAAGGCCCCACTAAAGTTTTACTTTTCTAATTTCATCCCGTTGTTCTAAGAACTCATTAGTTAAGAAGAGAATAGGTGTCGTTGGAAAGTTGTGTACATTCCCACTAAAGTAAAATACTGATTTCATTGCCACGTATCTTTCAGAGATGAAGAAATTTTGGTAATCCCAGGACTTCACATTTCCAACCCCATGACGACTTGACCGTGAAGGTGTTGTTGTCTTTACGTAAAATAGTAAGTAGACTCCTTTAACTTAGCACATTTTCTATGTCACCCTTCTCTATATGACCTCCAATATCATGTCATCTTTTTGTATTTGTCTTTGTTTTTCATCATATGTGACGTTTTTTGTTTGTATTTTTCTGTGCAAACCAGATAACTTGGTGTGTGATGCGTAACGTCCAATCACTGAAAGTCAGACATGCGTTCTCATTTTGCATCGATCTTTCCCATTCGGACCCAAACCATGTTCAACTTGAATTTTGAGAGAGGAATTCTTCAATCTTTTTCATCACGTATAGCAATTAGTTTCTCCCTTTTCATATTTCTTTTTAAGAAAGAAGGAAAAATAAATAAATAAATAAATAAATAATATTACATTCTTCACTCGAAAATGTTTGATTCTAACATAATTGAACACTGATCATATAAGATTTATCTACCGTAACTATTATATTTAAACACTAATAGTTACATGGACATTTAAAAAAAAAAAAAATTTAAGAGTTAATACAATAACTCAATAGATATATGTTTTTAAATGGATGATGGCTAAATTATTTTAGATATAGTTTTGGTTAAAAATAAAAACGTTACCTGTGGGCGACGGCAAGCACTACCATTCCCTTTTTTTATTTCCTCATTTTTTGCAAAGAGCGAAATTTCCATGAAATACTCTTTGGGTTGTAAGCCTTCGAAACAAGAATGAAACTCCTTAAGTCATATTTGTTCTCTTTGACTACTCAATGCCTAACCATACTTTCGGCCATAAATATGCATGTTGCATAAAACAACATTGTCAACGTGCCAGTTTAGGTATAAAGTCCCGAGAGTTTTTTTTACTCCAAAAATTTCAAAAAGTAACCTATTCCAAAAGCAACATCTATACCTAACATTTTCATATCAATTTTTATATATATATTTTTTGAAAAGTCAACAAAAACTATAATTTATTTTTGAAAAATAAACAAACTTTATTCTAAAAGTTACCTCTCAAATCAGTGTTCCAAACGCATTCTTTGTGTTCATGTTAAGACCTAATAATGTCGTGTGAAATTCATATCAATACAAATACCACACAAATATTTTGATCTCTTCAAACCAGTATTCCAAATGCATGCTTTGTGTTCATATTAAGATCTAATCATATCGTGTGAAATTCATGTCAATACAAATACCACACAAATGTTTTGATCTCTCAAATTTCAAATCGACGTTTGAAAATCAATATTTAAAATGATATTAAATATTGTAAAATGTTGTCACCTGCAACTTTTATATGTTTTTCTAAATGTTAGGCGGGTAATATTTTGACCACTTAGATGTTTTTCTATCGTGCTAAATATTTTCATTATAAATGTTTCCATCTAAATATATCTCTCAAACGGATTGTTGGTTTAGTGATAGGCATAGTGGTGGTTCGGTGAGTTTGTCTTGTTTGGTTGTCTTTTCAGTGGTTTGGTGGAAGCAGAGGCTCTAACAGAGGGATTCAATGATTATGTTTGGTTCGATTAAATACGACTTTGGGTATGGATTTTAACGGGGTATGAAATCACTGAGGTTTGGCTCTTATACCTATTAGAGAAATAGGAACTAGAAGAAATATGAGAGAATAAAATTTTCATTCATTCATGTATTTGCAATGGATTTTGTACATCAATAGATTAAAGAGATACAATCAAACTACATATCTTCATATCTCTTAAAAAAAAAAAAAATCACATAAGTAATTACAAGAATTAATTATCCAAAAAATCTTAACAATCACAACTCAGAATCAATTTTAACAAAATAATATCCTGAAATATAAAATAATTATTGACCCGTTTTCTAACAATTTAAGTTTTTTTTTTTTGGAATGGATTAGTAGACTAATATTATATCAGAAAAGGAGATGAGTTGAAATCCTTTTATTGTATTGCGTGTTGGACTCCTAACAACTTAAACTTTTAAAATTGATCGATAACTAATTACATAAATATTGACTACATTAAACATCTGCCATTGTAGTTAGAGATTTAGATGTTCCAAAGTATTGTTTTTGTTTTTTTTCCCCCCTCCTTCACCAAGTGGGTGCCTATTCTTATGCCTTTATGAATGGGGAAAAACGGCCATTGCGATCAGCTTAATTAATTCCACACGGAACTTTTGAATAAAGAAATCTTCTTCTTCTTCTTCTTCTTTCTTTTCTTTTATTTTCTTTTCTTCTCTCTCTCTCTCTTTTTTTTTTTTTTTTTTGGGGAAAGAGAAATCAATTCAAGAGAAAAAAGAAACCTTGGAATTTGACGTGTTTCTCGCTTGTACCACACACATGTTGGTTTCAACCTCCCACAAAAATGTCAAACCCGTTTTATTTGCCAGTTTCTATCATCATTCAAGTCATGTGTCGTTTGCTCTTATCCTCGTGTCACCATAGTCAAGGATTATTTACCTCATCATATATAATTCATATGAATGAAAAAACAAAATAAAAAAAAATATTTGTGACAACAAGTATTTATATAAGAAGTGCAAAAATAGTAGTTAATTTTTTGTTTAAATTTTGGGGAAAATTGTCCGTTTGTGAGAAAAAAGTATGTGACCCCAAATTTTTAATAACACCAATAATGGAGTTCTCGTAATGTTTTGCATCTTATAATATTAATTACTTGCAAGTTGCCCTTGGAAAAACCACTTATTTGTCTCTTATCCAAATCAATACTATTTTTTATTTTTATTTTTTATTCTAATGTCTTCCAACTGCAACACTATTGGGTGTCATGTTTTGACCAATAAATTGATTAAACGCTTCAACTTTTTGTTCTTTTTGTAATTTTTTTTGGAATTTTTATGATACGAAGTTTTTTATTTTATATCATAGTTTGATTTATGACTGGATGAGTTAAATAACATGTGTCACAAACTTTTAATGTAAACATTTACATATCATATCATTAAAAAATTAATCAAATGATTTAAAAAACAATTCACACTGTTAGGACAAAATAATAGATTTTATTGTAAAAGCTCACTTATTATTTCCGTGAAAGGGTTAGATATTTATTTTTATTGATAGTTATTGATGCCTTAGATATTAAATCTACTTTTTAATAATTTGATTTAAAACTAAAAACAATTGTGCATATTATGTTACGTTAATGCAGACACTTAGAGTACATACTGATAGAATAAAAATGCAAAGATTATATATTTTTTCTAATTACTTAGTATTTCTTTACTAGCTCAAATACAATTCGCTTTCACTTAAAAAGATAATGTCGTACTAATACGTTGTTGTATAATATTGGTCGAAATTTATTCCAAAACTATTTAGTTTTGTAATAAAAATTTTAATCTAATGATCCATTTACATCACAATCATTTTGTATTATATTTTAACATATTGGATGTATTAAAATTGGGTTTATTTGATTGATAAGCCCAAACTAACATTTTTAAACTTTTTTTTTGTTTTTTTCTCTAAAAATTTTTGTTTTTTTTCCAAAATTTTTTTTGTCTTTTCTAAAAAGTCAACATAATTTATTATTTAAATTTAAAAATCTTAACTCAAACTTACACACAAAATACTATACGTCTAAATGTCTTTTTTAGTCATTTTAGTCAAATAAAATATGTGTTTAAATTATTTACATTTGATAATATTTTAATGTGTATTAGCGGGAGAGTATTTGAAGTTGAACAAAATTGAATGGAATTTTAAGTTGATTTATTATTTAAATAAAATTGTATTGGAATGGAATTTTTTTAATGTCCAAATATATATATATATTGTATTTAAATAATACACACAATAAGTGTGTGGTCCAAACACACTATTTTTTTTTTTGGAGAAATTTTAATCTAACTTGCAAACCTAACAAAAAATTTAATAATAATAAAAAATAAAAAGAAGCAAAGTCTGACAAGAACGATCGTTGAATTGTTCGATCATATCAGGACCGTCCATTGGAGGCGGCTTTGATCTCAGCCCTCCGATCTCCTTCTTCAGGCAAAACGCGTTCTCCAATTACCTCTTTGCGCGCGTTTTCCAGTTGCTTTCCTCGCATTTACTCGGAACTGAAAAAAAAAAAAAAAAAATTCGGGCGGATTTGGTTTAAAATCTCGCTTTCGAAGGATATCTCTCTGCTCGTCTTCACTCCTTGGTTTCCGAAGACTTTTAGAGAGAGAGAGAGAGAGAGAGAGAGAGAGAGTTTTAGAGAGAGAAAGGAGGTCAGACACTCAGACGAAGAGCAATTCCCGTGATCCGATCACGTACGGACATGGCTGACGCCACACACAGCAACGGCGGCTCCGCCGTCCAACAGCAGTATACGGACTTCCCGGCGGTTACGTCGCACGGAGGTCAGTACATTCAGTACAACATCTTCGGAAACCTCTTCGAGATCACCAGCAAGTACCGCCCTCCGATCATGCCAATCGGCCGCGGCGCCTACGGAATCGTCTGGTATGTCTTTCACCCAAATTTCGACCTCAATTTTTTGATTTTCCATGCTGTTTGGATCATTTTGAACTTATTTTCCTAGAATTAATTTGAGCTTTTTTTCTGGATTGATTCCGATTCTGAAGCTCGGTGTTGAATTCGGACACGAACGAGATGGTTGCGATGAAGAAGATAGCCAACGCTTTCGATAATCACATGGATGCAAAGCGTACGCTTCGGGAGATTAAGCTGCTTCGCCATTTGGATCACGAAAATGTCAGTATGAAGAGTATTATCATACAATTCCGTTGCAGATACAGTTGTCTTTATGCATATATACACACTTCGAATACGTATATAGTAGTTGCATACATAGGTTGACGAGCTTGAAAACTTATATGGTAAGAAATATGAGAAAGGAATTTTTATCCGATTAGATATGTTGGATAAATTTTACCAAAATTAGAGACATAATGATCATTTGGTCCTGTTTAGGAAAGGGGCAAGAAGAATCTCTTTATGAATTGAAATTTGTGGCCAGTTTATGTGGACAAAAGTAATAACAGAAAGCTAATTGTTATTGTGCTGATCAGATAATTAAAAGGTGAAAATTTTATGCATGTACAACAGGTCATAGCTGTAAGAGATGTGGTCCCTCCACCTGTACGGAGAGAATTCACCGATGTCTACATTGCGTCGGAGCTTATGGATACTGATCTTCACCAAATTATTCGTTCAAATCAAAGTTTATCCGAAGAGCATTGTCAGGTGAGTCTAATTTCAAGTGTGATTTTTTGAAGCTTATTTCTGTTCCTTTTAACTAGTGAGACTGATGATTTTGTAACCTGAAATTATCTGCAGTACTTCTTGTACCAGATTCTTCGAGGGCTGAAATACATACATTCTGCTAATGTAATTCATAGAGACCTAAAGCCCAGCAACCTTCTGTTGAATGCAAATTGCGATCTTAAGATATGCGATTTTGGCCTTGCTCGTCCCACCGCCGAGAACGAGTACATGACAGAATATGTTGTCACCAGATGGTACAGAGCACCTGAGTTATTGTTGAATTCTTCAGATTACACTGCTGCAATAGATGTGTGGTCTGTGGGTTGCATATATATGGAGCTTATGAACAGAAAGCCTTTGTTTCCTGGCAGAGATCACGTTCACCAGATGCGCTTATTGACAGAGGTAAGACAAAATAGAGGGGAAAACTCTTAACATATATTATCGACTTTAACGTGCTTATCTATAGGTTAAATTCTTAAACTTTTAGTTTTATATGCTTGTTTTAGGAAAAAAGATGTTACTGAAGATACTTAATCCTATAAAAGGATAATTCTGAGAAGTACAAATACTCTACATAATTAGAAAGCTGATTTTTCTCTTTGATACGTTTATAGTATTTTTAGGAAAATATTAGGAAAATAAGAAGTGCTTAATATGTATGTTGAAAAACAGGATATGTAACAGTAATAGAAAAATCTCCGAGTACACTTACTTTTCTGATTTCATCTACTATTTCTGATTTCTTTTATTATATATAGGATTGAATTTGAGTATTTTACTGAAAGCAATATTTTCTTGTTAAATTACTTATGCATCCTTGTATTTGCTGTAGCTCCTCGGCACACCAACAGAGTCTGATCTCGGGTTTATTCGGAACGAGGATGCAAAAAGATACATCCGGCAACTCTCCCAATTTCCTCGTCAGCCATTGGCCATAGTGTTTCCACACATACATCCACTAGCCATAGATCTCATTGACAAAATGTTGACATTTGATCCTAGTAAAAGAATCACTGGTAATTTTCTTAACCTTATATCAGTCTTTTGATTTTAATCAGGTTCCAACGTTTGTAGTCGTTACTATTCAAGTTAACATTGAACAATACGTTCTCAATTTGGCATGAATTTTTATGCCTTGACTCTGCATGGCATAATAACAAAATCTCATTCTACGTAGGATTTTTCAAATTCTTGGACATATCTTATAACCAATTTTAATCTAGAAGGGGAACAAAAATAGAGAAGTTGGTGCTGCTGGGAAATGATACGTTGACCTTAAGATTTGGTAGTCGTTAAACTAATCTATCAACCCCAACCTTTCAGCATGGCACTCTGTATGGCGTTTTGTTACACACCAATTCGAGCTTGCATTTGAATAAGACTTATATTTACGCGTCGTTCCTCATTATTAGCCTATTATTCCTTTGTTTGACAATGGAATTTGTAAATTTGTACCATATTTGCAGTTGAGGAAGCACTAGCCCATCCTTACATGGCAAGACTGCATGACGTTGCTGATGAACCGGTCTGCCTAAAGCCATTCTCCTTTGAATTTGAGCAACAACCATTGTCAGAAGACCAAATGAAAGACATGATTTACCAGGAGGCCATTGCACTCAATCCAGAGTATGCTTGATTTGAAAACAGCGTAGTCTGGATTTGAAAAGAGCATAATTCATGCTCGGTTTCTATCTTATGCTTAATTTACCAAGTCCACCGGTTTTCATTTTCGTTTTTTAATGTGGGGATTAATTTTTCATTTATTTGTTTTACATAAGCATGAACCTATAATCTAAAGAAGGCTGCAGTCGGCCGAGGGTATCATGTTAATACACCAAGATAATAGGCTGTACGTCAGTTTGATCTGCGTCAACTCTAAGGCGGGGGTATCTTTCCGCAATGACTGCGATTTTTTTTTTGTACTAGGCCTCCCTGTTAAAATTTGAGGTCTTTTTTGTTTTTTTTTTTTTGTTTGACCTTTTTTGCATGTGAAAATTCTCCTTGATGTGCTAAACTTGTGTCCTTGTTCTATGTATAGCTTAATTAAGTGTAGAGTAAAGTTATAAATTTTATTTTTCTTTCCTTCGATATTTATAATGCAATTTTTGGGTCTCACGCTATCTACTTCAGCACCTTCCTTCTAGTTTGTAGCTTAAACGAGAAAAGTACAAAAGTTTGGTTCGCAACACGACACCAAGAAGACAACAAAAAGAACTAGGGAATTGCATTCCCTTACTAAAAAAATATAAAATAAAATAAAAAGTCTTAAGAACATAATAAAAAACAACAGAGCAATTCCCTTCTAACTGTTTGAGTAACAAGACTTGTTAAAACCTAGAACGTTTGACAATCTTGAATTTCAACAAATTTTTGAAGATGATAATATCCACATTATGATATATTTAAATAGTCACCACCAGGCTAACATAATGATAGAGTTCAATGATAAGGGGACACGACACCCTACAAGAAGAAAGAGCAAAATAATCTTCAGTGTCTCAAATTTTATAGTACAAGATTAAACATCCTTTTGTGCCGGCATCCTTGATCTTATAACAACTCCTGCACTATGCGAGGCATGTTTTCGCCTGCCTTGTTACCCGTGGTTCGTGCTGTGCATCTCGCAACTCTTTTCTTTTTCTTTTTCTCAATTACAAGTCTTGCGGATGTCAATACTGTGCAAGTCTTCCTTTTCAGCGTAATGTGAATTCTTTACGGATGTAAGGCAATAGAGACCCCATAAAGACAAGTTCTTACCCTCGCAAAACCGGCTTCTAGGAGAGGAGACCCAAAAGCTTATAAACTCACTACTTATCGTACAAGCTTTCCATTTGGGACATTTGAGCATCTAACATAGCCTTTCGCTTAGCGAAAAACAATGTGAGAGCCTTGGTCAACGACGAATGTTAAAAAAGGGGCTCCCCACAAACCCCTCAATAATTTATTACCATTCAGAAAGCCAATTTTGGAGGCTAAGGGCGACTAATCAGGTTTTGTATAGACAGATGACTAGTGGACAGCATTTACGTACCCTTGATTAAGACAAATCTATGAGGTGACAATTATTTATTAATTGCTTGGGGTACAGCAATTAGCAATTAAAAGTGCATCAAGTAATTCGTTCTTATGTCCTTAAAATTTGTGGCTGCTTTTCTACTTGACTGGAGCAGAACTACAAAGAAGACTACACTTGCTAGCTTAGATTTCTAACCTTCCTATGCTATTTTTCCTCATGACCAGATTTAGCAGCCTAGATTCTAGAATTATATGTCCCTCATAAAAGTAAAACTTAGGGTCCGTGTATTTGCATGGTTCGTCCATTTCATTTTAGAAATGGGATTTAGAAAAAAAAAAAAAAAAACTCCTTTTTTTCAGAATCAACCCTTCAAGGACAGTTACTAGGTTGAAGTCATTGAACCAAGCATACATATTAAAGTAAACTTTACAGATGAATATCTTCTCTCAAGAGGCTAAATTGGTCACAGAACCTAACTTTGTTGGAATGTGGTTAATTATTATCTTAAAAGCAGCACATGAAGCAAGATTTGTAGTTGTGCGACTTGTGAGACGATTTGCTGCTACAGATTTTAACTATGCCAGACTAGAGAAAGGACAAGATAATGTTACACCTCAAAAATCGTCTCATGACACGGCTCACATCTGAACCCGTTTAGTAGTAAAAATATTTAAGGCAGATTAGTACAAGTGTAGAAAGCCTAAAAGACGACAGGAAAAAGGTCTAATTGACATCTGTGCGTTCAAGGAAAAGGGTCTACAGTACAATTAGGCTCCACACAGCTCTATATGTAAAGGACTAATTTACATTTTACGTTACTTATTAAAGGCTGCTCAAGAAACACATTTCAAAACAAGAGCAAAAAATGGCTACCAAAGAGTCGCAAGAGTTGGGTGCTAAGATGGACAAGCAGAAACGTCATGTTCCGGTGGAAAAAAAGGCGGTTGGATTACCTTTCCATTTCTTATAGGTCTCTATCTTTCTTTCTAGTACATGACCGATTGACTATGTTTGTCTTGTGCAATATGCTTTTTCTCAAGCAAGCTTGCTTTTCGTTCGAAACCAGGGACAAGGATGGGCTTGACACTAGCTGAAGGTGGACTTATGTGAAAATTCATCGTATATCTATCCTTGGCTGTTTCTCCATTATCTCCATCTCTTCTTGCATCACTCTGCTGGTAATCCTCTTTCTATAAAATCTCTCAATTGTATTATCTTAACCAAGTCGATTCTACATGGTTTCCATAAGCTTTCTCTTGCTCAAAAATTTTTCACCAAGTAAATATAGATTTACTTGATAAATATCGCCTTTTTTACCTTTTCAGGGAACGATTCTTTTTGCTTTAACTGCAACACTAGACTCTTTGAGGCCACTGACATGTGAAAGCGGATCAAGCCTTTGCAAATCACCATCAAAGCTTCAGTTTGCAGTCTTATTTGGTGGCGAAGCCATGACATTAATCAGCATGGGAGGTTCGGGATCAATTTTAGCGACAACGGGTGCAAACCAGTTTGACAAAACTGGTACTTCTTCACCTTGTACACTTCGTCTGTGATAAGTCCAACTGTCATAGTCTATATTCAGGATAACGTTAGCTGGGCATTGGGGTTTGGCATATGCGTTATGGTGAGTTTTTCTTGTCGGGAAAGCGTTTCTATCGGCACAAGACGCCACAAGGAAGTCCATTCTTAGGCTTAGCTCGAGTTGGCGCTGCTTCTATAAAGAAAAGGAAGGTCAAGCTTTCATCAAGAAACGAGGATTACTAGTATGGCCATGATCATGGGAAGGATAATGTTGTGGATACAGCACCCTCTAGGAAGTTCAGGTACAAAATATTAGAAAAACAGAATTTTACCTTACTATGATTATTCTTACAAATTTTCAATTAATGAGAACATTCGTATAAAAAATGCAGCCTCAATTCAGAATAAAATGAAAGAATACAAAGAAAAGTCAAGGGAAAAAAAAAAAACCTCGACAGAAGAAACCAGAGGTCAGTATCACTGATTTGAGCCGAAACTCGTATTGGGAAAGTAGGCCTCCTAAGTCAAAACAATGCGAGATGTCCCCAATACAAAAGACATAACATTTAATTGAGACCTGTTCCACCAGTAAAATTTGACGACACTCAAAAGAAAAAAACAGATGCTTGAGACCTACTGACGGGAATCACCTAGATCGAGCACACAAAAGAATTATCATTCCATTGAAATGGCCATTCGACCTAACCAAACGTAATACATTTCATTTCATCTACAAGAGAATATGATGCTGTTTGAAAACCTTTCATAGTCATCAAACTTCTATCGTTCATAAGAGACTATGAGAATTTTTTTGGCCAATTGAATTCCCATGCAGGCTTCTGAACCTTCTGAACCATGAGGCTTTGAAAACCGAAGGAGACTTGGGCGATCATGAAAGTTCAATTGTAGCAAAACCATGGAAACCATGCACAGTCCAACAAGTAGAGGACTTCAAGAACCTTCTTAGAATCTTCCCTTTGATCTTCAACATATTCTGGCACCAATAGCAATCCAGATAGCTAACCATTCCAAGCTCTTCATGGACCGTCACCTCGGCCTACACTTCAAATTCCCAGCTGGCTCAACCCTATTCTTGGTCCAAATCACTGTTAACATTTCCCTTACTCTAATTGACCGCCTCCTCTTCTCCACGTGGCGGAACCTGACTCACTGCTCGCCGACGCTCCTCCAGCGAATAGGCTTAGGCCACATGCTAAATATTCTCAGCATGGTCGTTTCAGCACTAGTCGAGTCGAAGCGTCTCAAGGCGGTAAGCACTAGCACAGGCTGCAGCAGATTCTAACAACAACATTGTCCCCATGTTGGCCTTGTGGCTATTTCCGCAGCTGATTTTGGTTGGCATTGGAGAGGCCTTTTACTTTCAAGGTCAAATTGCCCTGTACTACTAAGAATTCCCTGTCCCACTTAGGAACACAGCCACTACTATGGCTTCAATGGTGATTGGAATTGCTTTCTACTTGAGCACCGCCTTTGATTGATCTCGTTCGGAGGGTCACCGGGTGGTTGCCGGATAATATAAACAGAGGGAGGCTTGACAATGTGTACTGGATGCTGGTTGTGATAGGTGTCCTGAATTTTGGTTACTTTCTGGTGTGTGCCAAGTTGTACAAGTACCAACATAATGTTGATAAGGTGGGAAAACCGGTGTATTCTAATTATGCACCTTCCGCATAACTCTTGATGTTAGTACTATTGGACAACCAAAGAGAAGTATAATATACGTATATTATACTTTAATTATGCATTTGTGTGGCCTAATTGTGAAGTAAATATATGTATCTAAGCAAGTGGGCGTTGCAAAGAATTGATGCGTAGAAGTACTAACTATGGGTCTTCTAAATCCTTCTTAGGTGAGTGCCAAATAGACTAGTTGGTTTTTTACTTCTCATTTCTTTTTTTTAAACTTATTTATACTAGTGTAAACCTATAAAGTTATATATAAATCAACTAGTTTTAATATAATTTTAAATATAAAGTTACAACTCTGTCGAACAAGAAACAAATCCTATATTCCGATATACATAGTGTGTACATATATTGATGCTAATATATGCACGTTATATTGCAAACGCTACTAATGATATCGGAGGTTGATTATTCAATATGTCATGGTTGTTTTCATGGCAAATAGCGGACATAAGGCGCATGTCCTAATCGTAGCACATATGCCGCTGAAGAAATTCCGTCTTTTTACCCTCACTGTCATTGTTTCTTTATCTCTTGTCGTTTATTGAGGTTATTATGGTTTCTTTAAATATTGTTGTATGTGTGCACATTCGTATGGATACTTTGTGTTTTGTGATTGATGAGTGGATTGTTCTACGCTTAATTATTATAGGCGTGATTCGTGAGGGACATACAGGCTCAAGAATGGTGCAGTGGAGTTATGAGTGCCTATTCATACATAATAATTAATTAGGACATATTTTTTAATTGTTATATCATCGATCTTCACAAATATAATCAAATCAATTAAAATTGTGCTCCACCAAAAAATTTTAGGTATTTTTAAAGTTATAAAAGTTAGAAAGGAGAGGAATAAGAAGGTGCGACACCACGTGGATAACTTTAATATGAATGCAAAAATGGAAGCGAAAGAAGAATAGAAACAAAGGAAAGCACATGTGCATAAGGAAAGGATATGCGCATACTTTAAAAGCATTTAAAACCAAAAAATAAAAAATAAAAATGAAGTGCTAGAGAAGTCAAACGACTCCACATTAAAGACTTTAATATGGATTGAAAATAAAATTGGAAGAAAAAAAAAGGGGGGTGGTGAAGAAGCAACACTGATAAGACCAAAAAAAGTTTAAACGAAGAAGAGGAAAAAGAAGAGAGGAAAAAAAATATTGTAGAGGTCAAATGATTATGCGTAGATAACTTCTATATGATCAAAAAAATATATTATAAGATCACATTGATATTTTATATCGCTAGATTATATCAAAATTAAAAAAGTATGATAATTAACCGCATTTGATATATGCTTAACGCTTAAATTTGTTGCATAAAAAGGGGTATATATATATATATATATATATAAATAGCACTTGATAAATGTTTAACTCTTAAATTATTTTACATAAAAAGGGGTTTATATACAAATATATATATTTTAACATCTGTCAAAGTATCCCTATCACCCATCAAAAAAGGAGAAAAAGAGAAAAAGAGAACCTTTTGAAAATATGCTTTTCCTGTTTAAGATGATTGAAAAACATGACAACAACAGCAACAACAGCAACAACAAACTAATCAAAACAATAACAATCATAATTCTTTTCTTTTTCTTTTAACATAAAACCAGCTGTATTATTTTTTTTCTCCCTAACTTACGTCCTCTTATACAGCTTGAACATTATTATTTAAGAAAGAAGACGTCTTAGAACGAGTCTCCTACATGTTAAGTTTTTTTTTTTTTTTTTTGAGAGAGACATGTTAAGTTGTTTTAAATTATTATTTTTCTTATTTATCTAATTGTTAAATTCTCAATACGAAAGGTACAAAATCTTTCTTTATAACCGTTCCTTAATTCAAAATTAACTTCTACTAAATCACACACGGTCCTCATATGTCTATTTTCACATAGATTATTAATTGTAACAATCAAATGAATAAAAAATAATGGGAAAAGCACATAAATGGAATAAATTTAAAGACTATTATATCAACATGAAATAAAAAATTAACAGTAAGTCAATATAACACAAAATTAAATTAAAGTTAACTAAAATTTGTGTCATGTTAGTCAATAATGGAGAATTTGTATTATATTAATCAATAAATGAAAAAAAAAGGTTGTTTAGGTAATTTTCTCAAAAATAATTGAGCATACTTGATACATTAAAGAATATTTTTGAAGAGTTTTAAAATCAGTAACCAAAATAAATTTACATATTATTCATCGAATTATAGACTAAAAATGAAATTCCCGTAGTTTACAGGCATAATTTAACGGTAATTCCACACATGACTCTGCAAAAAAGTATAGAGTTTGAATTCCTTCATCTCAATTTCAAAATAATAATAGCAATAATAAAAATGAAATTCCCTTTCTATTATACAAAAGTTACAACTCCGAAAAAGGGTTAAATTACTGTCATCCCGAGAAAATTAATTCAAAACTCACACCGCAAGCAACTTAATCGTAGTTCAAGGACGATTATGGAACTGGTTCTCAAACGTTTTAAAATTTAGGACCTAGAATAGGAATGGACCTATAATCAAGGACTAAGAATGAAATTAAACTTTTCTATTGTTGTTGTTGTTTAGACAATTCATATTGTTCCCAAGGTTATTGCCGTTTTGGGCGTGTTTACTAATTAGATATTGAAAAAAAAAAAAGGAAAATGAAAATTCATGGAACTAAATTTTATTCTTTAATTAATTAAAGTGTTTGCTAATCTGTAAAAAAAAAAAATTTTAAATTATGGTAAATTAAAGTAGGGATTTATAACTATATGACCTTTTTTAAATAAGTTTGTTAATAAATGGCCCAAGTTTTAAAAATTAATTAAAAGACATTTTTTTTCCTTACAATGGTCAATCAATTTTGTAAATGATCAATCATTGATTGATTATATTGTATAGTTAATCACTGATTGACCATCGATAAATCATTGATTGGCCACAATAAATATCATCAATTTTTGTAATCAATCATTGATTAACCATGGTCAATCACTGATTGACCATAACCAAAATCAACAATTTTTCAGTCAATCAATAATTAACTATGCCAAACATTAAAAGGCTTTTTTTTTTTTTTTTTCCAAAATGGTTAATCAATTTTCTTAAAGAGTCGATCAATAATTGATCATATAATATAGTTAATTTGATCAATCAGTTATTGACTTATGGTCAATTAGATTGACCATAACGTAAATCACTAAATTTCACAGTTCATCATTAATTGACCATTAGTCAATCGTTGAAATCATCAAATTTCAATGTCAAACACTAATTGACTATTAGTCAATGGATGATTAACTAAATCTGTGACAAACGGCTATTTTGCTAAATAATAAAATATTGTGTCATCTATTAGATTAGGTGATTAAAAAAAGTCAAACAATCTAATTTTGTATTCTATTCTATATTTTAGCTTTAGGAAAAATAGTTCAATTTGGTGGAAGATAAATTCCACCTTATCAAGGAACTTTGATTCTTTAAAAAATAAATGGGATTCACATCATCTTATTCTTAAATATGAAAATAAATATCGAAATCTAAAATAGGAATTTATTTTCCTTCCCTTACTGAACTTGAGTATCTGATTAGTGAAAGCATGTAGCTTTTTTAAGCTTTTGTTGATCTCTTCGAAGTAACTGTGGTTTATTTATTTATTTTTGAAATTTTTATTTTTCTCCTTTCACTATTGGTGAAAATTTTGTTCTTTTTTTACCCTTATTGTTCTTCTTTGGTTTGTCCTTTTATTTTCCAATTTGTTTTGTTTGTAATTGATGTCGTTTTCCAGGTCAATGATGCTTTTGAGTCTTTGATGAGGAGATAGTCGTTTCCCAGTAAATTTACTAAATGCCGTTCGCTAAATCATCGTCTTTAGACACAACTCCCCTGAGAACAAATTTGAAACCTTTTGAGACCTTCATTTCTGTCCTCAGAAAGCTGCTTTAATTCGGACCACTATTATTTATTTTATTATTATGTTTAGAGTAAATTATCAGGTTGATTTTTAATTTTTAACTTTATACAGCTTTAGTTCTTATTCTTTTTTCATAAAGAAAATGACTTTAAACTATTAAAAATATTATTACAATCTATAATAATACTTTCTATTAATTTTTTTGATAACACCTGTCAGTTAGCATCACTTTTTAATCAAATTATTGATGGATTCTATAAAAAATTACAGAAAGGATTATTACAGCATTATTTTAATGGTTTAAGATTGTAATAACTAGGAAGAAAAATAGGGACCAAGGTTACACAAATTAAAAATGTTCAGAAATCAAACAAGCAATTTATCTTATTTTTGCGATATATATATATATGTATATATGTATTGATATTTATATAACAGATGAAATATACCGCAGAATCTCACAATCTAGTGGAAGTCCCGAATCAAACATGACTGTCTAGTTGACTGTTTTAAAAACGATAACAAATAATAAAAAAAAAAAGAAAATGCGAATCGCTTCTTTGAATGACTGACACTGACCAGAGTTGAATGAGAATTGTCCATAAATGCTTTGCTTATGCAACTCGTGGCCTTTCAATTCAAACTTTGATTTCTTTATATAGAATTATTTTCCACAAAAACCAAATTCAAGAATCAGGTTCTAAAGCCAAGCCATTTTTATTGTTGACTAAAGATGATGCACTGAAAGACATGCCGAGACTATTAAGTGCTATTCTCGTCTCATGATTATTCGATCTCAGAACAATCTACAACAACTGCAATTTTAGCAGGCATTCTATAAAAGGGTGCTTATAATCTGCACAATTTGGCATCAAAAAATGGCAACGACTGAGCTCCAACAATCCAGTTCCAATCTCGATTCCGACGTTCAAATATCAACTTCTGGTGGTAAACATGGCGGTTGGATCGCTTTTTTCTTCGTCACGGGTCTGCCCTCGATCTCTCCCTTCCTTATATGAATATAGATATATATATGTGTGTGTGTGTAGTTATACAAGTGTTTGTGTTATATAACAAGACAGGAACTGTGACGGGCTTGACACTTGCAACTTGGGGATGGCTAGCAAACTTGATAGTCTATCTAATAGAAGAGTTCAATGTGAAGAGTGTTGATGCTGCTCAGATTTCAAATGTGGTCAACGGTTGTATCAATCTGTTATCGGTAGTCGCGGCAATCGTTGCAGACTCTTTCTTCGGCTGCTTCTCCGTTACCTTTTTCTCTTGTTGTATACACCTGCTGGTACCTAGCTATCCAGTAGTACTTTTTCATTCTGTTTCTATAAAGACAAACAAGAAATTTTACCACCCCATTTGGTTTTCCCCTTTGCAGGGTGTGATTCTTTTTCTTTTAACCGCAACGGTTGATTCCTTGAGGCCACCGCGCTGCGATAAAGGGTCCCCGGGCTTGTGCAAATCACCATCAAGAGTTCAGTTTGCAGTGCTGTACTCTGGCTTGGCTATTTTATCGGGTGGAGTAGGAGGTACTCGTTTTGTCATTGCTACAATGGGTGCAAACCAGCACGATAGACCTGAAGATCGCGAGATTTCCTTCAACTGGTACTTCTTCACAACTTACGTGTGCGCTGCAATCGCTTCAACAGCCATAGTTTACGTTGAGGACAACGTTAGTTGGGCATTAGGTTTTGTCGTTAGTGTTCTTGCTAATTTGATTGGTTCGGTCATTTTCTTGTCCGGAAGGCATTTCTATCGTCCTGATAAGCCACAAGGTAGTCCGTTCTTGGATTTAGCTCGTGTAGTTGTCGCTTGTTTTCGGAAAAGGAAGGTCCTTCTGTCATCTGGAAGTGAGGATTACTACTATGGCTATAATGGAAAGGCAAAACAAGTTGCTACGACACCTGCGAAGAATTTCAGGTATGAAGCTCAAGTTGAAAGACAACTTCTACATGTTCCTAGTGAATGATATTTTACCTGTTCATTCTATTTGATGAGTAAATATGAAATCTCAAACATTCTTTGCTTAATTAGTCAAAAAAAAAAAAAATGTTGACATTTTGCATTTGTGCACAGGCTTTTCGATAGAGCAGCGTTGAAAACGGAAGGAGACTTAAAACCAGATGGCTCAATTGCAAAACCATGGCGGTTATGCACAGTCCAACAAGTAGAAGATCTAAAAGCTCTGATAAGAATTCTCCCACTGTGGTCATCCAATTTATTTGTGACTACTCCAGTAGCAATCCAGACCAGCTTAACTGTCCTCCAAGCTCTAACCATGGATCGCCACCTCGGTTCACACTTCAAAATCCCAGCCGGGTCTTTCCAAGTAGTTATCTTCATATCAACTTCCATATCTGTCATGCTAATTGATCGTTTACTGTATCCCATGTGGCGGAAGCTGACTTGTCGAACTCCAACGCCTCTCCAACGAATTGGGGTAGGCCACGCAATTATTGTGCTTTCCATGGCGGTCTCAGCGCTTGTGGAGTCGAAGCGTCTCAAGATGGCCCATGACCATGGTTCTAATGTGGTGCCCATGTTGGCCTTATGGCTATTTCCGCAGCTGGTTTCGATTGGGATTGGACAAGCATTTCATTTCCCTGGTCAAGTTAGTCTCTACTATCAAGAATTCCCTGTGTCACTTAGAAATACAGCAACCGCTATGGCGGCAATGCTATATGCTATTGCTTACTACTTAAGCTCAGCCGTGATCCATCTGGTTCGGAGGGTAACCGGTTGGTTACCGGATGATATAAATAAAGGGAGGCTTGATAACGTGTACTGGTTGTTAGCAGTGTTCGGCGTGCTCAACTTTGGCTATTTTCTAGCGTGTGCAAAGTTGTACAAGTATCAAAACAATGCTGATAAGGAAAGGGATGCTAGTGACTCTGGCTCTAATGTGTAATGGAGCTAAATAGGAAGATTTATTCATGTTGCAAAAAACAAAATACAATATATATATAAAGTTTTTTTTTTTTTTTTTTCTAGCTATCACAAGGCCCTGCTATACTTTTTTTTTTTATTTTATCGTTTTTTAAGGTTACCGTCGTTTATGAAATTAATGCCGTCTTGAAGTTCAATGTCCTTTTTTGACGCTTCTGTCGTTTTCCAGTTTTTGTTGCTTGTTCATTGTCCTTAAGAAATCAATGAGTTTGTTGTCGTTTTCCTGAGTTGGATGTTGTCGTTTTCCTGAGTTTGTCGTCTTCTCTCCAGTAAATTTCTGCTTCTTCTCAATGTCTTCCGGCTATCCGGCGTAATTCTCATCCCTCTCTTCCTCTTCCGTTCGGACGTTCTGCACTCAAGTTTGGAGATGGAAAAGAAACCCTAGCCCAAGCCCAAGCCCAGCAAGATTTTATCCAAATTCTAAGCCCAAATCCACCTCTAATGACTTATGTATCCTAGAGGCAAAGTGGAACGGCACCGTTCCTTCCATTAACTTGACACAAATGGAACGGTGTCGTTTTTTTTTTTTTTTTTTTTTTTTTTTTTTTTTTTTTAATTTGTTTTAGATATCTAATAAATAAAGTAATATACGCTAAGGCTAAGGGCCGACGGTGTGTTTATTAATAAGTAATCTAATTCAGAAAAAAA
Organism: Ficus hispida; assembly: GCA_025413025.1. NCBI lineage: Eukaryota > Viridiplantae > Streptophyta > Magnoliopsida > Rosales > Moraceae > Ficus > Ficus hispida. Next base: position 17,002,556 of record CM046363.1, read on the forward strand.
AAAAAAATTAAATTTTAGTATTTATTTTTTATTTAAAATTAAATGATGTGGATTCATTTAAAAATAGAAAATTAATTTCTTAATAAGGAAAAATTTGTCTCCCACTTATCATTTATGAAAATAAATTCTTTTCGTTAAAAAATAGGAAGTAACTTTATTCTTATTTAATTTTTTGTATTTAAGGATAATTTTATAACTATAATAAATATATTTCTAATTTTTTTAATTTTTAAAAAATAAACAGTATAATAAAAATTTAATTTTTCAAATCTATTTATTTCTTTATAGACTAATAAATATTTTTTTTCTAAATCAAGAATTTAATTTCGTGTAATTTAATATTTTTTTTTTATAAAATTAATTTTCTATTTTTAGAATTTCTGATTAAATAGACGTGCTCTAATATTAACCACCACTTTCTTCTTCTTCTTCTTCGCTATTTTCTTCTTTGTTTTTCTTCTCTATCTAGCTGCTGCCACCTTCTCAGAAAATCGCACCGCCGTCGGACTCCGCTCTATTTTCCTTCTCCGCTTAGGCCTAGACACAAAGTCACATACAGGAAGTGTTCTTCAGTGTTGGATTTATTTATTTATTTATTTTTTTTCAGTTTGTTATGGTGAAAAAATGGCAAACTGGACTCTGGTTATTGGAGACTTGATCGAAACCGACACCGAACCGAAATAAACCGAAATGGGTGCGATTCGGTTGTTGCGGTTTCTCTAGAATTACAGGCGGTTTCGATTTCTGAATCTGGCAAAACCGACTGAAATGGGTGTGATTCGAGAACCGACCGAAGCCAAACTGATACAACCAACCGAATATTTGCCCTAGCTAAAACTTAGATCACGCCGGGGGGGGAGGGGAACCGAAATCACAGCGCTGGAGGGGGGGGGGGGCAAGGAGGGAGGGAGACGACCTATGGCTCCGGCTCTGGCATCCGATCTGGAGTGAGGGGGGTCTTTTTTTTTTTTTTTTTAATATAAATAAAGGTATTTTCATTTTTTTAAGAGATATTAAAAAAAAATCATAAAATATGCTTCTCACATGATATTCAGTGAGTTTTTTAATGAAATTAGACAAAAAAAACTGTAATATAAAAAAAATAAGAGTTCGTAGTTATCTTGACAGAAAAAAAAAAAAAAGAAAAATAAAGATCAAACTATTATTTTTAAAAAATTACTTTCGAAAGAGTTTAGATACTATTTCAATAAATTACTTATATTAATATCACTTGCATCTTTATGCAGTGTATGACTTTTTTTTTTTTTTTTTTTTTTTTGAACTATAAATCATTTAAAAGATGCTGCAGACTCTTACAACTAGTGGAAATCCCCACTCAAACATAATTGTCTAGTTGAAAATGATAATAAAGAAAGAAAAAAAAAAGAAAAAAAAGAAAGAAAGAGACTGAAATGACTAGAGTTGAATGAGAATATCTATAGATGCTCTGCTAATACAACTCAAGAACCATAATTTAAGTGGCATCTCAATTCTAACTTTCGTTTACTGTACGTGGAATTATTTGTCATTAAAAATCAAACTCAAGAATCTGATTCTAAAACTGAGCCATTTTTAATTTTGGCCAAAGTGGATGTACTAAACGGCATGCCTATAAAGTGCCAAAACCAGCAATTTAGCAGGCACTATATACAAGTTACTTGTAATCAGCATCATTTGGCATCAAAATGGCGACGACTGAGCTCCAACAATCAAGTTCCGATCTTGATTCTGACGTTCAAATATCAACTTCCGGTGGTAAACATGGTGGTTGGATCACTTTTATCTTCATCACGGGTCTGTCCTTTATTTTTTTTTCCCCTTCCTTCATGACTACTATACAAATATAAATAAATAACAAGTGTTTGTGTTGTATAACGAGCCAGGAACTGTGACGGGCTTGACACTTGCTAATTGGGGATGGCTATCAAACTTGATAGTGTATCTAATAGAAGAGTTCAATGTGAAGAGTGTTGATGCGGCTCAGATTTCGAATGTGGTCAATGGTTGTCTCAATCTGTTAACGGTAGTCGCGGCAATCATTGCAGACTCGTTCTTTGGCTGCTTCTCCGTTATCTTTTTCTCTTCTTGTATCCACCTGCTGGTAACTACCTATCTAATACCTTCTCATTGTGTATCTATAAAAGAAAAACAAGAAAATTTACAACCCCATCTGATATTCCTCCTTGCAGGGCATAGTTCTTTTCGCTTTGACCGCAACGATCACTTCCTTGAGGCCACCGAGGTGCGGAAAGGGATTTCCGGGCTTGTGCAAATCACCTACTAGAGTTCAGTTTGCAGTGCTGTACTCTGGCTTGGCTCTGTTATCAGTTGGAGCAGGAGGTACTCGGTCTGTTTTGGCGACAATGGGCGCAAACCAGCTTGATAGACAAGAAGATCGCAGTGTTTTCTTCAACTGGTACTTCTTCACAACTTATGTGTGCGCCGTGATAGGTTCTACAGCAGTTGTGTATGTTGAGGACAACGTTAGTTGGGCGTTGGGATTTGGCATTTGCGTTCTTGCTAATTTGATGGGTTTAGCCATTTTCTTGTTGGGGAGGGGTTTCTATCATCACGATAAGCGACAAGGTAGTCCGTTCTTGGATTTAGCTCGTGTAGTTGTTGCTTGTTGTCGGAAAAGGAAGGTCCCGCTTTCATCTAGAAGTGAGGATTACTATTACGGCTATGATGAGAAGAAAAAAACACTTGCTACAACACCTGCAAAGAATTTCAGGTATGAAGCTCAAGTTGACATACAACTTATACATGTTGCTATTTATTATTTTTCCTTTTATATAATATGAGCCTATGGCTATCACTTGTTACACAAAAATGAAAACACGTTCAAATTTCTAACCTACGAGCTCCTATCCAAACCCCTCCCCTCCAACCCACTGAGCAAGCTTTCTTATACATTGTTGCTATAATTAGTGATCTTTTACATTATGCAGATGACTGGACAATTTATTATTATCAAACCTTAAAAACAGATTACAGTTACACACGCGCAACCATATATAAAATCGCAAACATTCTCAGCTTAATTACTGAAACAGATAAAAATTTGTATGTAGGATTCTGTACCGAGCAGCGCTGAAAACTGAAGGAGACTTAAATCCGGATGGCTCAGTTGCAAAGTCGTGGCGGTTGTGCACGGTCCAACAAGTAGAAGATTTTAAAGCTCTCATAAGGATTCTCCCGCTGTGGTCATCCAATTTATTTTTGAGTATTCCAATAGCAGTCCAATCCAGCTTAACGGTCCTCCAAGCTCTTACCATGGACCGCCACCTCAGTTCACACTTCAAAATCCCAGCTGGGTCTTTTCAAGTACTAATCTTTATATCTACTTCCACATATCTAACCGTAATTGATCGTTTCTTGTATCCCATGTGGCGGAAGCTGACTGGTCGATCTCCAACACTTCTCCAACGAATCGGAGTAGGCCACACAATGATCATACTTTCCATGGCGGTCTCAGCACTAGTGGAGTCAAAACGCCTCAAAATGGCACATAACCATGATCCTAATTTGGCGACTATGTTGGCCCTATGGCTATTTCCCCAGCTGGTTTTGGTTGGAATCGGAGAAGCATTTCATTTCCCCGGCCAAGTTGGTCTCTACTACCAGGAATTCCCCGTGTCACTTAGAAACACAGCAACCGCTATGGCTTCAATGCTAATTTCCATTGCTTTCTACTTAAGCTCAGCCGTGATCGATCTGATTCGGAAGGCTATCAGTTGGTTACCGGATGATATAAATAAAGGGAGGCTTGACAATGTGTACTGGTTGTTAGTTGTGTTGGGTGTGCTCAACTTTGGCTATTTTCTACTGTGTGCCAAGTTGTACAAGTATCAAAACAATGCTGATAAGGCAAGTGATACGAGTTACTCTGGCTCTGATATGTAACGCTGATAAATAGTAAGAGTTATTTATATTGCAATGCCAGGAATAGTATAGTTGATAAGCATTTTAGTAGGTGGTCATGTCAATATAGCCTTATGGCTATTTCGATAGCTGGTTATGGGTGGTTTGTGTAAAATTTGAGACAGCTAAGGGTTTGGATTTCTATCTTAAAAGATCATCATGTTAAGTGAAACGGCTGAATATCCTTACACAGTTTGTAGAGGCATTTCACTTTCCGGGGCTAGTTTCTTTGTATATTCCTTGTCAATGAATATAGCGTTGCTAAATGGGTGATTGGCATTGCTTTATTACAATTTGATCTGTTGTTCTAGCATTTTGAAGTTTATGTCGTTTGTCAAGGCTATTGTTATTAAGTATAATAAATGTGTAATCATTTTCTAGTTCAATGTCATTTCTTGAAGTTGCTGCCGTTTTTCCGGTTTATGTTGTTTGTTATCATCATTGTTGTGAAGGAAGTGTGGTCGCCTTATGTGTTGTTGTCGTTTTCTCAGTTTGATGTCGTTTTCAATAAAATGTCGTTTTTAACGTTATTGTCGTTTATTAATGCCATAGTCCAATTTTGTCGTTTTGTTTTTTTAATTTTCTAGGATTATCTTCATTAATATTCTTTGCTGTCATTTATTATACTAAAAATTGGTTTTTACTTTTTGATAAACAAAAGTTGGTTTTACTTGAATGTTGGAGTTATTGTCATTTCTCGGAAAGCTGTTTTATGATGTGTCGTTTCAAGGGTTTATTTATTTATTTCTTTTGGCATTACCGTTGTTTTCAAGTTACATCCATTTTCATGGTTCTTTATCTTTTTCCTGATTGGATCATTTGTTAATGTTTCTGTGGTTCATAAACTAGCGTCGTTTTTATGGAAAACCATTCAAGAGAAAGGCCAAACTGAAGCCCAAAAAACTACAACTAGAACGTATTGGTTGAGCGGTTTCTTAGTTATTTTATCAAGTGGAAATAGAGAAGAGGAAAGACAGAGTCAATTGTACTCTCTCTCTCTCTCTGTCTCTATTTATATATATACATATATATGTATTAACAAATAAAGGATAATTGCTAATGCAGAATCTTTTCTTTTCTTTTGTCTTTTTGAATGACATGTTGCAACAGATTCTTAGAGCTAGTGGAAGTCTCGAACCCAACATGGGTGATCATTTATGCTTCTCACTAAGTGACCAATTAAAATAAGGGAGAATGATGGAAATAGCATATTTTACCACTGTAATAGAAAATTATAGCATAATCTTTTACGATGTGAAAATTATAGCATATTTTAATTTCTATTTTACTAAAGTACCCAAAATACTCCTCTCTTCTTCCCTTCTCTCCCAACTCACTCTCACTTGCAGTTCCAGATGATCACTGCCGTCGCCACCATCGGCCGTCTCAGGCGACGTGGATCGCGAACTCCGACAAGGCAAAATCTTCGCAGGTGCCCCGGACGGAGCCTCACGATGCCGGAATCACGATCATCATGGCGACCTCTCCCCCGCGAAGAAGATTCGCGACATACCCTGGACGGAGCCTCGCGACGCCGAAATTGCAATCGTGATCCTACTACGAGCTCGTCAGGGAAATCGCACCGATGAATCCCTTAGACGGAGCTCCGTGACGGCAGGAATCGCAACTCCCACCGTCTATCGCGATGACAGGAATTTTGACAAAATTCTTGTCCGCCGTCGACGACACGACTCCATAAGCCGTCATAGCTGACGTCTTCTCCGGCGACGGCATCTCTGCGGCGAATGACGGTTTGTTTAGGATCAGGTTTAGGGTCGATTTAAGAATTTCAAATTTTGGGTTGGATTTAAATAAAGATAAAAAATAATTAAAAAAAAAAGACAATAAAGGTTTAAAAGAAAGGAAATAACATGAAAAATAAAAAAAATATTTTATTTTCTAGAAAATATGTCAACGGAATTAAATTTTTATTTCTACCATATTTTCAAATAAATTCAATATTTTCAAATAAAAAATCTTTTAGATATTCTAATAAAATAAATATTTTTAAATAATTTGATATCTTAAAATATTTTTAATTAATTATATTTTATTAAAATATGATTTTTAATTAAATCTTATATTTCTAAGTAAATCTAATATTTTAAATAAAATCTTTTTGGATATTTCAAATTATTTTAATTGATTATATTTTATTAAAATATATATTTTCAATAAATATATAATATTTTTAAGTAAATATGATATTTTAAATTTAATCTTTGGATATTTCGATAAAATATGATATTTTAAATAAATAAATATTATTCCAATTAATTTTATTGAATTAAAATATGATATTTTAAAGTAAATCTGGTTTTTTTTTTAATTTTTTGATACTTTATTAAAATATAATATTTCAAGTAAATCCAAGATTTCAAATAAAAATTTTTGGATTTTTTTATTAAAATATGGTATTTCAAGTAAATCTGATATTTCAACTATTTTAATTTATTATACTTATCAAAATACGATATTTTCAAATAAATCCGATATTTAAAAAAAAATCAAATAATTATATTTAATTAAAATATAATATTTTCAACTAGATCATATTTTTGAATTTTTCAATATTTCATAAAATATGATATTTTCAAATAAATCTAATATTTTTAAATAAAAATATTTTGAACTTTCATTAAAAACGATATTTCCAAGTAAAACGTTATTTCTGTACATTTAGTATTTTTAAATAAATCTAATATTTTTAATAAAAATATTTTGAAATTTCATTAAAATAAATATTTTTAAATAAATCGATATTTATCTACTATTTATTAATAATTCAAATATTTATTAGTAATTATTTAACAATATTTACTTTTTTTACAAACTTTCTTAAATTACAAAACATATCATAAATTTTTCTAAATTAAAGCCCAAATTCACTCAAATCTTAACCCAAAATCCCAATCCAAAATCCTAAACTAGCCCCAAATCAAAGATGATGTAGACTGCCGCTACCACCGCCACTGCCACCGGTAGCGTCGTCCCTCACAACCGTCATTCGTCCTTGAGATCTGATTTCCAAAGTGCCGTCGGAGATTGTGATGAAGCTCGCCACCATTGTTGTGATAAAGCTCCCACCGAGAATGATGACACTGAGGAACGAAGTCATCTGTCACGTTATGATCTGATCTCATTATCGCCGTTGTGATTGTGGTACAAAAAAAAAAAAAAAAAAAACCCATAACGCATGGCCGAAGCTAATCGATGGTGCTGAAGCTAATCGCATGGCCATCGTCGCAACATCTTCTCATCACCGACGAGTTGTCCTTTGGTGATGAGTGATGGGAGAGAGAGACACACAGGGGAAAATAGGAGCGGAGGAAGAGTTGAGAAAAAAGTGTAAAATTAGAAAAAAAAGAATATGAAAAACTAAAATATGCTATAATTTATCAGCATTCAAAAAATAGGCTATTTATTTCTTACCACTATTAAAATATGCTATATCCTGCATTTTTCCTTAAATAATCACATAAAATAGTATAAAAGGAATAGGTTCTTTGGAAGAGTGACATTGACTAAAGTTGAATCAGAAATTTCAATAAATAATGCACAGAAAATACCAACCAAAGGCCATTACTGGCCTCTCTCAATCGCTTTCCCATCTTTGGTTTGGATACTCTTAGACAGACAACAACTCAAGAGTATGATTCTAAAGTAGAGTTAGCGTTGGCCCTTAACTCTTTAGCAGCGACTGAGATATATATATATATATATATATATATGTATATATATATTTATTCTAGTTCTTTTTTTTTAATGTCTTTATTCTTCATTATTACTTTTTATATCCCTTGTTATATTAAAAAAGTCTCTACAATTTAATTTTTTATTTAGTTTCTTTTTTCATCCACCAATAGTATCACGTTCAATACATTTTTTATATTTTTCGTTTTTATTAACACTCAAGTGAACTAGGGGTCCAAATTTCATTTCTACTGTGTTTGAAAGGGTGTAATTTCTTTTCTTAAAGCAGGATGTGTATGGAGTATTTTTAAATTAAAAAAAAAACAATTATATGGTTAACAGTAAATTTAAGTGACTAATTTAGTAATAAAAAGACGATGATCATGTTCAGGACGTCACGAAGAATGGGCAGCTCCAGAGATTACAGTATGGAATAATTTCATGATTTATTTGGGTATTGATAAAAAGCCGGAAGACATGCAAGAGTCGGAGTTGCTTACGGAGGAGTACTTCATAATAATGGAACGAGCGGAGACTTTCTATAAGTTGTATGCAAGATTAATCGGATTTGGTATTCGATAAAAACTGAGAAGAAACAACAAGCATGGTGAGATAACAATTAAAAGCCGGGTGTGTTCAAACTTAAAATGCCGAATCATATCACACTTAAAAAGTTGTTTAACTTGCAATAACAACTTACATAAAATGTTACATCATCAAACTTAATTAAACAATATATTTCTTTTTATAGTTTTGTCTAACCATTCAAAATATACATATATGAATATATATATATATTATGTGTGTGTGTGTGTGTGTGTGGCGCTTGATCAGGCACAATTTGGCATCAAAATGGCAGCAACTGAGTTCCGACAACCAAGTTCCATCTTGATGCTGAAGATCAAACGTCGAATTGTGGTAGAAAACGCGGCGGATGGATCACTTGTCTCTTTGTAACTGGTTTGTCCTCGATCTCTCCCCTTCTTATAATACTATAACATGTACAGAATGTGTAGTAACATGCGTGTTTCGGTTATATAACAAACCAGGAACGTTGATGTGTTTGACACTCCCGCTTGGGGATGGCTATCAAACTTGATAGTGTTTCTTATGGAAGAGTTCAATGTGAAGAGTGTTGATGCTGCTCTGATTTCAAATGTGGTCAATGGTTGTCTCAATCTATTTCCGATCGTCGGTGCAATCATTGCAGACTCGTTCGTAGGCTGTTTCTTTGTGATTTCTCTCTCTTCATGTATCAATCTAGTGGTAACTAGCTACTTTTTTTTTCTTTTCTTTTCTGTTTTATTGTTATTTTGTTTATGCAAATATTACTAAAGAGCCTTTTACTTCCTTTGCAGGATCGACTTTGCTCTAATGCAATATTGTTTTCCTCCTCTGATTTTGCTTCATTAACTACAGTGATACACAGTACTTAACAGTGTTTTTACTACAGGTGAATCAGTTTGAACAGTATTTATCTTTTCTACAGTATTCTTTTTTACCTCATTATACTACATTTTTTTCGACAGTATTGCGTTTTTTTTTTTTTTTTCTTGCTATTTGATTTTTTATTTTCTTGTACGGAAACTTTCTTCTAAAATTTATTGACGATTCCCTCGTTGTGTGCTTTTTTCTGAAGGATCCTGTTACTCTTTTTAGTTGCTTTTCTTTTCCTACAATGTGTTATCAGTTTTATCCCTATTTAGAGTTTGTTTTTTTCTTTGATATTGTTTTTGTCATTTTTTTTCCGCTAAATTTTAAATATTAGATTCCGATCTATTGTTATATTGTATTTTTCTCGCTATGCCTTTTTTTTAATTTTTAAACGATTTTTTACTTTAAATTTTTTATCTATATTTCAGATTTTTTTTTTGGGTTTTTTTTGTCTTTTTTGTTCCTTTTTTTCCATTTTTTAAACACTTTTTTTTTAAGATTCGGCATATATTTTTTTGTGTGTCTTTTTTGTTTATTTTGTTTTATATTTAAAAAATCCTTTTTTTAATGTTTTTATATGTATATAACCTAACAAAAATTTATTTTTTTGTTTTTTTTTAAACAGTAAAAAAGAGAACAAAATAAGATATATATTTTATTTTATTATAATTTTTTTGTTAGAGTTAGTTTTTTCCGGTTCTTTTGAATATAAAGATTTTTATGTTTTTTTTTTGTTTTTTGTTTTATTTTTGTTTTAATTTTTTTTCTTTAAATGAGTATGACTGCTATTTTTTTTGCTTTTGTTTTCATTTTTATTATTATTAATACTATTCACTATTAGGGGAGATTTTGAGAAGAATATACTTATTATAATTATAATATTTATCTTCACGAACTGTTTTTATTATATAATACTCAATTTTTTTTACTTATTTTTTCTTCTTTCTCCGTTCAAAGTACAGGTATTAAACTCGTACGTACTAAAGGCACCCCCGTTTTACGTTCCTCTATGCAGGGATCGATTCTTTTGCTCTAACTGCAATGATTAGTTCCTTGAGGCCACCTCCGTGCGAAAATAGATCGCCTGGCTTGTGCAAATCACCATCAACAACTCAGTCTGCGGTGCTATACTCTGGCTTGGCTATGTTATCGGCTGGTGTAGGAGGTACTCGCTTTACAATTGCTACGACGGGTGCAAATCAGTTTGAAGAACAAGAAGATAGAGATACTTTCTGCAACTGGTACTTCTTCATTATGTACGCATCAGCTGTGATAGGCTCGACGGCCATTGTGTATGTCGAGGACAACGTTAGTTGGGCGTTGGGTTTTGTCCTTTGTTTTCTTGCTAGTTTGATTGGTTTGGCCATTTTCTTGTCCGGAAAGCGTTTCTATTGTCATGACAAGGAAGTCCGTTCTTGGATTTGGCGCGCGTTGTTGTAGCTTGTTTCTGGAAAAGGAAGGTCCTAATCTCATCTAGAAGCGAGGATTACTACTATGGCGATGCTGGAAAGGCGAAAATAGTGGCTACAACCCCTGCAAAGAATTTCGGGTATGAAGTTTGAGTTGATCATGAACACTTTTAAACTTTGTAACAAATAAATGAATGGAAATTTAATAATCAGAAATCTACACACCTAAAACATGCTTACAAAGAAACATCCTATAAATGAAATTGGCCATAATTTATTTGCAAAAATGTCACACATTCTCTGCTTAATTACTCAAACAGATCAAAATTTGTATGCAGCTTTCTGAGCAGAGCAGCACTGAAAACCGAAGGAGACTTAAAACCAGATGGCTTAGTTGCAAAACCGTGGCAGTTGTGCACAATGCAGCAAGTAGAAGATCTAAAAGCCCTCATAAGAATTCTCCCACTATGGTCATCTGGTGTATTCTTGAGTACTCCAATAACAATCCAAGCCAGCTTAACGGTCCTTCAAGCCCTAACAATGGACCGCCACCTCGGTTCACACTTCAAAATCCCAGCCGGATCTTTCCAAGTACTAGTCTTCATAACAAGCTCTATATCTGTCATACTAGTTGATCGTTTCCTTTATCCCTTGTGGCAGAAGCCGACTGGCCGATCTCCCACGCCTCTCCAATGAATAGTAGTAGGCCACGTGTTGAACGTGCTCGGCATGGCGGTCTCAGCACTTGTGGAGTCAAAGCGTCTCAATGTAGCTCATAACCATGGTTCTAATTTGGTGCCCATGTTGGCCTTATGGCTATTTCCACAGTTGGTTTTGGTCAGAATCGGAGAGGCATTTCATTTCCCTGCCCTAGTTGGCCTAGTTGGTTTCTACTACCAAGAATTCCCCATGTCACTTAAAAGCACAGCGACCGCTATGGTGTCGATTACAATTGTCGTAGCTTACTTCTTAGGCTCGGTTGTTATCGACTTGGTTCGGAGAATCACCGGATGGTTACCGGATGACATAAATGAAGGGAGGCTTGGTAATGTGTACTGGTTGGTAGTAGTATTGGGCGTGCTCAACTTTGGCTATTTTCTGGTGTGTTCTTTTTTCTTTATTAAGTATCAAAATAGTGATGATCAGCGGAGAGATGTTACCAATTCTGGCCCTGATATGTAATGCACACGATTAGTAGAGAGATTTGTGTTGCCATTTTGCCGATGATGGGAGTGAAATAGTTTTTTTTATTTGGGGGGCCGAATCAATAATTTCATATACCAACAAATTTGAAAAACTGTTCTTCCAAAAGCTTATTCTTGTCCACTCAAAAAAAAAAAAAAAAAATATATATATATATATATTCTTGTTGGTTAACACTTCCAAAAGCTTTTTTTTTTTTTAATTAACTAATTAAAAAAAGAGAGAGAGAAAAAAAGAAGAAGAAGAATAAGAGAGGCTTGGCTGCTTTTTTTTTTTTTTTTTTTTTTTGGTATTATGGATTTGTAATAAATTTTAAAAATATTGGGGGTATAACTTAATTAAAAGTTTGAATGGTAAGTTGTGAAACAAATAAATAGAAAACAAACTTTCTAATATAGTTACAGAGGTAGATTGTGTACATAGAGTATAGACTATATATAGTTATAGATTATGTGGCGCTTGTGAGGGATACCGTACACACACACTCTCTACGAACGTCAAATTACATATTTGACCTTAAAAGTCTTTATTTACCTATCTGTTATATTTGGTCAATAGGATTTTTTTTTTTTTTTTTGCCCTTTTTGAAGTCCGAATATACTTCAATTTTTTCCTCTTCCAAGTACTAATCATATAACAAATTTTTAATTCGAATTGGATCATATGAACCATGCTTCCTGTAATTTTGGTTGGCCATAACATAACTATATTTTCGTATGGAAAGAATTTGGTGTCTTCCTCTTTTTAAATTTTTAACGAAAAAATATTACTTTCTTTAAGTACCATGACCAAATCTTATGTACTCCTCTAGGCTCTACCAGTCTTTTCGTGGTACAAACTCTAATCAGTTATTTTTTCCCCTGATGTTACAAAATTAAATAGGTTTTGAACCATAGAGCATAACTTCAAATTTCAAATTTACTAGTCCAAGGAGACTTCTTTGAATCATATATATATATATATATATATATATATATATATTCTCGATTAGACATTTGGATTCGAAACCTTTTTTTTAATATATATATATATATTATCTATATCGTGATTAGATATAATAAATTTCATAAATTTATCTAAACTGCATGACTAAGAATAATAATTAAAAAAAAAAAAAAGCTTTATATAATTACCACCATTCGTCCCTGTGTATGAGCCTAGCGTTATTTTGTTTTTAACCTACACACACACACACACACACATATATATATAATTATATATATCACAAGAACTCATATATTGATACAAGCTGCCTCCCTAAACCACAGTTAGATTCTGATCTTCCTCCTTGAATATTGTTATTAGCATTCCATAATTAATTTTCCATGAAAATAGATATGGAATATCCCATCCCTCTCACCGCAGAAGAGCTCAATCTTTTCCACGACATTGACGGGAAAGTATTTGCTCGGCTCGCGTGTGACGTAGGGTTTAGCCATGACTCAGCCATGAGAGTTGTAGCCTTTTGGAATTGGCTCGAAACCTGTGGCCACGCCGACGTCGTTGCTAAGGCTTTGCCTCTATCGCCTTTTATGTTGCGAGCCTTAGCCAAAGAGGCGATTCGGTGCATGCAATTTCTAAAGACCGAGGGATTGGCGCCGTTACCTTATTACTCGGACGATTTCCAACTCCTCTTCATGCCGAGCTTTCTCGGCTGCGACTTCTCTCTTTGTTTTCTCCGAGCCAATATGGAGATCAGCACGGTTGCCATGGAACAAATTGACCGATTTGTGGAATTCATGTTCAAGAAGATTACTGTTAGTTATCACGTAACAGGTGATGGTGTTGTTTATGGGACTCAAGTGCCGGCTCTTTTGTTCTATGAACTTCAAATGTGGTCTGTGCTTCGCGCCTTTCTCTGCGGTTGTAGCACGCCTCTTTTCCACCGTCGACTTAGTACTTCCGACGAAAATCCTCTCTCCAACTCCTAGTAACAACTGATCGAAGACTTGTTTACTATGGCTCTCTAGCGTGTACATTTATTAATGCAAAGTTATGTTTTTAAGAATTATAGCTAAACAATAAGCTTTGTGATTACAGGCATCGCTTCATGAGTTTACTAAAAGAGAGAGAGAGAGAGATTTTGGTAGAACATTTTTCAGTTCGGATTCTGTTATTGTTCAATTATTAGTTGTACATTCAAATTAAATTACATACTTTCGGTTTCAAATCTGTACGCTTTTTTTCTCTTTTACAACTTTTTTTTTTTTTTTAAATTTTGTACACAAATGCCATACCAATACGGTTTAGATGTAGTGTAAAGATATTTTAGTAGAATATCTTTAATATTTTATATTTCGAATGAGTTAGTTATGTACTGGAATTGGAAATTTTAATGCAGTTGTTTTTTTTCGTTAGTATGTAATCTATGATGGGTGAATGAATGGGATAATGAAATATTTGAAAGCGTGGAGAAACAATAGATTGGCTGCATGCATGCATGCTTTCGAAAATCAAGCCTAACCTTGAATGATCTCACCAATCAAATTTTTTTAAAATTTCTTCCGGAAATAGATTCGTATTATTTAGTATATAATATTATTAACATAATATTTGGAGCCCAACCTTTTAACAGGAATTATGGAGATTGTAGACATAGGAGATGATCCAAAAAAAAGTGACAATATTTTATGACCATATGCTAAATATAGTACATATTTGTGTTGAGGGAAAAAGAAAAAAAAAAAAAAAAAAAACGAAAGATGGTGAAACTCGACAAAAGCGAAAAGCTTTTTTTCCCCTTCATTGATGGGTTATTTTCAACAAAAAATTTGAAGGTAAGGAGAAAGATTTTTTTTTTTTTTTTTTTTTTTTGGGCTTGCAGAGATACCGAGAAAAATAAATTTTAAAAAAGACATGAAATTTGAGAAAAGCCAAAAGGCTTTTTTTTATTATTATTTTTTTTATTTTTCATTGGTTCTATCAAAAGTAAAGTTGTAAAAGGAGGAAGATTTTTGTTAGGATAATTAGCTATTGGTTCTCAATCTTAAGGAAGAACCTTCCATAACAAAACTAAAGAACAATGAAAAGAATAAAACCAAACTCAATTCCATGAAGAACCATGCTTGACCATCAAAGAGAGGAAAATGTAATTAAGTGCTTGTATACCAGCAATACAAATTTACACAATAATCATTGTAGCCAAAGAGGGGGGAAAAAAAAAAAAAAAAAAAAAAAGATAAGAAGCTGAATGGAGACATAGGGGCAACATATGATTTGCATTTGCCCAAAGTTAGTGACGGCCATAGGGTTCTAAAAACATGCAAAATGCTTCCTAGCCAAAATTACAAGGTCCGTTTAAAAAAATAAAAAAATAAAAAAAATCTTGGTTAGATTTAGCAGCAAAGGATAACAAGTTGAAACTGCTCCGGTCATTGATTCGTGTTGGTGTATTTTGTACAATCATATGGCCCGATTCCTTGATTATGCTTTCGTTTCACCTGTAAACCAAAAACAATAAAAACACATTACTCAAATTCTTAAGCATTAGCTAACAATTTTCCTTGATCATGATCAAGGAACATTTCTTGCTCCATACGATCGTTACAGTTTGACAACCGGGCTTATGATAGAATTGAGAGACATGTTTGCTAAATCCTAAAGTTTGTAACAACACATCTTGATAGGGTTGACTGACAGCATTGGGTATGAATACCGTTTTCCAGCGGATCTAACTTTTTTATTGCAAGGAAGAGAGAGTGAATGTGGGTGTTTTAGGTTCACGAACTGGATCTTCTATGTAAGAATCCCTAAACCTACAAGGTTAGTCTTAGTAACCTACACCATGCAAGAAATTGAACATTACCGGCGACCATGGACCTGGTTCAGGTTGAGATCTGTCTTGGGGTGAATTTTGTACGGCACCACTTTTCATGGTTAAGATCTCCTGCAGATAAATTTGTATAACATCAATTTCTTAATAGAGTAAATCAAAAACACCAAAAACAAAGAAACAAATACGGTCCCAGTTATCCAAGCCTGTATGTGTTTAAGGGACATAACATACCTCTCCAGCAGCTTCAAAAGCCGCTAACCATTCGTCTGAAAATGGAGTAGCATATGGCGGTGGTTTTATCACAAGAATTTCTTGCTTCATTTCAATCCCGGACATTTTTCTGCAGTGAAAGATGATAATATTTAAGGTTCACAAAATCTTTAATAAAAACAGAAAAAGCAGATGAAATGAACATTAAATGAGATGCGCACTGGTCTTTTGTCACATCCTTATCTTCTGTGGACGGGGTGTTTTCCAGCTCATGCTGCTGTTCAATGTCAAGTGTGCAATTGACAGAGTTTAGGCTAGTGCTAACGTTTGGATAAAGACAAGACGTTGTAGAATTAGCTTCATTGCTGAGCTCATTTTCATGTCTGCACTTCATAACACAATTCATATTCTCCACAGCAGAAGGCGCAATCTCAATGGAACTGGTCGCCGCAACTTCCACTTGTACAGGCTCGGCATTTTTGTTCACATCAAGGCCATCAACTTGTACTGTAGGTGCCTCGTTCCGTTCTTCAAGAACATTCTCAAAATCTTTTTCCTCATTGAACACTTCAGCACTGTTGTCTGCCAAAGACGACCCAACACCAGTAACACTTGGAGGGAAAACTTCTTTGATTTGATTAACTGGATCTTGAAGATCAGACATCCCATCTGGCTCCCCAATCATGCAATTAACAACCTCAGATTCCTTCAGTGCTTGATCCATATGTTCAAGCAAAGATAAACCAGGACTTTTCAATCGTCTTCCATCATGAACACTGACTTCCAGATTAAGATATGCGATGTTCCCATCTTTTGATTTCTGGGGCTCTTCAAGAGAATGGCTGTGCTCAAACAAGCAAAATTGAGCCTCTGGACTTTGTTTCTCCTCGTAAGATATTCTATCAGCTTCAAGAAAGCAAGGCAGTACCTGCTTATCCTGATCTTCCTGGTGCTTGCTAACATCATCTTCACCGTTTAACGCAAACATTTGCCCCATTGAAGAATTATGAAGCTCAGGAGAAAATTTATCTTCAGGTTGTGAGCTAGAGTCACGGCAAGAACTTTCAACTGATAAATTGATTTGTTTGTCTTCTGGATCATCATGCTTGTCTGTATCATTGTTGCACGAGTCACCTTCAACCTGCACTATAAGACTTGGTTCACTTGTGATATAGGGAACTTCTCGTTCATTTTCACCTAAGTGTCCACTTCTCTGACAAAGGACATTACCATCTTCGGCACTCACTGCATCTGTTAGGTGATCTTCATCCGTGCTTCCCAGTTCCATTGTAGTATAATGGTCATGGAGCCCAACATCATGCTGAAACTGAGCATCCAGGTTGTAATTCTCGACCGCTGGTTTGCTGTAAACAGAAACAGGTTGAATATCCTCCTGGTTTTGGCACTCCACCTGTTTAGCCGCATCAGATCCACAATCTTGCACAGAAACTGGTATCCGACAAGAAGTACTAGGCCTTTTCATCTCACTTTCACAAGCATTAGTACCTTTGGGTTTAACAAATTGAATATTTTCCTGCAACATAACCCCATCCTGCAAAGCACATTCTCTCGGGAGGAAAGAGTTTGGAAACTCTAAATCTTCAGGCTTCTCAGTTTCATCGCTAACAACTAATTCATGCTGATAAGTTTCCACGGTGCTTATGTATCTTTCACTGCTTTTAACTGTTGTGTTGCCAACCAGTGACTGCACGCTTGCATCTTCGAAACTTGATTGTGCTCTCACCTTATCGAGGGCATTAGTATCACCATTTTCCTGCTCTCTCGACCTAAGGCAAGAAGAATCATTACCTTCAAATACATTAAAGTCTTGGACATCTGAATTGATATTTGCAACATTGTCTTGAAGCATCTGGCTGCTGGAAATTGGACCGGCTTCACAGGATAAGGCATTCATCTCAGCTGGTTCCCCAAATGATTCTTTGACATTGCACTTTCCAAAATTGATCTCTGAAGAAACACCATGATCCTCAATTAACAAGTAAGACGGTTTGTCTTCTGCAAGTAGGTGATCATTTACATCACTTTTGACAGAAAGAGCTGCAACTTCCATCGCAGAACTAGAAAGGGATATAAGGTCTGGACTTTCCAATGCACTCCTTTTAGTACTCATCGTGCTGCCGTCAACAACTTTCATGTCAGTGTCACACTTACCCACCAGTTGAAGGGTTTCTGTTTGTTCACTTGTTATGGCTTCAGAAACATTATCCTTACATTGCACTTTCTGCACTTGCTGTTCCACCTTCTGCAAATTACTTACTTGTGAGCCTGACTCCATTGTCTCATGCAAGGCAGAGTTAATGGCAGAAGTAACTGAGGACCCTGAGCTCGATACTGAGGCTTGAACATTTCCTGTTTTTGCCCTGTCGTTAACTACTTCAGATAGAATTTTGGAAGCATGTGTGGGCTTTGGCTCAAAAACTGAACCAAGTTTAATGGCACATGGAACTTGTAAGTCTGATTCCACACTATGGTTGTAATGCACTTTCTGTTCCATCTTCTGCAAAATACTTACTTGTGAGTCAGATTCCACAACTTCCTGTGAGTTAGGGGTGACAGCAGATGGAACTGTGCATCCCAACCTAGAGCATGAGGCTTTAACATTTCCTGTTTTTGCCCCATCATTAAATACTTTGGGTAAACGTCTGGGAGCAAGTGGGGGTCTTGGTCCAAAAACTGGATATGGCGCACCAAGTTTCTTCAAATTAGCCGAGTCAGGCTCAGGAAGATTGGACGGCTGAGGAGTCCTCGCTAATGGATTTTGCAAAGGGGGAGCTTTCGACTGCAATGAAAAGAGACAGAGAGAGACAGAGAGAGAGAGGAAATCAGGTATGTGGGACAACGTAACCCATAAATTATTTCCAACATTGATGTACGTACACAAATTTATGGAATTAAATTCGTGTAATCATACCTGACCAAAGAATCCCAGGGATGGGGATGGCATCCGCAAACCTGATGGCTTCGCTGTTTGGAGTTGAGTATCTTGCATAATAACACTCATATGGCAAGCAGTTTGGGGGAGAGGTTTTGCACGTTTGCTGGAAACATATTGGTGAATATTTGGTGTAGATCGAGTTGAAGGAAGTGAGTGATTGGGGGTCACCTCTAAGTCACCATTTGCTTCACGATTTACTGGTAACTGTACAATGGTAAGCAAACATTTTACTAAGCTAGACTGCACAAGGAATGTAACTGGAAATAAAAGAACTTGAGATTTCTTAAGGACCCTAAACAAGAAAAGGTGGTGAATACTTTGCGTCCAAGAAATGGCAAAAAGTTTGTAAGATTTAAGATCTAACCACTTTTAAGTGCTCCTGCACCCAAAAAAAAAAAAGGGGACACACGAGAGAGAGAAGGGAAGAGGGAGTGAGAAAGAAGGAAGAAATCCTCACCACAGTTCTTTTCGCCTGTCCAAGAGTGGTCTTAGAAGTTAAAGATTTGCCTGCAGTACCAGCTTTTAAATTATTCACCACATTCCTGGTATTGTTTGAGGAGCCCTTTAGTCCAGATTTTTTCTGAGCATTTACTGCTGTATGAACAAAACACAAAAGAAATAAACATGCTATACTGACAATTGACAGTTTACTTTAAACAAAACTTCGAACTCCAAATTTTATTCTAAATTCAAAGATCCTTGAGAGAATACCAGGCTGAGTTATATGCTTTGAATCACTTGCACTTAGTGTAGGACTCTTGGCAATCCTGGAGGACACACAAGGATTTGTCTTTTGAACTGGTAATTTAGAAACCTTTGAATCTTTTGCTAATGCTGTTGTTGGGACCAAATTCGCAGGCCTTTTCAGGGTATAAATAAGTCAAGGTGAACCACTCCATAACATTCACAATATAACGTAAATAAAGAAAACTAACTTTGGAATTTCAAAGACATAAAAGATCCTACTATATGCAACCTAATGCAAAGGATATGAAGATGAAGCCACAGGTCGAGGACAAGCGTTGCATTTTGAGCCACTTCTGTTGACATCATGGGCTGAGAGCACCTTCCGGGTGGCCTGAGGATCACGACACGGTTAGTTACACTCACCCATCATCAATAAAAAGATTTAAAATCAAAATGAATCGTAAAAAGTAACCACTTCCATAACGAGAAATATTAGAACTTCAATATTTAAACTAACCACCGAAGTAGGAGCCTCATTTTTTCTTTTCTTTAGCAATAAGCTACCACCATTATTCCGTATTTCTGACGTTTTCACTGGCAATTGTTTGAATAAATTTTCTTCAAGTGTCTGCAGATTCGATGGATTACTATCACAATTTGTGTCTTCTTCCTGAATAGCGGACAAAGCCTCCCCTTTAGACTTACTAAAACTCCCACTAATCATAGATAACTCCACAGGATCCAGAACACCTAACAAAGAAAAAGATAAATAAATGATTAAACTAAAATTTTCCCAAAAAAGGAGGGCAAATAACTTCAACAAATCTCAACCCAAAAATAAAACTAATAATATTAACCTTCTTCGGTAAAGAAAGCACGGTCCCATGCCAAGCTCTTCCGTAAATTGTACCCGCCACCCTTTTTCTTCCTCTTCATTTGTTGAGGCTCAATACTGAGTTTCACCATTTCTGCTTTGTCTAGATTCAAATTCTCTTTATTCACTCCATCCCTATAGAATGAATGTTTGGTATCCTCCGGGCCCTCATTGGCCGCCATACCTCCTGTTCCCGAATGATCAGACGGATTATCAAAAAGAACTTTTTTCTTCTTTCATTGTATAGAGGTATCCATATTTCTAAAAACTTTAGCTTCATTTCAAGTTCATCTTTGAAACCCGCAAAGAAATTGTAATGAGATGTATAAACAAAAACAAACACACCATCAATACTGCAAGCGAAATCCATTGCTTGTAGTAACAATATACCTCCATTCATCTACAAGGTAATGTGGTTTAATAATCGCAATGTATTTACCTTAGAACATTTAAAAAATAGCAGCAAAAGAAAAATTTTAAATTAGATATTAAAAAAAAGAAAAAAGTTCTTGACGCTTTTGCAAGATGATGTTGTTTTCCCACTCTGTCGCATTTAAGAGTCCTCATTCAGCTGTCGTTCTTAGCTTAAGGTGTCGTTTTCTTTATCAGGTTTGTCGTTTTAAGTGTTCATTGTCGTCAATTTCATCATCAACATTGTTACGAAAGCAATGGCAATCGAATCACTCAAACAAGAAAAACAAAAAAACCAGCCCTAATTTCCGACGAAACCTTCGAATTAGGAACCAAAATCGAAACCGAAAACACAAATGCTCGGCACAAATCGAGAACTGGGGCGGCTTAGATTTTATCATTTCAAAACGGAAATCGAAAAGAGAAGGAGAAAAACCTAACCAGAAGGCTTGGCGTTGGATCTGGGGAGATGAAGAGGAGAGCACATGAAGTAGTCACCGCCGCGACTGGTGGCGGCGCTAGAAACGCCGTCGCCGGGGATCGGCTGAAGCAGGGAATCGTCTTCGCCAGCGATTTCTAGGAGCGAGAGATCGCCGGAGTCCATTTTCTTTGGATCTTTATTTCTTCTTCTCTCTGTTTCCTAACTTCTAGAAAGATCTAAAAATGGAAGTTTAAACAGTTTGGCCTCGAAAGGGATTGGAATTTGGTGGTTCTTTGAGTTGGAGTTGGAGTGCGAGTTTGTGCGTTGATATTTGAATGCGTTGGAGAGCGGGCAGCGAGCGAAGGATGATCTTTGAAATTGAAGTCACGTGCTACGTGAACACCTAAATTACTTTATTGCCCATGCTGGAGTTACAAAATTACAATGCTCACCTTCGTTTTATTTGTGAAGAGTTTGGGCTTTAATTTGGGCCTTGCACCAGATTCTGGGCCTTCTCTGCTCTAGGCCTGAAGCCCATTATGGAGAGAGGAGGAGATGGGTAGTCCAATGATAAGAAAATGATTGCGAGAACTCGTTAATAAGGGAAAAAGTGATAAATAACATATCAACTAAAAAATAAACAAATAGCATACTTATAAAATTGTTCAAAAATTTATGAGTAAGTACATATTTTACTAGGAGTAAATTGATTATTTATCTAATATCTAGTAAATATAAATCTCATTTAGTAATTAATATGTTATTTTACTTCAATAGTTTTGTAAATATGTTATTTGTCGTTTTTTTTTATTTTTTATCTATTATACTTGTAATGTTGTGGCAGCGCACACAGCCTCATATAAGGTAAAATTATTTGTAGTGTCTACATAAAAAAAAAAAAAAAAAAAAAAATTATTGTAGTGTTTAAATATAAAGTTAATCTATCTTGGTTCCTATTTTTTCTCCTGAAAAATCTGACTCACGTACAAGACAACGATAATGTCAAGTCAAAAAACCAAGACTTGCTTTTATATAATTACAACTGAACTAGGTACACACAAAAGCCCTTTGTTTCTTGTTTACTAACATATATGATATATCTTAACTAATGTTACACTCTCTAATAGTTTCTACAGGATCCTCTTCAAGAGAAGAAGCATTGCCATCTGAGGGTCCTAGGACAGACAGCTCTCCCATTTCTTCATCACTACTTTCAATATCAGCTCTATCGTATCGCCTTTCGACATATGCCATTGCTTGGCGTCTCTGCAGGCGCAACACATGCATTATCACATCAGGTGTAAGGATCACACGTGCTTGATCCTCTCTTCCCCGTTTATTGGACTCCATAACCTGTGGTCAGACACAACTAACATTTTAGCACCAACCTCACGTGATACAGATGTTGTCATTAGCAGGTGTACAAAAATTTCTACAACAACTAACATTAGAAAGTTACATCTACTTACGAAAAGATGACTAAGACATTACCAAATGAGTTTCTACAAAAACCTAATAGCACACCTTTTCCACGTTGGTTGGAAGTGGAGGACCATCAGTTGCAAGAGGAGTCCATATCTTTACACTGCTTTCGATCCCACATGTTGCGAAAAAGGGCATATGAGGATGGGGCTCAAGATGGTTCACAATGCGCCTGTCGCCTATCATAAGGCGTATGAGCTTAGCTCCCTTCTTCCTCCAAACAAATATATGGCCGCAGTCAGATCCGCTTAAGACGTACTCATCGCCAGGGCCAAAGAAACTCACTCCTTTAACTGTTTGTGCATTCCTATGACCCTGGTAAACTTGTGGCTCTTCTAATTCCTGAATGTCTTCACATGAGGCAGAAGGCGGCGTCGGGCCCCATCCCATATTCTTCCGAAACAGATAAATGTGCTCATCATTGTATGAGACAAGCAGTTCACTTGTGCAAGAGTACGCCAACCCAGTGATATGAACATTGTTGGCCTCAATCAGGTGACGAGGGCAGAATGTATTCACCGGTTTATCCAAATTGCTCGGCATGTTGCATTTTCTTATGTCGTACACACGAGCAAACTCATTGTCACCTCCTACAGCAAAGTAATGCGGATTTCTTGGGTCTATTACAATGGCATTCAGACTTACGATGTTTTTAAGCTGCTGACTGGTTTCTGTCAATGAAGTGCAATGGAAAAGCCTTGTAGCAATATTACTTCGCAGATCAAACTGCAAAAGAAAGAGTAACACTGAAACTAGAAGAAAACATAGTATTTTCTATATAAGGAGCACATTAATGTGCCTGCATACATGTTGAATATAACCATCTTCACCACAACTGTAAAATATGTGGGAACTTCCTGGCTCAACAGCAAGCTTGAACACATGGCCTTGGTGTCTCCCCAACCTTTTTGTATCAACTTGACCATCCTCGGAAACCTGACCGAGCCTTATCTATAAATAAAAAATGGCATTGATGGAAGCAAAATATCAGAATCTACCTGAGACAGGTATTGCAAGAAAGAATCTGAGCTTAATTAACCGGCAAAAGGGCAGCAACTACAGGCTAAAATATCTACTAGAAAGCTCAACCTTTTGTTTTCACGCAAAAATGACTAATAAATCTCATTAATAAATTGTTATATATGTGTCGACTGACTTATTTCAAGAATTTTCATACGGGACTGAAACAGCCCATCAGTGTTTAAGGCAACAGAAACAGAAATGGAAGTGCCAAAACAATTGCCGAAATCAGATATCTAAAACCAAACAAAATGAACAAATACTAATGAGAAACAAGATCTGGTTAGAGAACTACGAAAGGGAGGCAGCTCAATGTTAACTATAAGTCATGGATTGCCCCACTAAAAGGAAGAATGCAGCTCAATGTTAACTATAAGTCATGGATTGCCCCACTAAAAGGAAGTATTTTCCTATCCTCTCGGTACCCCCCTTTAGACAGACATTCCACTATCTCAATTGTCTTACTGATTCTCTACGCCAAGAAGTACTATCACGAGGAACTGGTTTTCACAATAACCATAAATAAAGGGAAGTGTGCTCAGAGTGCTTCTGGTAACGAAATTGAAGTGCAATAAATCGAGAGCCTGTGATGCATAAAATTTCTAACAATCCCCTAAGAATGTATGAAAATGCAAAGATGTTCATTGACCTTACATATATGCAGTTTGTCTTCTGTCCTTAGTGAAGAAAAGGATCATCTTACACCTTGACTTGGAGAAATGTGGTGCAATATGACATTTATTCTATATAACAATGATTTTGAAAGTAGGTGTAAGACTAAATTAGTATAAATAGATAAAATTCCTTGTTATTGTTACACATTTTCAATGTTATTGCTATATAGAATGATAAGAATCTTGTTACGCCATCCGCTTCTATGTGTTACAGTGTAGGACAATACAAAGCACCCTAGCCTTTGCCTACACATATGAATATATTCACAAACACATAAATATATATGCGCATAAAACGAAATTGTGATTTTGAAAGTAGGTGTAAGACTGAATTAGGATAAATAGATAAATTTCCTTATTATTGTTACCCATTTTCAATCTTATTGTTATATAGAATAATAAGTATCATGTTATGCCATCCGCTTCTACATGTTACAGTGTAGGACAATACAAAGCACCCTAGCCTTTGCCTATGCATATGAATATAGTCACAAACACATAAATATGTAAGCACCCTAGCCTTTGCCTATGCATATGAATAGATTCACAAACACATAAAAATGTATGTGCATAAAACGGAATTCGGAAAGATTTCGGAACAAGTTCACCTGCCCATCTCCAGAAGAGGTTACTATTTTCCGATCATCGGAAAAAGGCATGATTTTGGCTTGGAAAATGTTGTCACAGTGGCCAGAAGGATAGGACAACGTTCTGGTTTGAGTTGACCAATCCCAAAACATAATTTGTCTGTCATCAGAACCAGACACAAGGAGATCGCCACTGGAGTTGAATTCCACTGTATTTACACATCCCTTATGCCCATTTAACCTCCCATAAAGATTTATTTTCTTCACAACAGCCTGCAATAACATCATAAAAACAAACTTTTAATGTTTCGAATTTACAGCACCCACCCATATTCTTCAATAGTTCAGGGATTTTGCAGATTCACTAAGAGAAATCTCGAGAGTAAAACAAATTATTACATCAAAAGAATGGAAGAAATAAGGAGAACCCAGGTGAGAAAAAATCAAAAGGGACAAGGAATTGAAGACCTCGGAAGCAGAAAACCGGCGAGAGAAGCATCTGGGCGGAGATATACCCAACTCTCTGCGGCAAATCTCTACAAACCCATCTTGGGTGGCCATTTGTAGAATCCCACTACAGTGCTTTCGGAACTGAAATTGCCTTAAGAGAGAGAGAGAGTAGAGACAGAGGTCAAGGACTGTTGATGAAGAGAGTTGGACACATCAAGGAAACTCAGCCACGTAGACTTGCACGGCCTTTTTATTGTTGTTGGTGGCTGTTTGGTTGCAGTGGTGGGACGAGAATGGAGCCGAATGAGAATAGGAATATATGGGAATAAGCCTTGGATTGTCCAAACAAATCTATATTTTTTACGTACTTGCCTAATCTTTTTGAGATTTTATACTTGACATGCATGGATCTTTGATAATTATTGATAAAAGCATGGATTGGGTAGCTTTTCATTTCACTTTTAAGTCCCAATTTTTTTTAAATGACGCTTCTCATTAATTTTTTTTTCCTATTTCGGAAAAGCGGAATTGGATTAAGAAAACCAGTAATTGAAAGAAAATCTAGTCATAAACTAGAACGATTAATTGAAACGAATGAAAACAATACATGAGCTAATATATACTCTAGCTGAAATATTATAAATAATCTTAAATTAAAAAGAAAAGTTAGTCAATTCTCAATTATTTTTTTTTAGAAGATGTCATGCTCCCATTGAAACTCAAACTGAAATTGAAATGAAATTGAAATGTTTTATTGATTTCGATCCATATAATAATAAGTTTCATAAGCGGGTCTTTTTATATCGGATATCTTTAAAGGAGAGTTCATTGTTTGTTTTTTCCTTTCTACTCTCTAGTATCTCTTCTGTTTCATCAATATTTTCTAGATTCTCCTTTTCTTCCTAAAAAGGGAAGGAAACGATCTTCGTCAGTTCCAAATTATTTATTAAACACCTTAATTTTCCTTTTAATTTAAACTCGGCAACGACAGATAACTCCCAAGGAGACGCATTCTAACAAATTGAATAAAGAAAGTTTCCACGAAATTTATGACCTTATGAGACATACAGTTCTATTCAACTTCTTTAAATGGTCAATCCTTACAAAAAAATGGAGCTTCCAAAACTGTGAGAACTATTAAATGGAAACGAATATAAGATCTCCAACATAAATCCCTACAAAATCCACACCGCCTGGTGTGTTTGTTTGTGTGTGTGAACGTAAATCTATAACTTTGCCTCCCCAATGAACTGCAATATGTAC
Organism: Ficus hispida; assembly: GCA_025413025.1. Classification (NCBI taxonomy): domain Eukaryota; kingdom Viridiplantae; phylum Streptophyta; class Magnoliopsida; order Rosales; family Moraceae; genus Ficus; species Ficus hispida. The sequence goes on from CM046363.1 coordinate 17,029,026, forward strand.
CTACTGATTCCCAGCTCCTCTTTACAAGCCGCAACCACTCCTTTTCCGTATGGAACAAGACAAATGAGTACACCTCCAACGAGAAGCTTACCGTGACTGTAAGCAAAACCGCAGTATACCAGTATATCAAAGAATAGCGAGCCGGGATATTACATTTGTAAGTCAAAATCGGAGAATCATTTATGTTGACGTAAAACAGGCTTTCCTTCAAGATGCCAAAATGGGTTTGTGAATCTCATCTTGTGCTTCAAAAGGTTTCCAGCCTTCTCCACTATCCCCAACCAAGGAATCTGATGTATACATGTATGTTAATCCTCGTCCTCAACCAAGGTGGTGAAAGAGAAAGGTTTGAACTTGTAGCCATCGCCATGGTAGAACTTGTTTTGAAATTCCACCCAATGAAGACGCAAGGCATGAAGAAAAGCACTTAGTGTTTCCATCATGAGCAGTATGAAAGCAGTTGCAAAGGCAAAAACTGCCAATCCAACTAACCGGATGGCAAAGTTGTTATACCTGTTATAATCACAGGCAATAGCAAAACTAAGGGTAAACACATGATAAGATTATATGGCAAAAGGACCACAACTTTTTTCTATGTATGATACTCTGTTATTATTCTGTTTTTTTTTTTTTTTTTTTCTTTTTCATTTTAGTTTTAGTTAAAGGTTTTGCAAAGTGCCCCTACTACCACCAACCTAAAAATATCAAGGTTTCTTCTATCAGCTTCGTTTTGGCCCTTGAATGTATACAAGAGCACTATTGAGAGAGAAAATTGACGATGTAGAAGTCAAACTAACGCAAGAATCAAACTGGAATTTAAACTTACCCCCAGGCAAGGAGGAGGACTTTCTCATAGAACACAGTTGAGAGTTCCGAGTGAGCCAAGCTGTAATATAAGTAATAGATATCAACTAAACAGTGAGAAATCAGACAATAAAAGTATAAAGGATTTGAGACGAAAACATATGTGTACCTTAAAGCCCAAAGTCGAAGATATGATGCCGTATTGGAAACGGCACCAAGAACGAACTCTATCGAGTGTATCATTTGGTGCACAAATACTTCACTAAAATTAAACTCCTCATAACGTTGCCTTGCAGAATCAGGTTCCACGTCTAGATCCATCTCTGAGGTACCAAGAATACCATAGGTGCGACCTTGGAATCTCTGGAAAATAACATCGAGAAAACACGATCTTACTTGCTACATCATTTCCACCTCAAGATTTGTAATCAGTTTAAAGCTAAGAGTGACAAAGAACCAAAACATCCTTCGGTAGATTTGTAACCCAAGCATAGACACAATAGTAGTTGAGGAAGAAACTCAAAGCCAAATTTGCAGATGAGTGCATAACCTCAATGGGATACTTAAAAACAATGTGGTATTTTCAACAGGAATGCTACCAACATAGAACTTGATACCTCTGTGTGAAGCTTCTTCAAAATAAAAGGTTTTGGAAAAAGCATCCAGGGAACTGCAATTAGAGCCAAAAGCAACAGTAAAACCTGCAAGATTGGGGATTAATTAGCCATAAACGTAATAATATAATAATAACAACAGTAGAGGAGAGGGAGAGAGAGTTTCAATCGTGCCTGAAGTGGTCTTTGGCCCCAGAACAACTGATTTTCACCGAGGTCGTCAGTAGGGCTCAGAAACATATAAATCATCACATGATAGAGGTCCGCTTGAGATCCAGTACACCACTTGACAATAATAAGAAGTGAAAGATACCCAAACAGACTGTTAAGAAAGATCATCTGTGGCACAAACTGGTACCTACCAACAAGATGCATACGAGTTAAAACTTAAAACCTTTTTCTGCTTCCTTTAGAAGGGAGGTTGGTCTAATGGAGAAGGAAGATTTTAGAAGGACAATAAATGCATGAAAAAGAGAAACACCTTATATCGAGCGAGCTTCTGAAAAAACGTGCATTGAAGTAACTTAAAATGATTCCCAAGTTCATTTGGGCTACACCCAACAGAATGGACATTTTCATTTTGAGAGAATTCAAGAATGGCAGTTCTGAACGACTTCCACGCCAACTAGGGTCCACACCAAATGGGTATGGTTCTCGAATTTTGACTAAGCCAGCAGTGCGTGCATCACTGCTCAAAGGAACAAGAAAAATATGTAAAAGTAAAACATAAACATTTGCTGAAGATTCATGTTCTATTTTAGGAAAAATAAACATATTTGCAAAGTTATTAATCAAAAAAGATATGCTTATGCACATACTGAAGCACACGAACAAATTTTTAGATGAAAAGAAACTATTTCACAGGTCCAAAAAAAGGAATAAAATTCAGAATAGACCGAGAAATAAAAAATTTTACGTAAAATTGTCTTTAGACTAATGAATAGACAAGTAAACAGGCATTCTTGCTACATGAAAAAAAAAAAAAAAAAAAAAAAACACCACACACACACACACTCTTTTGAGGAAGGCATGGCCACATGAGAACCTAAAAAGTGTATCACAAACTATGTGGTTGAACATGAATGAATGTTCAATTGACACGCGCTGCCAAAAGAAAAGCTTTTACTTACAATTTATGAAAAAGGGAAATAACAAATACCTGCAAGTAGCTTCTCTGCATCCGTAAGCAGACTCACCAAATATGTGAAAAGGAACAGAGAAGAACTCGTTGTAAATCAACCCACAATAAATTGAAAATAGTGACATCAAAAGAAGTACATAGCGACCACCAAATAACATCTCCATAAAGCTCCCAAGTTTCTGAGATAAATAAATCTAATGTTAGAAACCAATAAACGCTGAGAATACAATTTGCCTAGCATGTACATTTAAAGCATTTTATCCAGAAAAAATTATCAACGTCTTTACCAAAAGAAATTACGATACTTGTGCTAAGTGATCCTATGATATTCCTATGTATAGAAACAATTGATCACAATAATCAAGTTCATATTCCTTGTTTCTTTTCAAACCAACAGCTTAAATCCCGCCTCATGCTTTCAACTGAAGTCAAAAGCTACAAGTCTTATGTTGTTTTGATTCAACTTACTCGAAAATGATATCAAATCTTCTTTTGGCCCTGATCTATATAAGTAGGAATTTTTTTATAACCTCTTATCTCCGTTAGGATTCAAAGTTTTTTTTTTTTTTTTTTTTATAAGACATTTTTCACCTAAAGAATAACTCAGAGATTCAGTTTTTTTTTTTTTTTTCCTTTTTCTTTTTTAATGCTGCTTCAAAGACCCATAATTGAAATGCCACAAGTGCTCATTATATTCCTCAGATCATAATTTTTGAAGCTATGCCATAGACAAAACTCTTCCAGAATTGAGTACATAAAAGAGTGTTGAAGAATTAGAGGTCAGAGATCAGTGGTTAGAAAACTTCAATGTATTCGGGCCCATCTATGCCAGCTTCTGTAGGTGTGATCTTTCAAGAAAATCTTACGGAGACACACTCTTTTCTTTTTCTCGTTGTGTCTCTTTTTTTCCCCTAACGTCTCAAGCCAGCACATTAAAATATTGAATATATTAAACAACCTGCAGCAGTTTTTAGAAAATTTTCATTCTGACTGGAGACATATGATTCTTATTACTGCTACAACACACTCCTACTGATGCAGCATACTCTCTTAAAACTGTTGTGCAAGCAATTGGAAGAAAGACCGCACCTGAGTACTGAGCTTACTTTCACGAGCTATAAGAACTAATGCTCCCAACAGCAAGCATATTCCATGGCCCCAATCCCCAAACATCACCGCAAAAAGAAACGGAAATGTGATAACGGTGTATACTGCAGGATTTGCTTCTTGATATCTAGCGACACTGCAAATAAAATGTGTGTCAGCTTCTGATCAGCTAAACAGTCTAGTTTAATTGTTAGTTCAATTCCACTTTTTCCACTTATCATTTGCTTTTCTGGAACACATGATAATGCAACAGAGGCTACAAAAACGTAGACACACAGAACCACAGGTTCAACTATCTACCATTTTTCCCTGCCTTTTGAGAAAGAAAAAAAAAAAGGAGAGGAAGACGGGCTGCAGATAATGAAGAAAAATATTTTAACAACTCAAGACCACATCTAAAAATTGATACTAGGTTGAGGAGGGGCAACGAGAAAAAACAAAAGGAAAAGGGAGAAATGCAGCAAAGGGAGTAAATAAGATGATAGTGAAAAATGCACTAGAAGCAGGGACGAAGATTCCATCATCTATAAACCTTTACGTTCTCATTAAACATGTTAACAAACAATTGACACAAAAAAAAAATTAAAATTAAAAAAGGAGTGAGAGAGAGAGAGAGACTCGTCTGATGCAACTAATTTGCTTTCATGAAGTTGCAAAAGCAATCATTTTAGAGTCAGCATTCCAGACAGATGTAATCTTCCAAATGTCACCATATGCTCCATTTTACAAGGAAAATGCTTTAGATCAACATTGGTGAAACTCATCTCATGGTTTTAGTCCATAATAGAATCAAGTCGACAAGCTGACTTATAATTGGTCTGGATCCAAGTGGTGACAAACCCCACCAGCAATGAATTACTCCTTTAGCAAATTGACACTCCTTAACTTTTTTCTTTATCTTTATAAACCCAAAGTCAACTGGAAAGAACTGTTAAATTTGTGCACAATGTTGGACAACCTACATTTTAAGAATGTTTATCAATTACCAAATCAACCTTTTTTATAACCATAATTATATTAAAAACAAAATTCAAAAATTTCAGATCTTGTTATCATTGTACGAGCTTTGTTTACATTTTTAAAGTGCCAAGAAATGCAAGAGTGTGTGAATAGTATTACTAAAATTCTTCAATGGGGAATGTTAGTAGCACTATTTAACTCACCCATACGCATCGACAATTTCCTGAAAAGGGCCCGTGAAACAGTTTGTTCTAAAATACGTAGGAGGTGATTCTACAGCTTCCATCTCATGAAATATAATGCCCACTTGTGAACTGCTATCAAATGTCGCACGGTGCAGTACCTCCTGAATCTGCATTCGAGCAATTACTTAAAATAGTACAACCTTGACAAGGTCCTCCACAGTTTGAAATATTATATGTTCAGGTAACTGCAGAACCAAAAATGAGTGGGGATTTTAGAAGAAACAGACTAATTGAAAGAGTGGGATAAATTACCTGAGTTTTTGCAGAAATTGGGCACCATCCCTCTCCAACAAGACATTTCTTCGTAACATCAAAATTTAGCATATTTAGCGTATCATAAACAGCTTTCTCCTTTCTTACCTGGTTAAAAGTAGAAAACAGGATACTACTACTTGTTAATTGTATCTTTCTAGAGCAAAACGATCCGTGTTAGTTCAAGTGATGAGAGAGAAGGTAAGGCAAGATGATACCATCTTCGTCCATTTTGCTATATGAAAACTTATGGAAGTAAGGGCCTTATTCCGGTGCCGAATCCCTGCATCTAAAGTTGTTTCCAGATCCGCAAGGCGTGATGATACCTGGAAGAAACAAAAATTGAAGTCAAATAAAAGAAAATAAAGAGAAGAAGAAGAAGCGTCCTAAAGTTAAACAAGGTAGCGTGTGTTCCAGTAAAACCATCAACTGCACCTTATAAGCTGTGTTAGATACTAAATGTCCCAAGTGATTGTAACGTAAGTAGTGGGTTTATAAGCCCTTAGGTCCCCTCCCTTTGTAAGAAACCAAAGAAAAAAATATTTCAAGCTTGGAGCTTATATCAAGTTCAAGAAAGGCAGTCAAATCATCAACGGCAAACTTACTTCTCTAGTTATTTGTCTCTTCTTAGTAACGTCTTCAGGCACAGAGTAGCAACTTGCTCCAAATGCTTCACAAATTTTAATAATCTTTGTTCTCGCCTGCTCTCCAGAGAAAAACACTACAAATACCATTTTTTCAACCTGCAAAGTTCTCTTGTACTATTAGAGGAATTACAAAAATGCTGCTTATTTAGAACTTATTTAGAAAAACCTAAAACAAAATAGTAATAACAAGTGAAGTGTGGGAACGCAAAAGGCAACTAGAAAACTGAGTAAAAGAAAAAAGAAAGAAAGAAAGCAATCACATTTTGTAGGAGGGAAAAAAAACAATCGGAAAATAATTTCCAAAATAAATGAGAGTTTTGAGGCATAAAACCATTTCAGTAGATAAAGGATCCATGATCCATTCGTCAGCTGGTGCCTGGTTGAAAAGCATGTTCCCCCTTGTAGCACGAAACAGCATTCTCTCAAATCTAAGCACTTTGGACTTGCAAATTATCCCACTAATAAATCTAAGGCCAGATGGATCTGAGCGTCCAGGCATCATCTCCTACAAATTAAGTAGGAAAAGTGAAACCTTGGTAATTAGATTAGTATCCAAAAAAGAATAAGGGTAACAAGGCATGGAATACCTGTTCAAGCAAAGATGCTGTCTCCACATAACTATCATTAGAGTATATGTTCTCATCTAATTCTCTTTCCTCCGTAACCGAGTGACTTTTATTTGATACAAGAAAGCCACCTGCCTGATATTACCAACACATAGTAAAAAGCATCTTTGCTTAGATAAATTTAAACCTCCCCTCAAAATTAAAGTCAAAGGTAATGCCTATGAAGTGCTAAATAAAAGCAGCTTTTTAAGACAAAATGCAGAAATAAAAATAAACAACAAATTTTGATATCAACAAACTATTGCCTCTAAAAGAAAACTTACCCTAGAGACCAGATATTACTACCAGAACAAAAGCCTAAAGTGCGCCTAAATAGTTTAATAGTCCATAGCCTTTTCGAAACATATGATGCAAATAAGTGTGCCAAAAGGTATAGCATGCAGTCTCTAACATTTTCTTCTTTTTTTACTGCCAGAAAGTAGAAATAAAACTCAATGTATAAACAATAACAAATAATAAAAGCAAAGAAGATAGATCAAGTACCTTTTGCAATACCATCTTGAATTCCAGGAGCTCATTATATGAGTGTCGTAGTCTCTCACTATTTGAATTCATTTCAATTAACTCATGTTCATGTTCAGCAAGTTGTATCTGGGATAAAGAGAAAACAACAATGAAAAAAATAGAATATTAATAAAATATGCACAAGACGATGAATCTAAACAGAAAGTACCCGTTTTGCTTTTTATGATAGGCTTCAACCATCCAGTGAATACGATACCAAGGGAAAGCCAATGAAAGAGAAATAGAATAGAAAGTTGTCAGAAAAGGAAAGCAGGAACACAGAAATAACCTCTAATTCTTCCAACTCCAGATCTGGTTGCATAACAGGCCGTGCAGAAGCAATTAGACCAGCTTTACTGATTTGCTCTTTGAAAAAACGTAGCTTTCTTGACATCTCTGCACATCGCTTAACCTGTGGAGAACCTCAAGAGATGAAACCACCAGATATACAAATAATTGGTTACCGTGAGTCAATATCACTCTCAACTATGAAAAGGCCTAGCAACAGCAACGAACCAATGGGAACAGAGGAGCAAATAATTGCCAACACTTAGAGAGAAAGATTGTCTTGAACATTGTGGTAAGAACAAGGGGAAGAGCACGGGTGAATATAGAGTTGAGTTTTAATGTTGAGCAACACTTGCATGCTTATTCTTCGTGGTCAATATTGTAGTAGCAATACAGAGAACGCAGCAATGGGTGGACATGTCAAGCATAAACCGCTGTGAAAATAATCCTTTTAACTCTAAATTGCAAGAGTTTCCAATTTATGGCAACAAAAAGTGATGCAATCCAAGAAACTAGGTCTGTAACAATGGTCCTAATTGGATCCGAGTAATACTTATTTCCCCCGCCCCCTCCCTCCACACCCACCCCAACACACACAACGAAGCGGATAAAACGAGTAGATACCTGATTAACAAATGTTCGTTGGAAAGGGCTTTTATCAGAATTCATCTGCGAATAAAAATAAGATAACCATGAGTAAAACTTACTTGAATTATTTTCTTAGGAAGAGGAAAAAATTTCATCCAATTCCTTTCAAAAGTCCGCATGAACTATCTTCTATGGAATGAAAAAAATTCAAGTAGAAATACACCCAAAAGTATGGGATTTGTATACTGTGCAATAGTAGTTCACATGAGCAAATGAACACAATACGGTGGCCAGCTGAAGTATTCAAACCTAAATCTGTAAACGAATGAGTTTAATCACCTCATCAAAATTCAGATACACTTTATGTAATCGACAAGTCCAAAAGCTACATAACCTGGTTAATGTTTTGACAACTCAGGGACTGACAAAGAAAACTAGTAACATGTCTCTGCAGCCACAATTTAGCATCAATAGCATGAAGCAGTCGTATCGGGCAAAAAAAAAAAAAAATCTTATTCATGCCCTTCCTCGGCTAACTATTTGCCTTTTGGTTTGGATGCATCCAACATGCCAAAGATTTAGACTCCGCGAAACATTGAAAACCACCCGTCCCTTTTTGAATGAGAAGCTTCACTCTTTAGAAAAGACTCCCACTCCTAATATACCCAATTTCAAGTCATCTCCAATTTAATGACCAGTACAAATTCAGGTGGGAAAAAATTACTTGGTTCAATCGAAAACCCCCTGAATAAAAGACGTTTTTTTCATAAATTCACCGCCATAACCAGGTCCAAACCAATAAACCTACTGCTGCTGACATGCAAGCACATGCACACATGCGTATTAAACAAGACTACGTACATAATTCCAAGTAAAAAGCCTCTAATTCGACACAAAACTCAAATTCCGCCACACTGCCGGTTCGGGAAAAATTGCAGGTATGAAATCATGTCCAAATAAAAGCTAAGTATTCATTGATTTACTCCCAATCAAACTTCCTCTTTTCAGATTATGAATGAAGCGGTTTTGACAACGCAATTAACTCAGGAATCGAATCCTCATTTCAGTTTCTGCGAGTTCAAGGCAACAAAACGAAGGAAAAAGAAATGCAAAATCGAACACAAGTAGTGAAAAGCCGCGACGGATCTGAAAGGGAAACTTACGTCTCGGAATTGCAAGAGGCCGAGTTCGCCGAGGTAGGAGACGGCACGGTGAGCTGATTCGACCGGGATGATGAGCTGGACGAAGGTCATCTTCTCGGAGCGCATCAGATCCATCGCCGGAAAGTTGTCGACGAAGTCGCCCATTTTCGCGGGAATCAAACGGAAAATGCTTCAGATCTAAAGAAACCTTTTCCGGATCTGAAAAGTATGAATACTCTCTCTCTCTCTCTCTCCTCTTTCTCTCTCTCTCTACGAGTCTGCGAAGGAGAGTGCGTTGGGCGTGTCACTTGTCGGTTTCATTTCTTTGTTGGGGTTCTCTTTTTGTTATTTTCGGTTTTCATTTCACTTTGGCAACTGCCGTTAGAATTGCGCATTTCGCATTTTTTTCTTCTTATCGAAGTTCGAATGGGATGGTGAAGTTGGAATTAAATATTAAAATATTAAAAAAAAAAAAATTTTGGGCAGTATTTTCTCGTTTTGTTTGTCCCTGATAAGGACGACTTTTTTTTCCTAGTCTTTGACACTGTTATTCTATTGGTGTGGGAACCACTTTGTGGTCGTTTTTCATAAATCACATCTCGAAATTTGGCACATAACACCAATCGTAAACCATGTTTATGTCATTATCCCCATAATTATGTGTAAAAATATATATTTTTTTATGTGTAATTTAAAATTTATTTTCTTAGTTGTCTATGACTTCAGTGGAGAGTTTGAATCTTTAATTATAAATTCAAAAAAATATAAAAAAGAATCATATCTCTTTATTATTACGGTTTTTCTAATGATTTCACCTTTCATTTTAAAAGCTGTGTAATAAATTTTTAGAGTTATTCTATGATATTTATTTTATTGTTTTTAGATTTTCCTGACGAGAATCATATTCCTAGGAATAGAATTACATGTTTAATTAAAAAAAGAGAAGAAAAAAGGGTCGCATGTCGTTTGATCAATGGGCAAAACGAAAGTCAATATCCCATGTGCGACAAATGGTATTATTTTGATGACTTAAAATGGTAAATGTATTCTTTTATTCCCAAAACGACACGTCGTCTTAGTACTCAGAATGGAATTCATCAAACGACATAATTTTAGAAAATGGGAATAAACGGCAGCTATGAAAAGGATAATGTCGTGACGACCGAACAACATATTGTCTTACAAAGCTAAAACGACATATCATTTTCTTTCATGAACGATCACGAAACACAACACATAAAATATAATATAATAAAATAATAATAATAATAAAATATGTAAGAGATATGTCGTTTTTTAGATTGTAAAATAAATGCTTTGTGAAGAGGCGGAGGAATGGTGCAAGACCACTGTAAATGTGCTAAAGAATCTAGATCTTTTTTTTAGGGAATATTACATATACAACTTGACACCATATATGGTTTTTTTTTTTTTTTTTTTTTTTTGCTAGATGAACTTTTTTTTTTAATGTAGCTGGATGACACGGAATTAAGGAAAAAAATACCTGAATGACATAAATTTAAAAACCATTATATTAATATGGTATAAAAATTTAACACTAAATCATTGTGACATAAAAATAAAACTAAAAGTTGTGATATATTGGTTAAGATAAGAGAACTTGTGTCATTTTAGTTAATTGATTAAAAAAAAAAGATAATCATTTATGAATTTTTCTCAAAAAATAACCCATTTATGACACAATTAAACCAATTAATACAACAAAGAAAAAAAAAACTCTTAAGATTATGGGAAATTTAATGTCAACCAATAGTATGTTATCTAAACGAAAAATAAAAAATAAAAAAAAAAGTGTTGCATCGTTGCCATGCATACTTACATGCTAATTAGGGTTAATTTGAGTTAACAAGTTGACTTGAAACTTCCTAAGATAGATGCATCTTATACCGCAGTCATGAGTGCAGATTGAGGGAGATGGTGGCATATTTAGATGCATATCTCCTCATCAATGCTAGCTTTATGGTTATCTATCTTTATCTGGAATTGGTGCATAAATTGTTTCTTTTCATGCAATTCTGGATGACTATCGACAAGTCAGAATTATTGAAAAAGACGAGCCTAAAACCATTTCTGTTATTAAATATAGCTTTACGAGTTCCTTGTCATGTTGCAAAAACGGTTGAGTTGAAATTATCTATCAATTATTTGTTATATACACGTCAATCGCAATATAAAATGAACAAACTTAAAATAAAATATTTAAAAACTGAACTATTATTCTAACCTTTTTTTTTTTTAATTTTTGGAAAGAATAATAATTGTGTAAAATAGTATGATTATGATCGATTAAAAAGTTACTTGTATTTTACAATTATTATAGCAATAATCAAGATAAGTAATTTGTTGATCCAAATTTTTAGAAAATTTTGACTCTGCTTGGATCGTATGTTCATTTTCGAAAAGGAAAATTTTCTTATTTTAAATAAGAAAATCTTTTTATTTTGATAATAAGATAATATTTTGATGTGTAAAAAAAAATATTCTTAAAAATAAAAAATTATTTGGAATGAAAAGAAATAATATTAAAAATTACATATTATGAAATATTTTTAAAAGATTCTTTTTTTAAAAAATATTATCTAAAATAAATTTAAAAATAAGATTTTTTTTTTTTTTTTCAAAATGGGACAATGATAAAAAAAAAAAAAAAAAAGGTAGAAACAAATAGTTTTTTGTAAAAAATTTTAGTTTCCAGAACCAGACCTCCAAGCTGAGCAAGGGTTTGTACATGTACCCCATATATGTACCTTTTCTGTTTTTCCTGTCGTTTTCCCTCTCTTTCATTTTTATTTTTATTTTTCCCTCGTTCTCTTCTTCTTTCCCCTTTCTTCTGCCTTCCCTCAACGGGAGCACATTTCTGTCGTTGGCTTCATCACTGAGCGTTCCACTGAGGAGAAGGCCAATTTCTGCAGCTAAACTTTTTTGGAGCAAAAAAAGGAGAAATTTTTGAGGTTAGGGTTTTCTCTCTTGAATGGCCTTAATCTGGAATTTCCCAATTGATTTCCTTATTGATTTCAATTCTAAGTCTGATGAAATCTCTTTTGTCATTCTGATCTCAAGCAAATGAAAAACACTCAAATCCCTAAATTCTCAGAACTTAGAAATGGGCCTATTTAGTTTTTCCTTGATGATTTTCTTGTTAGTTCTTAAACCTGGTGGATTATCTTTCTATTATCTTGGTTTTCCTAATTTTCTCGGAAACCAAGCAACAAAAATTTTTTTTTTTCCTGTCGTCCTACTCAGAGAAGATGATTGATATATATACTAATATCTGTATCTATGACTTGTACGTGCATATTGCTTGTGGATTGTGCTATTTTTGGTTTACCTTTTGCTTACTTTTTGTTGACTTGGTTGAGTTTGCAGCATAAAAGCTTGTAGATATAAAAAGTTTGTCTGTAGGTCAAGTTTAAGAAAATTGAGGATGAATTTCTGATTGTTTAAAGGAACTTATCACACTAGAATATCAGTCGTGGATGCCTTTTCTAGGTTTCCCCTCAGTCTCGGTATCAGAGTTCGAATCCCCACATTCTCACTTTTGAGTTCCGGCCTTAAAAGTGGCATTCTCTATGGGAGCTATGAGCTTCCACCCGTGGTTTCACTTGATTCACAAATGGATGGTGGATGAGGGTGTGAGGACACCAACGATCTCTTTTTAGATCAGCAAAAAAAAAAAAAAACAAAACAAAACAAAACCAAAAACTCAATTTGTTGTCTTGTAGATGGTGTGTTTAGTCTTAATCGGTTGTGGGTCTGGATTAGGAGACTGACATTCGGATTTGGCAAAATGAAAGGGAAAATAGTATTTATGTTGTGTTTTATAATTCCAGCATAGAGAAAATGTTGTATTTTATCTCTCTTTAAATTTTGGACCTTGACATTCATGTCTTGTGAGACTAAATTTAAATCCACTTAATGAGTTGGAATCAATGGACTTCTGTTCTTAATATCTTTTTTCTATTTGTTCTTCTTATAATCCACATATGGCTAAAATTTTGGTTTATCTTATTTCAGTTTGTATTTCTTGGAACACATATTAATATCTAGAACATGGGAGGCTCCAACCCTGATGGGAAAATTCTGAGCTACAACGATGTTGTACTCAGGCGGTCTGACCTGGACATCCTTGGTGGCCCGTATTTTCTCAATGATCGCATCATCGAGTTCTATTTCAGTTATCTTTCTTCGTGCTATCCATCCAAGGATGTCTTACTAGTTCCACCATCGATATCTTTCTGGATAATGAACTGCCCGGTGATTGAGAGCCTTAAAGACTTCGTAGAACCTCTCCATTTGCCTGAAAAAAAACTGGTACTCTTTCCTATCAATGACAATGATGATGTGAGTCAAGCTGAGGGTGGGTCCCATTGGAGCTTACTCGCGTATGAGAGACATTCCAATATGTTTGTTCATCATGATAGTAATAGAGGGATGAACAAAAGGCACGCGAAACAACTTTACAATGCCATTAGAGGATATTTGTCCGATTCTGCTCCGGCATCTGCTGCCAAATTTCTAGAATGCACGGACTCGCCGCAGCAAATGAATGGCCATGATTGTGGCTTATATGTCACAGCCATTTCAAGAACCATATACCTTTGGTATGGTGGTGACGGAAACAAAGACAGGGACGATTTGTGGTTCTCTGCCGTGAAGGAGCAGGTGACTCCCTCTGCTGTCGCTGAAATGCGGAATGAGATCTTGGGGCTGATCAGGGGTCTCATGGCTATGAAGTGAGGTTTTCCGGCTCTAAATGGAGCTAAAATATGTCGGTTGTACCAACAGGTCAGGCCCCAAAACAGGTCTTGAGCTTAGGACTCCTCTTAAAACATGTTAACAGTCTACTTGTCTGTCTTGGATTACGCGAGCATAAGTATTCGACTTCGAGTGGAAGATAGAGAAGGATTGTGGGATTTAGGGCGAGGAAGGTAGGATGTCAAGTTTTATTTGGTGGAGAGAGGAAAATTGAAGGTGAAAGGTGACCAAAAATCTTTGACTAAATATGGATTAAAAAGAATCCTCGTCTTGTACTTAAAATTATGTGATTTTTGTTTCACGCCTCTTTTTAAAAGATGACGTGATAGTAGTAAATGTAAGCTTTATGTTATTATTACCTCGGGGAAATAAAAAATTCGTACTATGAACTGTTCTCTAAAAGTTTGTCACTCTTTTTCATCTTCCTCACCTAGATTTTTTTCTTCTCCCTTATTATCTATCTTTGCCAAAAGTAGCAACAATGGCAATGAATTACTTGCTGGCACAGTTGCACTTGGTAATAAAACGTCATATAATGTTCACTTTTTTAATTTCTATAGCTCATTCGGTGAGCTCAGTGGGTGGGTGGGAAGAGGTTTAAGTAGTAATTTTAGGTTCAAAACCTAAAAGTGTTTTCGTTTTTTTTTAAATAAGTAAGAAACTATAAATCCGATACCATAAACATGTATGCATATGTATACATGGGTGGTAAAAAATTCACACTTTCCATGTAGCAACCATAGCGTGGTAGCTTTTGTCTACACGAGGAAAGAGCTGGTCTTAACAGTATGATTTCGTAACGAAGAAGCTGAAAAATGTTGGCCATATGTTAAGTTTAGTAGAGAATCATATCTGACATGCTAGAGTCTATTGCATTTGCACCCTTACATTTTTAACAAGGTTTAAGAAACTGCGAGAGGTAAAAAATTCACGCTTTTCATATAGTAACACTAGCGTGTTTGGCGTAGCAACTCAACTCAAATTAAATTGTACTTTTTTCATCATGTTTTTTGTCTTTTCTGAAAAAGTTTTTTGTTTTTTCTGAAAAAGTCAACAAAAATTACTATTCAAACTTAAAAATCTCAACTCAACTCAAACTCAACTTATTCACCAAACACCCCCTGGTGTAGTAGCTTGAACTACTCCCGGTCATGTCATTTCGTAACGAATAGGACGAAAAATGCTAGCGATGTGTTAAGTTTAATAGAGAATCATATCTGACATGTTAGATTCTATTGCATTTTCACTCTTACTTTTATATCTTCATATCAAATTTTTATCCGAGGAGGTTAGAAGGCTTAAGAAACCGAGCAAGGTAAAATATCCACGCTTTCCATGTAGCAACTCTAGTGTAGTAGCTTTTGTCTATGCATGGAATGAGCTGCTCTAGGTTGTGTCATTTCGTAACGAAGGGGTCGAAAAATGCTGGCCGTGTTTTAAATTTAGTAGAGAATCATAACTAAAATGGTATGGTCTATTGCATTGCACCTTTACATTTTTAACTTCGTATTAAATTCTTACCCGAGGAGGTTACAAGGCTTAAGAAACCGAGAAATGTAAAAAATTCACGCTTTCCATGTAGCAACTCTAGTTTAGTAACTTTTGCCTACGCGTGGAATGAGCTACACTCGATCATGTCAATACGTAACGAAAAAGCCAAAAAATATTGGTCATAAGTTAAATTTAATAGAGAATCATAATTGACATGGTAGAGAATTGCATTTGCACCCTTACATTTTTAACTTCTTATTAAATTCTTATTTAAGTTCATATTAAATTCTTATCCGAGGGGGCGACAAAGCTTAAGAAACCAAGAAAGGAAAAAAATTCACGCTTTCCCTGTAGCAACTCTGGTGTGGTAGTTTTTGTCTACGCGTAACTTTTTGTCTATGTGTAGAATGAACTGCTCTCGCTCATGTCATTTCATAATGAAGAGGCGGAAACATGTTGGCCATATGTTAAGTCTATTATGGAATCAAAACTGACAAAGCGTTAGAGCATATACAAATGTATATCCTTATTGTAGTCAAGATCAGAATCTTCCAAAAGAACAAATTCAATATCGTAAATAACATATTAAAGAAAAGAAACATAGGACGATACGCATCGGATAAATGCAAACGTTACATGAACAAACGAATTGCAAAACAAAAAAGACACCAAAAAATTGGGAACCAAACGAAAATGTATTTAGCCTGTGAACTTACAACGCGCTGCATCTGCAAAGAAAAAGTCTACGGCTTTGGGAATTTCCAGTGTTTATACGGGTCGTCCCTCTCTGTTGTCTTGAACTTTGGGAATAGACAAGGACGTAAAGTTGAGCCAGAAAATCTCCCATTCTGAGCATTCCTCCATAGCCCTGAAAGGACGAAGAAACACTGTTAAATAAAACGGAGCTCGGATTAAACAGCCACCACATAGAACAAATGGGTGGAGTAGAGAATTTATCCCTTTCGAAGTTCTAAACATTTGTTGCCACTAGGATTAGACTTGCTAGTTTCTAACATTTTCCACCAGTCCAAAGTCCATTTCTAGTTCAACTTATCCTCAAGCTTTGAATCCAGACAATCTCAGTGCAATTAATCGCATTCCATATGTTTTGACGGGACAAAACTTCAGCAGTTAATTTGGTCATCTTTATCTCAAGTAAAATAAGTCGTTAACAGAAATTAACATAGTGACTTCTTCCAATAAGTTAGACGTGCTTGTCAAAATTTATCCGAAGATTTGATATCTTACCACAAACAGGGATCATTCACGGCATGCTTGTGTCCACAGGATAACTTCCTAGTACCCGAATGAATGTAGCAAACTCCTGCCAAGGAATGAATAATTTTATGTCAGTCATGGGATTTTTTTGGTCTATGCATGGTAGTAGAGATTTATAGAAAACACACGTTAAGATGCTTAAGCGCGTTCTGTGCATTCTGGTCAGCCATTGATGCTTCAAAATCCACATAGAAAAGATAGTCAAAGTATCTGCAGAAGAACGCAGGCTTATTAGTAATATTAATGACACAATCAGAACATGTTGAAAGTTAGACTGAATATCCGAATAACTACAAATAAAGAATTATGAACTTGACCAAATTGTTCGAGGAACAGTGGCTCATAATTATTAGTAATATGCAAATAGAAACAACTAAGATTTTCAGTAGACTTACTGGTTCCCATTGTTGTCATCACGTAGCAAGGGCCGCTTTCGCAAGGGACGACTCTCAATCTGGTTAAAGAAACAAAATTAAACTAATACCATGTCCACCATGCAAGGCAATTACGACTTTTGAGGTGACACAACTACGAAAGAAAATACCTTGGTAAGGTTGATTTCCCGCAGTGCAAAAACAGCAAGTGCCTTGAAAAGGATTCCAGGGCCTTCCTCTAGTGAGAAAACTATACTGGTCTGGCAACGACACATTCATTTGTTAGAAAAGAAAAAGGTAGACAAGAAACTTTGAGACAAAGAATTGCTTCTGTAGTCAATATCCTGTAGTGTTGGGTGGAGGAACAAAGGCGCCAAAAATTCAACTTCCAATAGCCTATCTGTGTTAACTCGTGCTAACCTTGAATAGCCTATCTATGCCAGGAATTATAGGTTCTCTTGCCAGCATAAGAAATCGAGTAATATTATCACTATCATCCTGTAGAAAGGAGGTTCAAGAGTGATTTAATAATGATAACGATGACAGAGATGTCAAGCAAAGTACATAAAAAACAGAAAAACTTTGCACAGACCTGAATATCTTCGGCAAGTATATTCAAACCATATATCAATGCAGCAGCTGAGCTAGCAACTGCTGCTGTATCCTTTAGGTCATGGAGAGCGACAAACTACAAGTTATGACAAGCACAGGTTAGCTCCAACAACAACCAGCCAAAAAAAGTTGTGACCATTGAATTTTCAACTGACCAACACACGATATAGTATCTTTGACCATAAATCATAACCAAAGAGAAAACAGAAACGATAACTCAACCTAATTTGACCAAATTGGACGAGAAATCCCCCCAAGGTACCGTAGATGTAAGTGGTTCTGTTTAAAATAGAACAAAGATAGGGGAAAAAAATCCTCTAGCATAATACGACAGCAAAAGGATATCATGGGTACAATTGGTAAAATGACTCTTAAGTGCCTACCTTTGCTGCACCAGCAGTATCATCCACGGATTCTTTGATCAAACCCCATTTGTTTAATGTAAGCTCACACTGAGCAAGAGCCTGAAATTATAATCAATTTATTATTATTATTATTATTATACATACATATATATATATATATATATAAAAGCAGCTCCATGACAAGATACAAAATGGAATATACCTGGGGATGGCTTAGGACCCTTTCCAGGTCCTCAAGTTGAACACCGGGATTGGCTAGTAAGCAATGCCGAACTGCAAATTTCACTTCACCTACGATGTGCAAGTGGTGGCGAAGCAAAAGGTCGTAATTTCGGTGGATGCTTCCACCTAATGAATTCTCGATAGGTAAAACTGCTCTGTCCACAACCCAATTCTCAACAGCCTGCAAGAGAATAGGGCGAAAAGCACAGTCTTTTAATCAAATTTGAAGACTCGCACATTTCTTGAATTGCAATCAAATAGGGCGAAAAAAATCTAGTAGTAGGCCTTCTTAGACAAAGACAAAAGGTTCATCTTTACCCCCCAAAAAAATTAAAAATTGAACTTTAATAATTATCTAAACATGATAAGCATCTATGTTTATAGCAATACAAGATTAACCTAAAAATAAACATTTTATTTGTTTTTAAATGACGAGAACACAATAAAAATCAAAATTAAAGAAAAATAAAAGGTGTCTGAAGTAATTACTTCAAAAGCGGATTCGAATTGTTCACAAGGCACGGCTTCACAATTTGGGTACGCCTTATGTGCAGCCGCCTCACTATATGCTCCACTAACTCCCTGAAATCCCAACATCCACACACACACACAAACAGTTAGTTTCATTATATACATACATACATACATATATATATATATATAATAGATTACAAAACAGGTTTATCAGAAAACCTGATAAGCGACGCGAAGGCGAGACCCATCGGAAACCGAATGACGGAGATGGCTCGAAGACAGAGGCCCTGCAAAACAAACCAGAATGGAAGATATCAGAGCAATGAAACAGAAAATTGCGATTTTCTCAATTGGAAGCTAATGCGAAGGTGAGGCAGGGCAAGGCTTACTGGGAAGAGCGGGGACGTCCTTCGATGCGAGGTCGGCCTGCAACTCGAGAGCCCCTCCGATGACGCGGTTGCTGTGGCCTTTGCCGTCGCCATTTCCGTCGCCGCTCGAGGAGGCCACGGCCCGGACGCCATAACGCCGTTGCGAGGAAGGTATGGGGATCTTGACGGTGGTTGTCGGCAAGTAATTGGATGGCCAGGATTTACTCGGGAGTCGCGCCGGCAGAGGAGGCTCAAGTGCGGATCGCGCGGTGGAGGCTGCCGACATGGCGCGTTAAATATGTGGTGTGTGTGGGGGGGGGGGGGGGGGGGTTGGTGTGGTTTCGAGGGGAGGGAGACGATAGAGATTGGCGCGGTGGAGAGAGTCGTTGGGAATGGAAATTGGGGAATTTCTTATTTTTAATTCTTTTTTCGTTGAAACTCTAGTCCCATGCCAGCAAGATATTTACATTTATATCCAAACATAAGTAAAATTCAATATTTCAAAAAAAAAAAAAGAAATTCGAAAAATCCTTCCGAAATTAAATTCATTTTATTTTATTTTATTTTATGATTTAGAGCTTAAAAAAAATTTTAAGGGCCTTCTTTTTGTGAAAGGAAAAAAAGGGGGAATTTTAAGGTTATATTTACATCATGCTTGTTTTTTTAGATTTGAAACTCAAATCTTATATTTTATCAGTGAGGGTTAATTTTGAGCTTTTGACTGTAAAAGGACCTAAACACGTTTTTAAAAAAATAAAAATAAAAAACAGAACAAGAAAATAATAAAAATAAAAAATACAAAGGATATTTAGGTATTTTTCTAATTCAAATTCAACTTTCAATCACAAGAGGATAAGAATTTGATATGAACTTAAAAAATATAAAGGTGTCAATGCAATAGATTTTGCCATATCAGTTATGATTTTCCCTTTTTTTTTTTTTTTTTTTTGAAGGATGTTAGTTATGATTATGTATTAAACTTAACACATGACCAGCATCTTTCAGCCACTTGGTTACAAAATTACATGACCGAGAGCAGCTCATTCCACATGGCTGGAGGGTATTTGAGAAGTCTTCACTAAGCTGGCTTAGGCTTACTTCTATGGGATTCGCCTTTCATTGAATTGAATTTCAGTGAGGCAGTGATTCGATGGTGTAGAGTGGAAGAGCCATCGCTCAACGGATAAAAGTTATTCTAGGGATAATAGGCTTATCTTCCCTAAGAGTTCACATCGACGGGAAGGTTTGGCACCTCCATGTCAACTCTTCACCACCTGGGGATGTAGCATGTTCCTGGTTTAAGTAGGATTATCGTTATTGGGAAACCAATAACAAAATCTCACTTTAAGTCTACACCAAAAATCTTTATCTTGGATCTCAACCATTCCCCTTAACAAAGGGATGGTTGATCCAAAACTGACAAGCTCTAAATCTCGATATGGAGAACGAATCACATCTAAATCTACTACTTTTTTTTAAAGCTCGGTTACAATGGATTGGTTACGTATTTTGAGTTCCCTTACTGGTGGAGTGGCTAAAAACAAGGTGGTGATTAAACATCCTATCTTAGCCTCTCTAGCCACTACCCCCGTTACCCATGGTGGATTAGGGTAACTCGTTCGTTAGGAGTTGTTCTGGTTTGAGAAATGAGCACCAACTGAGCGCCCTAAATGAATAAGAAATGAAAAGCATATGGAATCAATGATTCTTATTCAACCAAGTTGAAGCTAGCAACATGTTGATTACACACCGGAGGTTGGTAAGAACTAAGGGACAATGCCCCCTAACCTAAGTGGGCCTACCGGCGAAGCAACTAGCCCAAATCATGAAGAAAGCTAAAAAGCGCTGTTTGATAAGCCTGCGTAGTATTAGGTTGTTGGTCAAGTAAAGCTGACCAAGCCAATGATGCTTAGCTAGTCTTTTCGGATGATCAACCATACTAGGACTAAGACACGACCCATACTTCCACGGGGGCAACAGTGAGGAATCTTAGACAATGGGCGAAAGCCCAATCCAACTATATCACGTGAATGAAGAAGGGCAATGCCGCTTGTAAAGCTCTTTCATCGAGTGCACGATCATGACAGGACTCGAGAAAGAAGCCCAGCTAACACTGTACCAGTAGCCGCCGTAAGACGGGGGGGGGGGGAGGGGGGCAAGTGTTTTTTGGAATGATTGGGCGTAAAGCATGCCATATATGATTTTCTACTTAGCACGTGGCCAGCATTTTTTGGCTTCTTTATTATGAAATTAAACAATTGCGACCAGCTTAGTCCACGCATAGACGAAAGCTACTAAACCAGAGCTGCTACATGAAAAGTGTGAATTTTTTACCTTGCTCGGTTTCTTAATCCTTGTAACACTTTTCGGGTAGGAATTTAAATGAAGTTAAAATTTTAAAAGTGCAAATGCAATAAACTCTAGCTATCGAATATGATTCTCTACGAACTTGAAATATGGCCGGCATTTTTCGTATCATTGTTATGAAATGACAAAATCGAGAGCAGATCATTCCCTGTGTAGACAAAAACTACTACACCAAAATTGCTTCATTGAAATCGTGAATTTTTTGCCTTGGTATCTTGAGCCTTGTAACCTCTTCCACCAGTAGCTTTCTCCTTTTAAAATATGAGAAAAAATAAATTTCCGTTCTGTTTCATTATGTTCACTTGCATGCAATATTACAAATTTTGATTTGACCTTAAAATTTTCTCGCTATTCAAGAAACAAAAAAAAAAAAAACAAAAAAAAAAAAACAAAAAACAAAAAACAGGAAAACTCATATTTTGTTTGGTATATTAGTTTCATTTCAACTAAATGTATTTTTTTTGCTAGATTTTTTTTTTTTTTTAATTAACAAAAATTATAACTAGTTTTTAAAAAATCAACCAACTATAACTTAAAAATTTTAACTCCAACTAACGATCTAAACGGACACTCATACTTCATATTTTATCTTCTTTCTTCTTCCCCTTATGGATCAGCGTGGATTTTCTTTGTGTGAGTTCGTTGTGACGGGTAAAGACTACATTTTATGTCTATCTATACTATATAATGAAGAGATAATGAAGAAGTAAAAAACTTTGTACTTCAACTTTTACTTGAACCAATCCTGTAGTTCACACTAAAACTTTTTTTTTTAACTTAATTATTTTCGACGAAAAGTAAATTTCTAAAAATCCTTATTTTATTTTTTTAGAGCTATGAAGTATTTAATATGTAATTTGAGCCCTTAACCATAAAAAAGACCTAAACACCTTTAGTAAAAAAATGAGAGCAAGGAAAAAAAATGAAAATTTCGAAATACGAAGGATATTTAAGTCTTTTAAATTCAAATTCAAAGTCAACTTTTGATTGAAAAAGGGTTCGAATTTAATAGGAACCTAAAAATGTGAAGGTTTCCTTACAATTCTCAAAACTTAAAAACGTGGCTAGCATTTTCGGACTCTTCATTACAAATATGACGCGACCAAGAACATATCATTCCAAGCATCAAAAATTGCTTCATGGAAAGTGTGACTTTGTTCTTGCTCCGTATCTCAAGCCTTACAGCCTCCATTTCAAAATGTGAAGGAAAAAAATATAATAATCTATTTTGTCTCATTATGTTCATTAACATGAAATTATTAAATTTTTATTAGAGCTAAAATTGTTTATTATTTAAGAAATGGTAAAAACTCAAATTGCGCATTTTATCTTATTTCTTGCTCCCCTGGCAATTTGAGTTTGGTTTTATTTTCTAAATGTTTATATTTTAAAGATGAAAAAATTGGAGGTCTCTCTTATGGATGGCTTTTGTGGGAGTTTATTGTGATGTTGAAAACTTTTATGTTATATAACTGAAAGAAAGGGTGCTCGGCGGCCAATCTGAGGTGTGATGTGAATTTGCTCTGTGTTAAAATGATGTTACAAATTTATAAATGACAGACAAAAATGTTAAATGGGTTTCGATAAAATTTATCTTAAAAAGCTAATTCAAGAGATAAATTCAACTTCTAACAAGAAGAATCTAAGGTACTATCTTTTTAATGTTCGGAGAGTGCCTAGGCTATTTTTCTAAATCTGGAATTAAATTAAAAGCTTACTGAAAATTTGACGATAATAGTAAACAAATATATGGAATTGCAATAATAGACAGATGGTATTTTCAAACTTACAAATTTTTTTTTTTTTTTGGTAATAAACTTACAATTTATTTGTTGGAAATGATACAGACAAAACGGTTATATATTATAATTAATCACTTTGCTTAAAAGTTAAATCAGCAGAATATCCTTGGTCTTTAAGCATCAAAAGTACTTTTAAGAATATTGGCTGAGTAAGCACTTGTAAGAATTGACACTTAATATATTCCTCCCAAAAGAAGGTAATAAACGACAATAATGAATGCGAAGGAATTTAAGATTCTGACTTCAATAAAATGTAAACTTTACATGTTTTAAGATTTTTTTTTTTTTTTTGGACAGAAACTACACTCTTTTTTTTTTTTTTTTTTCCTCATAAGAAACTTCACATTTTAAGATACCAAATTAACGTCAAACATGACAACTGGCATCTGAAAAATGTTGCAATAGCAACATGGCTCCATTTGGTTCCAAAAAGTGGCCCAAGCCCAAAAGTGTATAACAAACAGGCCGACCGGTTAACTTAGTGCTCCCAGACAGCCCATGTTGGAGCCCAGATGGTGTCGGCCTATGTAGGCCCATTAATTACTGTTTCGTTTAAATTTTCTTCTTGAGAAGTTATACGAAGCAAAATTGATATATCTATATAAATATATATATATATATATTAACATGGAACAAGGAATTTAAACTCTGCATCTCATAATGAGGTCTTTAGATTGGTTGATAGTTTAGAAATTTCTCTTAATGGGCCACATGTAAGGAGAAAATTTTTAAAATTAATCTTTATAGGATAAAAAGTTTAACATAAGAATAAGTTGAGAGTTATAGGACATATTTGAGATAAAAACTTTTGAGTGAGGGTAAATTACAAATTTTTTTTTAAAAAATAGGAGTATAATTTAAATTTCAAAAAATTGAGGGGGGGCACGTGCCCCCTCTGGCCCTAATGAAAATCCGTGCCTGGTTGGTCGTGTGCTTGTAATTCTTGCTAAATATTTAGGTTTGAGTTGTTGCCACTACATTGGTTAAGGTATATAGATAATCCACTTCGTGAGATATTCATATATCACGTGGGGAGACATCCACTCACCCAAGGTTATTTTGGATATGTCAATCCTCTACCCTTATAATCCTCCTTTTACTTTAAAAAAAAATATATATATATATATATATATATTGTTAACATTTTCTAAATAACTAGATTACGTAATATCTATCATATGAATCGAAGCTGAGACGGATTATAAATTGCTATAATTAGTTGTTGAAAAGAATCGAAAATGATGAATTGAGATCACTGGAAAATTGTAATGCAGAAAAATTTTTCCACTACTCATTGTCCATTTCAAGCCCCATAAACGAGCTCAAACTCAACCAATATAAAACTTCTACAACTCGATGATAATATGGCACCTAATTACTTGTAATCCATTTATAAAACAGGCTTAAACCACTACATCATTATCATAAGAAAACTACTATAACACTAAATCATTAAATAGAATCATGCACTAAGGTTTAAAAGATTTTCCAAAATTTTCCAAATTAATATGATTTAATTTAGATAGTATGATTTATAATAATTTAACAAAATTGAGTATCAAATATTCAAAAATATACTCAGACACTAAATATATTTTTCCATGCCCTACTAAAAAATTCTCACACATTTAAGATTTAACCACGTATGAGCTCTTTTTCTTTTGCTCCGGTGCCGACAAACATGCAATTTCTCAATAGAACTTTAGTACAATAAAGTTCATTTTACTTAATTTACTTTGAATGATTAAAACTTAATTATTAATCTACTTTCATAACCCTTATAAACTGCTTTATAATGTACTTGTCTTGTACGTTTACCGGTTACCACTAAATAAATAAAATAGGTCACAAATAAACAAGACCTGTTTGTTGTTTGGTCAAGCCACTTTTTTTGATCAAGTTGGCTATTTAATTATAAATATGATGGAATCTACATATAATAAGACAAGCACATCACCTTTCGGCTCTTAGCCATGTTAATTGCCAAAATTCGTCAATAGTTTAGATTAAAACTGATTTACATGGAACAGGAGTATATTCGCTACTCAACTTGGTATTTATTTAAAACAATTTATTGAAGGAAAAAAAAAACAACAAATTATAATTTTTTTAAGAATATTAAAAAGACCCTAAAACGTGTTTCAGTGTATTAATTTTCTCCCTCTAGTCTGGCCGCGGAGGCGGAGGGTATAGTGATCCTTTTTTCACATGCAAATAGATATTTATTCAATTCACAAATCACGCTTTATATCAACCGTCGCTCTCGTGGTCCCATTTTATATATTAATTTTTCATTCAATAGAATTTATAGCACTCTAGTTTCGTCTAACATTCTTCGTCATCTGCTGAAGTCAGAGAGAATAATATTGTTTATGTTATTCTTTTCTTTTATTTATTTATTTAATTTTAATTTTTCTTCATTGGCGATGCACGTCAACTGAGCTCATTAAGTTTGAAATTTACTTAAACGACGTATAAAGAGCGTTGTACATACAAACGACTTGGACCAACGTTATCCATACGTAGTACCAGAAAATCTTTGTCGACAGCACGCAATATTCTTATTTAACATTATAAAAATGCTAAATATATATATATATATATATATATATATAACTATTGATATATTGGCTATATGGGCCATGGTAGACCTAGGAAGAAACTTGGTAATGAAGAATGGCATTTTTTTTTCTAAGCAACTTAATGCTTTCACATGGAGCAAATAATATTTGAAAATGTTGTCCCTATTAGCTAACCAATTAGAAACGAGTCCTTATCAATATATATATATATATATATGTATGTATGTATATGATCACTTAGGCGGTCATGGGACCCCATTGATAAGGATGTTGTCTCTACTCTTATGTATGAACCGTATATATATATATGGCTTTCTATGCATTTTCCAACATATATCTGAATCTTGGAGCACTTTTTCATATCGTTTTTTGTCAATTTGAAAACAAAATTTTGTCTAGTTAATGATAACAACACGAAGTACTAGTACTTCACATCGATTAACTTGGTTGGACATGTATAATAATGCCTGATAGATCCAAAATACTTAACCCGTTTGTTTTCATGAATTGTCGAATGTTTTTAGTATTGGACTGACCAATCTTTCCTAAGCAATTGACTAGTATCTCTACATTAATCTTACCATTGTTAGCAAAATAAATGTACAGAAAAAAAAAATTTCCCTTTATGAAACTTTTTTTTTTTGGGTCTTTTATGAAACTTTAAAATATGTATGTTCTCATATTAACTAGGCATACATTTTTTTTAAAAAATCAGATTATTATGAGGAAGCTTTAGTTCTGTTTAGATCACCGGTCACACACACACTTTAAATTTTTATAAAATAAAAAAAAAAACACAATATAAAGAAGTTTGAAAAATGAGTGTCAAATAGGAGTTTATATGTAAGAATCAATGTTCATTTTCTTTTCATCTTTTGGAACCTACCATGTTTAATGTGATATTAATATAATGATATTGGGGTTTTGCAAAATTTTACCTTTTAAGGTGGATGAAGTTAAAACTTGTCGGATAATGTTTCTCCTTCTATATATTCTATTGCTGACGTGATTCTCAAGTTCTTAATCATTGATATTTCATTTGCTCTCGTTAAAAAATGTGTTCTTTTAAAGATATGTTGCATTGCATGTATCCCTAGACTTGTCTTCACATACTCATCCATAAAATAAACAATAACATAAATAATAATAATAATAATAATAATAATAATAACAGTTCTGTTGGAGAGGCCATTATGCAAGTAGGTGGATGTATACTTCTGTTTATCTCTATCCTCTCTCTCTCTCTCTCTCTATATATATATATATATATATGACGAAGTGCATTCATCACGTTTCGATATTAATCATATACGTTACCCTACTCCATTTTTCTAACTTGGAGTGTATCGTTTCATAACGGACTCTTTGGACAAATAGAGAAAGAAAAAAAAAAAAAAAGACAAGATTTTCCAAGTAGCGACAAAATCCAATCCGTTACCAAACTCAAACTCATCTAAGCTCAGCTTGATCACCTCCCTCGTGCCTCGCTTGATAGCCCATCATTATTCCCACGTGCCAAATAACGAACCCACCTCTCTCTCTCTCTCTTAACTTTCTCTCTCTAAAAGGAATCTTGGCGAGGGATAATCTTTGCTTGAGGAGGAGGGAGAACTCTGGGGGCCCACTAAACACACAAAAAAAAGAAAGCCCACTGAAGCCCTGAGAGTTTTTGACAAGTGTGGTGGGAGTGGGACAGACAGGACAACACAATTCCTGCTAGTAAATATATATGTATGGCTAATGAGAGCTATATTGGCAATGTTTTTGGGTACTTTCCTCGATAACCGCAATATTCGTCTCGTAGCCGCATTACTCCTGCCACGTGGCCAATCAGTGTCTGTAAGCATCATTCGTGTGGGTCCCATCCAAAACCGACCATATCACTCGGGTTCTGTCCCTCTTGTCTCTTATTATCTATTTATTTATTTTCGCTTATTTAAAAAAAAAAAAAAAAAAGAAAATCCATGTTATTGTTGCTGTTTAATTGGCTGCTGTTTTTCGTACTACTCGGGCAATCGCCGATTTTAAACTTCCAAATAAAGAGCGTTGGACTTGGACTGTTGTTGTTCGTACTTTATTTTATTTTTTTTTTTTTGGTAATGTCGTTGTTCATACTTGGATTTGATCACATTCATATGCGATATGATATATATATATATATATATATGCACACTTGCCTGGTCAGCGTTCAGAGTTGTTGCTTTCATATCTACTGTGAAATTGCATGCTTGTTATTTGATTTTTTGTCCCTAGTCTTTGTTTTGTGCCTGACTTTATAAATTCACCAGAACAAATAGTTGCCCCCATATTAGGTTGCAAATGAATATATATCCTCTCAGAAACCGTACGAAAGAAAAAAAATATTAGTGCTGATAATATATATATATATATAAATGTCTGTTTCCCTTATTTATTTTTATAACCCTTTTTAAAAAATAATTTTTGTAATTAATTATAAATTTGAGGACTAAAACGTATCTATATCTTTGTTAAAAGTCAATTAATTACCAAAAGATAAGCAGAGAACATATTTCTACAACTTCCTAGACATTAGCTTTAACAACGTGATTAATTTGTGGTTCAAAGGGTCACAAGCAACAACTCATAATCCAAGCTTTTGCACGTCTGTGTTTCTATACTGATGTAATAAATTAATTGTAATAAACCTCACAAAATATGTTAACGATAACTTGATTACTATTATGATAGATATTTGTTATTATATAATAATAATAATAATAGTAACCACAATAAAGAGTGAGAGATTAGAAATATGCAATTAGATGTAGTTACTGTATGTTTTAGTATGCGTTTGATGTACCGATTAAGAATAAAAGTTTTTAAGTTGGAATTGATTAATTTTTCAAAAATTAATTAAAAATTTTGTTAAATTTTTAAAAAAAGACAAAAATTTAAATTAGAATTTTTAGTTTGCACCCTTAGTATAACGAACTCAAATGCCTTCCATCCAAAGTTAAGTTAAAAAAATACACACACATAACAGACAAATTTTAATTACTAGGGATCTAAAATTTCTTATAACATTTAAGTCTTGGTACTAACATGATGTTCATATATACTTTCACTATTCCTCAGTGGAACTTTCTTCTAGGTATAACACAAGCAAGGAGAATCACATGCAAAATGAAGTACAAATATTTCTACCGACAAATAGGACAACTTTCATGCCTATGTGGACTACTCAATAAATTAAGCTCCGGAAATAGGCAATATATACATATATATATATATTTATATATATCCCACCAACTCTTGTTATTGGATTATATTCTGCTCATTTCTAGCTCGGTTTGACGAGGTACAAAGACCAAAACTGAGAATTATTAAGACTTACCAACCAACAAGAACTGCCTTTGCGAGGTTGCCACTTGAAGCAAAATCTAAATAAAGATTTTCACGTACAAATACGGTACTTTAGTCTACAATACAATTAAAAGTAACACAAGGAAAATCTTACACTCCCAAGTAATCTTTTACGTCCTTTTTTTTTTTTTTCTCCTTCACTTTCTTGTTTAATTCATTTTCCCTCTGTAACAAATTTTTTATGAAAGCGAAACCATATCTATATATTTATGTATGTTACCCATATATGTAGGTATATTGGTATGAATATTATAAAGAGTAATTAGGCTAGGTGACCCATAATAATCACCTAATTTAATAGATAGCTTAAGTTTTATTTATTTCGTTAAATGACCTAATAAATATGTTTTGGTCAATCAATCTCCTGATTCCCCTTTCTCTGCTTCATTCTCTATCTTCTCTCTCTGTGAAATCAAGTGTCGGTACTAGAGGAGGCCAGCATTACAACTCCATTGGCAACGTGATCGTACTCCGTTGGCAATTCAATTCCGATGTTGCACAGGCTAGCGTAGAGGAGATCGATTCTGATGTTGATTCTTTCTCTCCCCTCTGGGATTGGTGGTCTAAGATCGACGGTGTTGAGAGGCGTGTAGAACGATGAGAGGTAGAAGCTTCTTCGAGCTACGACGATCAACAGCTAGTGAAGCTTCTTCAGTGGGGAGGCAGTGACGATGGCCATAGTGGCGCTCGTCGGTGATTTCGCAAAATTTGAGGTCCGATTGTCGAAAGGGAGATAGAGAGGGAGAGAGAGAAGGGAGGTTAGGTTGTCAAGGAAGAGAGAGAAAGATGGTATTTTTTATTTTTTAAAATTTTTAATAATAAATCAATAAATTATTAATAGTTAATTATTGATTTATCAAAAAATTGATGATTTCGTTTATGGTCAATCAATGTCATTGATTATAGTCAATTAGCGATTGATTATGAAAATTAATGATATATTAGGGTTAATAAGTAATTGATCAAGTGTTAATCACGAATTGACCTATAATCAATCACTGATTGACTAAATATGATCAATTAGTGATTGATTATTTATAAAATTGATTGATCATTATTTTAACTAATTTTTAAAAATTTAGATTATTTATTAAAAAACTTATTTAAAAAAGATTATTTACCTCTATATCGCTATTATAAAACTGGCTCTAAGTTTGAGAATGGTTCATTCTTTAACCGGGAAATATGACTACTACAAAAAATCCCATGTGCGATCTTAACCAAACCGAGAGAGAGATTCTCACAATTTTGATGATCAGATATTCTTTTCTTCAGTGAAGATGCAAACTATACAAACCGATGTAATATGTCCCCGGGCACGGTTTCCCACACAACTTTACTTTACTACTTTATCTTTTCTTCGAGCCTTCTTCGACTATGGTTTTTTTTTTTTTTTTTTCTCTCTTTGACTGAATTTGTTTGACTGGTCAACCAACTTGACTGAACCCCCTCCGATGTTCATACCAATATTGGCCCCCACCCTCGATTACAATCAATTTTTGCACCCAAAGTGCGGTGCTTACAAATTCTAATAATTATTGTCATTAAAAAATAATAAATATCAATATTTTATTGGCATAAGGCCAAAAAGAAAGGAAAAAAAAAAAAAGAGAGAGAGAGAGAATTAATATCCAAATTTCTTCACTTGAAATTGGTTGGAGGCTAGGCAAAAATTTCTCATAGGATCCGAAGGGCATCATGGCCGGTATCAATCATTGTTAGTTTATTATTTGTTGATTTCTGACAGATGGTAACAGGTTAGAATTTTGGTTGGTACATTGTTTTTCCCACCAGCTACTCCAAGAATCTTGGCCCATAAATGTGATGTCTCTCATACGCGTAAAGGTGCGGATATAGGCCGTCCGATCTTTGTTCAATTTCATTAGGTGATCATCATCATCATCATCGACAGATCAGAGTGGGTCGCATGTGGGGATTCTAAACACTCTTTCTTTCTTTCTTTTTCTTTTTTTTTTTTTTTCTTTCTTTTTTTTTAATATTATAATTAGTTTTTTGGAATATTTAAACATAAAGAACTGCACCCAATGATGTTTTTTTGTTTTATACATAGGGTAGGTTGATTTGTCGTTGTAATTATTATATGTTTAGAGAATGAATGAATGAAGATAGACTTCAGTTGTTGGAAAATCTTTTTTTTTTTTTTTACTGCTAAGTAGCAGCAACCAATGGACCCGTAATTGAAGATAAAATGGAGACAAAAAGCAACAAAAAAAAAAAAAAAAAAAAAAAAAAAGCAGATAAAGACCATTTCATTTTCTACATGACGTTCAAACATGGATTAATTTTAATCATTTTGATTGTGAAACATATAGAAAAGCTTGCTACTTGTTTATTTATTGGACTGAAAGATTTTTTTGGATCGTGTATGAGACTACATGCAGATCATGTGGGCGTGAATAGGTCAATATTCGGTCAATTTAAATACTTCGATATCATATTTTATGGTTGTACAAATGACATCATGATTTTAGATCATGCTATTAAACCTTTTTTTTTTCAAGACAATATAATAATTAAGTTGATATTGATTAAGACCATGTCTTGTAAGCGTCTTTATCATGTAATTTCGATTAACTAAACCGATTCATATAAATATATATACTATATGTTAAAAATTAGTGTCCTAGCTAATTCTATAGCGGTAAGTGTAAGAAAATCGTAAAAGAAAAATAAACAACCACGTTCATACGCAAATTTTTATACAACTCGATCCGTGTGCTGTCTCCATATAAGGCATATTTGCATAAAACATCAATCAGCTTCTATTTTGGATTGTCGGTCGGAGTTAAAATTTTTAAATTGTAATTAGTTGATTTTTCAAAAATTAGTTATAATTTTTAAGTTGGAGTTAGTTGATAAAAAGCTTATTAAAAAAATACGGTTTAGCTTGGGATAAAATGAAACACCAAATAATCCTTTCAACTCAATAACTTAACAGTCTACAAGAAGAATTGGAGCGTCGTGAATGCAACGTTTGCGTGTCTAACTTGGATTTTCTGTGCAAAGAAGGATTATGAAGTCCAACTTGCTCAATCTAATAAACTGAATGTAGTAGTTTCCAAACTACATATAGTAGAAAAATAAAAAATCAACAAATTTAGGTGAAACAGAAAAACAGAGCCCTAGTTCTATAATTTGTTGCCTCCACTAATTAGTCATGATATATAGTATCCACTTCGGCTTTTTTTTTTTTTTTGAACCAAATGTTCCATAGCACAATATATTGTCTACAATGTTTCCAAAACAACTAGTGTTGTCGACTGTATACCCCAAATTGTTGCCATATACATCTCTCTAGCTCGCTAGTTGTTTCCCACAGATTCATACAAAACTATGGTGATTTTGATGGGTTCATAGTGCAGGGTTGAATAGGACTTCTCACAAAATAAATGGACAGACAAACAAACAAATAAAATAAATGAATAAAATGTTTTAATGACAAAGGTTGACCAACTGTCAAGCAAAGCAAACATTGTGAGACTGGGCTGATTCACGAAGAAGAAGAAGATGAAGAAGAAGAAGACTCTATCACTGTCAAATGTCTCCTGCAAGTCTCAACTATCATTATAAAGTCCACATCATCAGAACCTTCAACGAAAACAGCTAGAGCAGTATTTTTCAGCCACATATTTATTATCATCATCAACATCAACATCAACATCAACAGCATAAACAACCAAAACAAAAAGAAACAAAAAAAAAAAAAAAACAAAAAAACAAAAACAAAAATTTGAATAATTGAAGGAAAGATTTTGCAAGTGGGCCCCAACACTAACCCCACCACAGTATAACAGTCCAAAAACACCTAACCCCTCCTCTCCTCTTTCTTTCTTTCTTTCTTTCTTTGTCTCTCTTCCTTACCCTTGTTGGTTTTGTTCTTCTGTTAATTTATGCTGGCTGGCCTAGACCAAATCTCTGTTTTTTCTTTTGTTTTCTTCCTGTTTTCCTTTCTTTTTTATTTTATTTTTTATTTTAACTGCTCTCGTTCTGCTTTTTGTATTTTTCTTGGGTTTGTTTTTGGAACACGAGGCTCGTGTTGGTGGGCTGATTAGTATAATAGGTAATGATAATAATTGGTGTTATTATTGTTGTTTTGAACTGAGTTGAGTTGTTGAGAGTAAACTCGGGGAGAGTTTTTGACGATGAAATGAGAGAGGGAGCGAGAGATAAGTGGTGGGGGGACCACAGAGGTGGGGACTTCGTTTTGTGAGTGTGGGGTCCACTGATAGTTGCAATCCACGCGAGAGGGGGACCCACAAGAGAATGGACCTGGTGATACTCACACTATTATCAAAACATATATTCAGATACATGGATGAAAGTGAAAACCGTTGCAGAGCAGAAGAAGATTGGAGGAGAGAGAGTGAAAGAGTGGGGTCGGTGGAGACGTCTCGAATTTTCTTAATACTTTCTCTGCGTGCAGCCAACCTCATCGATCATCTCGTACGGTGGGAACACCCCCCCCCCCCTCCCCCCTCTCTCTCTCTCTCTAAAACACACACTCTCTCTCTCTCTCTCTATATCTATATCTCCGTCTGAAATAAATTTTATTTATTTTTAATTATTCTTGTTATTTTATTATTCTATTTTTTTTAATTCTGGTGTCTCGGGGGGTTTGCTTTATATATTATGATGGTTGGCTCTATTTCCTTACTTTGCATGATCACTGCCTAACTCCATCTCTCTCTCTCTCCTCTTTTTCATTCTCTCTCTCTAGGTTTTTCTTCCTTTTCCCTCCCAAGTCCTTCCTTTGAAAACAAACCTCAAGTTTTATAATTACCAGCTCTCTGTCTCTGTCTCTGTCTCTCTCTCTATCTAAGTTAGCCTCTTTCTGAGTTTTTTTTTTTCTTTCGTGTTGGAAGTTTAGCATTTTTTTCCTGGAGTTCAAACATCATAAGGAGTGTTTGGTTTCATGCATGGATCCTTCAAGTGGACAAAATCAGGTAGGCTTGAGAAAGCTAGCTAGCTGTTTGGTTTCTGAGAACTATCATGATATTCTTCCTTTCTTCTACCATGATTTTTTTTTCTTTTTTTTTTTTTTTTTTCCTTTGTTGGGTCTTTGCTGGCTTTGGTAATTGATATGGTTTTGGGTTCTGGGTCTGATTCCAAATGATTTAAGGAGATGGTTCGTGTTAGTTAAAACTGACGAGGTGGTATACAAGAGAGAGAGAGATTTGAGCTCTGGTTTTCTGTTTTTTTATTAGATTTTCATTTTTCATTTTTCAAGGTGAAACGTTTCTGATCAAATTTTGATGAATTTCTTTTGCTTTCTCTGGTTAGATCTCAAAAATGCTTCTTTTCCTTTTTCACCACGTTTTGTTTTAACATAGTTTAGGGATGCACTCTTCTGCAAGAAAACTCCATTTTCCGTTGCTTAGTGTGCCCGGTTTTTATTTTTTTTATTTATCATTTATTATCTGTTGTCGTTGTGGTGACATGAGCAAAAACAAGAAACGCATGAAATATTTTTGTTGTTAAAGTCCTCGATATCTGGTCAAGCCCGGAATTGTGTCCACCAAGCTTCCTAGGCATTATGTGTAATTCTGAATCTACCAAAAATAAAAAATAAAAAAAATAAAAAATCCTAATTCTTTACTTTAGTTGGTTTCGCTCAATGGAAGGAAAAAGAAAAAAGAAACGTCTGCAAGAAAGAAAGGGAAAAAAAAAAAAAAAAGCAAGACACCCATGAATCTATCACTAGATGACACTTCAATCACACAAGAACCACCTGTCTATGTTTGTCCAATATAAATAATTACTTAAAATAGATAAACAATAGAAGCCATATCTACACCCGCATCTTTCCTGTTTTAGTTTTTCAGATCTAATTAATCAACTAATTATGTGGGAAATTAATTACGACATTAATAATTTTCAGGAAATGAGCTCTGACTCACTGGGAAACATGCTGGTGGGTTCAAAAGCCCAGCAAGAGAGGAAGCCAAGGCCTCACCCAGAGCAAGCCCTGAAATGCCCAAGATGCGACTCCACAAACACCAAGTTCTGCTACTACAATAACTATAGCCTCACCCAGCCCAGGTACTTCTGCAAGGCCTGCCGGAGGTACTGGACCAAAGGCGGCACGCTGAGGAATGTTCCGGTGGGGGGAGGCTGCAGGAAGAACAAGAGGTCCTCTTCATCGTCATCGTCAGCCCCATCATCATCGACTTCCTCGTTGACATCATCGTTGTTATCGAAGAGGGGAGGATTGATGCAGGATCATCACAATCCGCTGAATTCCAACCCACTCGCACTCCCCTTGTCCTTCGCGGCCTACGACTCCGATGACCTCTCACTCGCCTTCGCCCGCCTCCAGAAAGGCGGTCATTTGGGTTTTGATCACGGCGATCATCATGATCATCACCTTTCGATTTTGGGAAACCCAAGCAATGACATGCTTGGGAATGGGAGCCAAACCTCTGCCGGTGGGTCATTCCTTGATGCGCTGAGGAGTGGGTTCCTTGAGTCCCAGAATCACAGTAACATCACCACCACCAACAACAACAACAGTAATAATACTACGGCATATCAAAATTTGTATTACGGGTTCGGTGAGGTTGAAAATGGAGGGAGTTGTGGGGCCGGTAGTGTCGGAATTAGTGGTGCTGGGGATCATCAGAACATGG
Organism: Ficus hispida; assembly: GCA_025413025.1. Classification (NCBI taxonomy): domain Eukaryota; kingdom Viridiplantae; phylum Streptophyta; class Magnoliopsida; order Rosales; family Moraceae; genus Ficus; species Ficus hispida. The sequence goes on from CM046363.1 coordinate 17,064,686, forward strand.
GAGGAGTGGGCTATGATCATCAGGAAATGATGAGCAATGCAACTACAACTTCAGCAGTGACAGTGACCACAATCAAGCAAGAGCTTTGCAATGGGAATAATGTGGTTAAAGATGTTCACAACCAGAGTCATGAGAATAGAGGAGGACTGTTGTGGGGTTGCCCTTGGCAGCTGAGTAATGTTGGAGATCATCATGGTATGGGTGATTTTGATGCTGCTGGTCCTGGTAGAGAGAGCTGGAATGGATTTGCTTCCTCTTGGCATGGCCTTCTCAATACTACTCCTCTAATGTAGTACTCTGCAACTAATTTGCAAGTCTTTCTCTCTTTTTTTTTTTTCCCTTTTTTTTTTTTTTTTTTCCTTTTTTTAAATTAGTGTCTGCAAGAAAGAAAAAGGAAAGAAAAACAAAGAAGAAAAACATAGGGTTTCTGCTCTTCAGACTGAAATTTTCAATCTCAAATCCTTAGAGGTTTTTTTTTTAATTTTATTTTTTATTTAAATTTTACCATGGATGTGATTCGCTTGAATCATCTCCAACTTTCTTTTATTTATATATATAGATTTTGGGATTTCTTCTTCTTTAGATCATGGGCTAATGAGATCAATTTCATGTTTGTTTGCTAATCGAGTCAAATTAGAACTTTCAAGGTTATGAATGTGTTATAGAGAGAGGAAACAAAAAAAAAAAAAAAAAACAAGTGATGAGAAGTGAGAGTGATATTTCATGGTTTTTTGCAGACTGAACTCTCTGAACTCTGAAAGTATTAAAAGGTAGAGGCTGGTGTGTGCAGGCCAGGAACATTGGTTAATTGAATTGAGTATGTGTTTTTCAATATATTCTGTCATGATTGCTTTTCTTATTTTTAAGTAGATTCTTGGAATATATATATATATACACACAAATATAAAAATATAGACAAAGATTTATTCAATCAAAGATCTGAAATAATTATATAATAATCATGGTTGATAGCTGGATAGACTTAAAAAGACTTCTCTTCTCTCAAAGCAATTTGAATTTCAGTGAGGAGAGCATATATTTAGCACCAACTTCGGTGCAGATTTTCTTTCTGATATTACCAAATCCAACTTAGGATTTGCGCGTGAAAAAATGGTCAGTGAGAGAAATTGAATTGTTTATAGAGCCACTAGTACTAGCACGTCAAGTGACATTATTTTATTAAACCTAAATTCCTAATTAATTCTTAATATATAGGAATTTGGCAAACCGACATTAGAATTTGATTTGAAGAGGGGTATTAAAAAAATATAATGTTGTTGTTCGTAGGTAGATGATAAAGATGTAGCTAGGTAGCTGTCTGTTTGACAAAAGTGGCAGTTCCAAGGGTGAGGAGATTTTATTTGCGCATGATTCTCTACGTTGAAATAACACACCCATTTTTGGAGTGTGTCAACGATCGAGGTATTCTGTTATATAAATATTAATTTATACATATATGCTCAATAATGAAGTCTCTGAAAAACTATTAATATACAGTTTTGGTCTGTTTGAATGGAATGATTACCCACCAAGAAAAAGATTGGGCTTACCAATCACATTGGTAGACATTATTCACCAAACTTGGCGTTATAATTTTGCTGAGATCAGTGCATCCATATACTATTCACAGTTCATATCTACCACCTTGGTAGCATAGTATTCGAGCGATGTCCACTTAAAACTTCTCATACTCTTCACTTAGATTTGATTATTATCCGTCTCAACGAGTGTTTCAATTCATGGTGCATATGGATTATGACATGTGAATCATTGAGTTGATTCCCTTACCATTCACCTGATAGATTTCTATTTTACATTGACCTGAAGACGTTAATACATCACTGATCCATTTTAGGATTAAAAAAAAAAAACTTCGTTTATATGAAGAAAATAAGAGGCATCAGAGCTCAATTTGATGCGCCTACAAAGTTATAAACAAGCATAGGTAAAATTGGGTATTTATTTATTCCCCCACCTTTTTTTTTTTTGTGAAGCTTTATTTCTAGTCTTGTAATATTTTATTTAAGAAAAAAGTATGCCATAGAATATATAAAAAAATCTCACGGGTTGACATATGGTTTGGTTCACAAAATCAAAACTATAGTGTTTTATGAGTCTTTTGACTATTAGAAATGTACTATGCAAAAAATAATATTTCGTAGAAGTAGTATTCTTTTTTTTTCTTTTTTTAAAGAAAGCCTTAATAGTTATTTCCAACTTGAGGACTTTAGGCCGAGCTACAAGAAGAAGGCTCATTTCAATGACTGTTTTAAGTGGGCAGAGAACAGCTCCAAATAGTCGGCTATGACATTATCTGGATTTTGACAAAAACAATTCTGAGGAAACTTGAGAGTGACTCATTTCTTAGCTAGCTGTTCATCTAATCATCAGCATATGCAAATTCTAATAATGGAAACTTTGAGTTGTTATTCCCAACTAGTGTTCCATGATAGGAATCACATCATTTCCCTCATTAACAGGTATATTTAACATTTTTTTTTTTTTGAATTTTCTTAATGTAAGTAAATTTGGGCTTCGCCCTATTGGTACATTAAGGGTCCACCAAACAACAAGAGCGAAAATTCCACGTTAGTATTCCTTTGCTTGTTCCTACCAACTTCGAATATACACGTAAAGCTTGAAACATTTCTTCTCCATTAGTCTTATTTTTCCATGCCCAAAAAGGAGGGGGGAAAAAACCCCCTTAAACATACAACTGTCACAATTGAATACTGGAAACTCTATTCCTTTGAAAAACGAAACAAAATTAAGATTCTATTTGGATCATCAATTTGAACAAAAAAATCTGGATTTGGATTGTGAATCTAAATTGAATGCTTTTTGGGCGACAGAAAAATCAGTCTAACACATATTTCTAAGAAGTAAAAATTTGAATTTAGATTTGCGTTTGAGTTTTAATTGAAATGAAAATTTTGGAGCCAAATAGTGATTCAGACAGGCTCTAATTGAAACAAACAAGCATTGCTCAATTGGTCTCCTATTGAAACATAGAAACCCTAGATCCTCATCACCTACTTGCTTAAAGCACAAACATAATGGCCAATCATTCATTTTACCAAGTTTTTAACAGATCTTCGAAGCGATATCAGGGGGAGTTTCGTGTTCGGGTTGATAGAGATGCAAGTGGCTAAAAACTGCAAACACACACACCATAGTATATCAGACGTATAAAAATATTCAAATGGCATGAAAAACACTCAGCAGCAAGAGTTCAAAACTCAACATAGATAAATATGTGTCTCCAGCCAGTCCCGAGATTCTGAATGAAAACAGATTTACCAAATCTAAAACATAAAAATACTACAGATCTTATGGTAATTGAAGATCTAGTCGCAAAATCTTTCTTTAATTTTAGTAGTAATCTGAAGGATCAAAAACATTCTATGCGAGGAAGCTTAAGATCTAGGCTTCTCCTTTTTCTCTTTGAAGAGGGCCAAGAGAGACACCCCAGAGACCTTCACGACCTTGAACCTAACTCCAGGAATATCACCAACAGCATGCCCTTTACGACCAAATCCTGCGATCAAAACCTCGTCCTACACATGGAATAAAAAACTAAATAATTGCCGCTAAAGAACAATCAAAATACCAACCAATACAAAAAAAAAAAATAATAATAATAATAATAATAAAATAAAAACTCACGTTCTCTTCAATGTAGTTCAAGCAACCATCATTCGGTACAAAGGCCGCTATCTTCTTCCCATTCTTAATCAGCTGAACACGAGCACACTTTCTAATAGCAGAGTTCGGCTGCTTAGCTTCAATACCACTGTTTGGAAAACCAACCAAAGACTTGTTAACCTATGTTTTAAATTGTTACGAGAAAATAAACGGACAAAAATACTGAAAAAAAAAAAAAAGGCATCTGTGAAACTCCCTACATTTTTTCAAGAACAATCCCTTTTGCATGGGAAGATCCGGCAAAGGGCTTCTTCCACTCATTGCCAAGATGCGACTTCTTGTATGACTTGTCGGCCCACCTCTGCCTTCTTCGGTGGGACTTGAGCTTGCGCCCAGCTCCCATTCCACGTGTCTTCCTGCACAAAAAGTTGATACCAGGTTGATTCGAAACATTCATTTGAAATAAAAATGGTACAGTGATAACCAAAATATACACCTATACACAGATACAAAATTGCCAATTCCTTCAAAACGAATATTACACGTCCAATTGAATCATGCCATTTACCACGCATCATATCAACAACCAAAACGTTCCAATACCAAAGTCATTACCGAAAAATCACAAGAAAGAGTTGACAATCCAAAATCCTTATTTGATGCCAATGGGCAAAAACGCCACTTTTAAGGAAAATTTTCCAGTCAAAAAAAAAAAAAAGGCACCAAACTTTTAAGTGTTTATTAAATTCGGCACCACATTCTATTACTAAGTTGATAAACACCACTGATGACCATTAGCTAGCAACCGAAACAGTTGTAAGAGTAAAGACCATAAATTTAGAACTCAGAAAAAGGAAAAAGAAAAAAAAAATTGAACCACTTGATAACTTGAACAATCCCAAATTCACTAGAAAACTTAGAACAACATTTCCAAATGGTCCTACACAGGATACGCAAATTAAAATGCAAATTTGGACAATATTAAAAAATCATACAGAAGAGACTAAAAACTGGGCTTTTAAATTTTTTGTCTTTCTTTCCTTTAAGATGCATTATTATCCGGAGAAAGAGATACTCCACTTTTGACACTGAGCTCCTTAAGAGTTTAAATGTCAAATTATCAAACCCTAAAATTTTGATTTTTAATTTTCTTTTCCCGGAAAATTCACTCCAAGAACACGTTCCCACGGGAAATTAACAATGAGGGAGTTTAGGTTTACTATGACTGAAGACTTACCCCATGATTGCGGTACGGAAGGAGACGCGTTCGACTGTAACAGAGAGAGTTCCGAGCCGCTTCAAGAAGGAGAACCTGCGTAGGCCGCCACCACCTGCGAGAAAGAAACCCTAATGATTTTTCACTTTCAGATTTAAATATGTTTTCTTTAAAAAAATTTTAAAAAATACAATAAAAAATGGATCTCGTTTTGGGTTACAAAATGGGCCATTTAGTCGGCCTTTGATTTTAGGGCCCAACTGATTTTTTTTTTTAATAATTTAAGTTTAGACATGCTTTCAATTCATAAGTTTTCACACACAACGAAAAATTATATCATCTCTCTCAAAAACAAAAAAATGATTACAATGTTCATATTTTATGCTAAAATATGAAAATCAATACGATAATTACTATGTATTATCCTACTTTTAAAGTGTTTTAAACCTACAATGTAATTTATTTTATGTTTTCTAAGAAAAAAAAATAAAAATGTTATCTGTTTTACTTTCAAAAAATGTTACAACTATATAGTTGATCGCTTTAAAAAAAAATGTTAATTGTTGTAACAAACTTTTTAATTAAGCACTAGTCTAGTCGGTTCATTTGAGTCAAAATTTTGAAGATATTTTGATTAGAATTGAGTTATGTATTGATATTGTGCATTCTGTTGAAAATGAACCGTTTAAAATTAAAAAGTATAAAAACTTAAAATATATTAAAAAAATAACACTATAGATTTTGATTCATCACTCTCGAAAATTCTGTGCAAATTTTTTTTTTAAATTATCCTATTTCAACTTGTAATAATACAAGTTATTTAAATTTTTTTTTAAATTATCCTATTTCAACACGATGACTTCCCAGAAGTTATAAAAAATTTCTGTGTTATTTTTAACACAAAAAATTTCAACTTGTAATAAAAAAATAACACTATAATAAAGTTATACCCTAAATCTTAGGGTTTCAATCTTGTCTCTTACATAACACAAGATGAAAACGTGAAGGAAAAAAAAAAAAAAAAGGTAACGACAATGAGAATTATAATAGAAAAGCTATAAAAGATGAAAGCTTACAACAAACTGAAAACGATAATTGGAACACAATCAACCGCACAAATGAAAACGACACATTTAGATGAACGAAAAAATAATAGGACGACGAGAAATTAATAACCGGCGTGGTCAGAGTACAAACATGAAATATATGAATTAAAAAAAAAAATGGGCAACATGATATGAAAACTGAACACGACAATTGAGGAAAAATGATTAAAGGATACAAAAAAACCACAGAAAAACAATACAACGACTGAAAGATTGACCACGACAACAATAGAGGTAAGCAACAAACTGGAAAACGAAAAATTAGAATAAAACTGGAAAACCTTAAACGATAACACAATAAGGAAAACGACAGTACAAGTGGCAAGCGACAACAAAAGTGAAAACTACAATTCAAGACAAAACGACAACAGAAGGGAAACGACAAGAGAACGAGAAAAATATTTGACCACTACAACAACGGAGGAATCGAAAACTGGGAAATGACAATGAAACGATAACACAAACATAAAAACCACAACAGAATATGAGAGCGACACTAGATGAGGCAAGTAACAAGAAGCAAAAACGACAGTAAAAAAGTGATAAGCGATAAATAAACAATGATACGATAAACATTAATTTGAAAACAACCGAGCCTTCCCTCAAAGAAGAAAGAAAGAAAGAAAGAAAGAACAAAAAGAAAAAAAAAAAAGAAAAAGGAACTAACTAACTAACCAACCACCGAGCCAAACAAGAACCCGGAAAAACAGAATATAACAGGGAAACCACAACACAATCTGAAAACGACAGTAGAAAGAGGCAAGGGACAACAGACATGAAACCGGGAATGCAGAAAATTTTTTTTTAAGGCTGAGACAATGAAAAAACGACAAAAAGAATATGCACCACAACAACAAACGCAGCCGAAAAACTGGAAAATGAAACAGAAAAACGAAGACAAACTTGGAAATGACGTAGAAAAGTGAAAACGACAACGGATTGAATAAAACGACAGCATAATGAAAACAACAAAAGGAAAAAGGGATTTAAAACCAGTTATACGATAGTCCAGTTTGAAACGACAAGGAAGCCTAAAACTATAATTTCAGAAAAACGGCAACAAAAGATTAAAAACGGATGACAGAGGCAAGCGCAAACTTTCAAAATGTAAGAGGAAAACTACAAAAAGAAGAAACGACAACATAGCAATAAACGACAAAATTATTCATGTCAACGGCAGAGGCAAAGATAAATTAGAAAACGTGAAGATAAGGATAAGAAGCATAGAAACGACAATGGAAAACAAAAACGAGAATTCGAGATGGAAGGGACAAGAAACACGAAACGACCATTTAGGACAAATGACAAAAATAAAATACAATAAAAAGCGACAACAAATAAAAAAAAAAAAACATGAAAATGACAAATAACAGAAGTTTGAAATAAGACATGAAGTACCTCAGAATTCGTAAGGAATTTATTCGTCTATGTATCATTCCATTCAACATTGATCCATAATTAATGACATCTTTATTGTGGAGGTGATAATGAATTAAAGAAAGCATGTTTTGACGGGTAGTGGGGATCCATATTTACTAGCATAAGTTATTCTTGTATTTATAGGTTTTCCTTTGGACAATTTACAATAAGAATCGTACTTTTTTTTCCCCCTAAGTACTGTCTTTGAAATAACTCTTCAACAGTCTGATATAAAAAAGTCTCCATTAAAAATTTTAAAAGGTGTGAAGCAAAATTGCATCAAGTTAGTTAATTTAATGGTTAAAATAACAATACATACCAATAGGACAAAATACAGTTCCTACCATAAGTTTTGCCATTTTATTTTTCCTCGATTTATTCTTTCCATAAATTATATAAAGGCCTCTATGAGATAAATAGTCTTTGTGTGTGCAATTCCAAATGAGATAAGCTAAACTAAACCAGAGACATGGACATGAATCAGGACCAATGGAAAGAAAGCGCCCAACGAGGAATGTGCAAAGGAAGTTGAGCAAGCAACTATCCTTGCATAAAACTCGATCACGTAGCAGCATAACATGAAATAACAGGTACATAGCCACAAAACTCAGAAAAAGATAGTTTTGCATTTAAAAAAGCATCGTAAAAACATGGCTATCGATACCGTGCATATAGTTGTCTCAATTACTACATATCATCTATACTTGAAATGCAGTACTGAATAGAAATTCACGGTTACAGATATCGTGTTCAAAGTGTGACAGGACAGACAGTAGTCTCAGTAGATGGCACCAGCTTTTACTCCATACAAAATCTTTGGCTCTATATATCTGGCAGAAGAATAAGTAGGATAAACAATCATGGATGTAGTAGGGTGAACATAGAAGATTATTCAAATTTCAAATGGTAAAGTCAACAAACCTTACCAACATGATGCGTCGGCGACCCAACTACTCTACTTCTGTGGCTTCTTCCAAAGCACCCCAATCTTCTTTAGCATGTTCCCGTTTTTCTTCTTGAGTATATCATCATCCATGTCATCGGAGTAAAGCGAGCTAAATTTCCCAGCTACAGGGCTGTAATTGCTGTCCAATGAACCGGTTCTCTCCATGAATTTCCCGTTATTTCCTGCCGAAAGCATGGATGCAGCTGCCTCTGCAGCCTTTCTCCACTGGTCAGATTGTACCTTCAGCCTTCTTAATTCCGCCTCCGTTTCTGCATTTGCCACTTGTGCTGCCTCCAGCTGCTCGGCCACCCTAGCTGCCCGCTTGTGGCTCCTGTCTGCCTCTTCCATCGCAACTCCAAGCTTCACCAGAGCCTCTCTCTCTGCTGACCTCGCTGCCTCCACTTCTGCAACTACCTCATCACTTCCTTTACTCCTGTCCATTTGATTCTTGTTCATCTCCAATTTCAGCATTTCATTCTCTTCCGCTATGCTTTGCAATTCTGTCTCCTTATCCATTAAGTTTGCCTTCAAATGAGCAACACGTTCCTTCAAGTTCTTAAGTTCCCTCTCTAACTCATACTCACTCCTCCCTGACATGTTTTTCTCAAGCTTCAAATTCAAACCCTCATTCTCTTCGGTAATACCTTGGAGTTCGGTTTCCTTATCCATCAGATTGGCCTTCAACTCTTCAATGTAAGCTTTGGCTTTCTGCAGTTCTGCCACCAGCTCGGTCTCTCTTAAACTTGATTCAGATTTTATCTGCTCCATCAGTTCATGAGCACTTCTTATCTGCACTGTGCTCCTAACTTGTTCTTCATGGCATCTAGCCTCAGCAGCTTCAAGAGCGGATCTTAATCGTCCTACCTCGGACATCAAGTTACTAAGTTCTTCCTCTTCACTAGTCTCTTGTTGTCCAAATTCCCGCACAACGTCACTATCACCCACAGGATTCACAGAAATATTGCTGCTTCCATTACCGTGGTTTGTGTGGAGCTTGCTTACAAGTCCTTCTAGAAAGGTTATACGTGCCCTTGACTGATCCAACTCTGAAGTAATGGAGTTATAGGATTCCATGGCTTCAGTCCATCTAGCCTTAGCGATTCCACCGTCATTTTTGCTGTTTCCAGCTGAAGCAGAGTTTCGCTAACAAGCTCTTGGGCTTGAGCTTCAGACGCTTTACAATCCTTCAGCTCGCTTCTCATGTTCTCCAAAAGAGAGAGAGTTTCTGCTAAATTCCCTTTCAAGCTCTGCAGTTCTCCATTGGTTGATTCTGTGTACTTCGGTTGTTCGGAAGCAGCTACCATCTCAAGCTGAACCTTGAGCCACTGAATCTCATCGGTAGCAGATGCCAAGGCAGTTGAGTCAACTGAATGCTGCTTCCTTACAGCCTCAAGCTCAGACTGCCAGGCCTGATCTCGTTCTAGCGAGATCTTTTGGAGCTCAGTAAGATGAGATTCCTCAGAAGTAGATAGCTCCCAGAGCTGCTGCTGAGACTCTTCAAGCTTCGAAGACAAGGCCAATAGTTGCTTCTTGGAATCCTCAGCATCGAGCTGAGCCTGTTTCTTCCCTGATTCAGAGGATCGCAGTTGGTCCCTTGCTTGCTTTAAGTCCTCCTGAAGCTGAGAAATCTGAGATTCTAATTCTCCTATCCTATTTGGACGCTTCTTCTGCAAGAACAGAAATAAGTAATCAGATATTCTATTATTGCAGTAGACCGGACATTTGTACTTCCAAATTCCACCTCTAAATTTGATCAAAACTATAGCTACACAGATTTTGAAAATGCAGACACATGGCTTTGATGTGAAGATGAGATCAGATATATGTCACTAATTTGTGAAATCAAAAAGATTTTCACCTAAAACCAACATATAACGTTCTCTCATTACGGTCAATGGGTGCATAAGACACGAAAAGGAAGAAAACCCCCCAAAAAGTTTACTTTCCAAAACGTAGTTTCAAATTCAAGCACTATAGAAACAATGTAATAGGGAAGGCCAATTTTTCACCTAAAAAAAAAACGCCTTTCAACACGAATTATGTATAGCAATTTCCAAATACATGCAACACAACGCCTGGACATCTTGGCCAATAAACAATCACCGGACAAATACTTTCCGGGTGGTGCAGTAATCAATTTATAGTAAAAGGAAGCAAGGTCAGGCAACTATTTTACATACCTCAGGAACAGGGCTTCTGGGTGATCGGCGCTCATGTACTTTTGGGCTTCTTTCTTTTGGAATTCTGGCGGTAGCTTGACTAGAGGAAGATGCAGAATCAATCTCCAAAGCAGTCGGCTTGAGTTGGCGTGCAGCTCGAGGTGAGATCCTCTGAGGCACTTCAGAGGTGCCACTCCTAGCATAAAGAGCAGAAAAAATGACATCAGGCCCACACATATTAAATTACAACCACAAATCTTCTTAGACTTGGAAAAGAAAGCACATCAAATAATGAACTTGGAAGTTTATATCACAATCTTACTAAAGCAAATATGTCTAACAACATTAAACTAATTGCTCCCCCAAATCAAGAAGATTTGAATCATGAATCCAGATTTCAGTTGTTTAGAACTAAAGAGCATTTATTTTCCATCAAGATACTGCTTAAACTGTATAATAAAAGAAGATCGAACCGTGGTCCAAGGCATTTTTGTATTTTGTTGAAATTTTTTATCACGCTTCTGACTCGGTTGGTATTCTGACCTGGACCAGTTGCGTGGCTATAATATATCGAATTCACAACTTTCATTCTGTGTCCCCCGTTCATCAAAATGTATTAATTTGGCAAGGGTTCAAAATCCCTATAAATGCTCATTCAAAGGAAACCAAAAACGAAAATAATTGAAAATTAAGGAACACACTTTTTTTTTTTCTGGTAAACTTTTTTGAAAGGGCAGAAAATGCTTTATAAAGACTAGTAATGGATATACTTTACTTCTTCTTTCCTCCATAATTCAAAAGTACCTAATAATGAGACATGGCTTTGGTACTGATAACTGTATTATTCCTTACACGTAGCGTGACATGAAAATAACCTATAACCAAACTCACAATTAATAAAATCATGTCACTTTACCGTGGCAAGGAAAATACTAAAAATAGCTTACCTTCAAAAATACACACACACATATATATAGTCTATATTTTGAAGGGATGAGTAATCTCTTCTGTAAGATCCTATAGTAAAACGAGCGGGTGCTGCGGACTAAAAGCACAGCCCACTAGAGGCGCGTAGTCTGGAAGAAGGGGACGACAAACTACCGGATCTTTCTTTTAATTTCAATGACTCTCATACGACAAATAATACTAATGTTAACATCACTTACCACAAAAAGCAGGCCCTGAATATTACCTTGAAAAAGAATGTTGGACGATTTCGCTGGCAACTTAAGTACACACCCACATGGATATATTGACGTTTCAGATAAATGATAAGACAAAGCCAATAGTCCAAAACCAATCTAAAAGATTTATTTAAATATATAAATATTTATAAATTTATGAGAGACCTCACCGCTCAGAAACAACATTGAAAAAGTCATAAAACCTGTAGAAATCACACATGGACCCAAACCCAGCGTACTTCTTCTGTGTACCACAGATATAACTAATAAGACGCATAAGCAAAAGCAATGGTGGAGAATATATATATATATATATATATATGTATGTACATGTTTAAAAAGTAATACATATAGAAGACCGAAGATCATGTTAAGAGTAGAAAGTTACCTTGCTTTTGGGGTCTGCATAATTTGAACAAAACTCAAGTGAAACTTGGGTTAAATTTAAACTTCAACTCAAAATATCTCCCTGACCCACAGAGGCCTGAAAACAGTCAGAAAAATCACAAGCTGAGACATGGGGGGATCCAATGTGAATCGTACATGGAGCAATAAATGGTTTTCATGGAGGACATGTGCCCCAATATTATCAAGTCACATAACAGAAGCCAATAAAAATAAAAACGCAAAAAAGATAAATATACCAATGTAAAAGGGTTCATTTGAAGAAAAAGAAAGGTTATTCAATGCTTGCAAGTTGCTATAACCAAATCCTGATAACTTGAACAGTACTCAAGGTCAAGACCCACTATAAATGCAATATCCACCAAAAGGGCCTACAACTACAGACAAAGGCTCTGTTAAATTCCACAAATGCCCTTTTCTCACCTCACGTTAAACATGATTAGTCAAGTTCCTAAACCAGGTGATTAGCGTGAATGAAGGAAAAAAAAAAGTTCCCTCCTTCAGTCTTGCCGTGAAAGAGGGAAGACTACCTGTTATTTTATTGGACTGGTTTGAAATTTTGAGCAATATATAATAAAAATAATAAAAATAAACGTCTGAACAGCTCGAGAAACCTTTTATGAAGCCAGAAATTACATCAAAAAAAATCAGTATGGTTTTTGAGGGAAAAATTTTCCCTCCAAACAAACGGAAATAGAGCTAGTGGGAAAAGGGAAAAATAATAATGACAACAAAACCGTCAAATCTGCAGCAAAGAAGAGAATGCAGTTGAGAAAAAGGGGAAGAAAGCTTTTTTTTTTTTTTAAGGAGAAATGATGAAGCAACCAAACATGAAATGATAAACCTTTTTGAGATTCTCTTTCGCTTTTAGAAAAAGTCTGTGACTGTGAGAGACAAAAAAGCCTGTAATCTTTCAAGCTCTCTTAGAACGAAGACAAAGCAACATTATCTAAATAAAGCACTAAAATTTCCCAATTTTTGAACTTTATTCCATAATATACGAAACATTTAATCCGAAAAAGGAGTTCAAAAGAAACATCGTTACGTTGGCAGCTGAAAAGAGAAAGAAAACGAAAACAAAACAAAACCTAGAAAATGCATTTCCGGTGTTTGGCAGCCAAGAAAAAGCCAGGTAAGGGGAGAAAAAAAAAAAGCAGAAGAAGAAGAAGAAGAAGAAGAAAGAAGAAGAAGAAACCGGCGAAATGCAAACACGGCATTGCAGTTAACCCCCTTACCTGCCCCACATTTTCTCAGCAACCAAACAGAAATGAAAACGGAAAAGGGCGTTACTTACTGAAAGTACTCTGTAAAAGCGAAATGGAGGGATCTGGGGAGAAGATTTTGAGCTAAGAAGCAGACATGGGAGGGCCTGGTAGATGCAGTTTGTTGTTGTTGCTGTAATGTTGTCGTTTGTGTTTCTTCACAGTTCCCAAGAATTGTATGGAGTGTGTGTTTGTGTTTTGGTGGTGAGAGAGGAGTGTGCATAGTGCAAAGAATGGAGAATCAGATAATGGATGAGAAGGAAACCAAGGCAGACAACAGAATATTGAATTTGTCGTTTCTCAATTGAAATGGGATTTTTCTCAGCCCCATTGAAATCGGGTTTTAGGTCCGAATTTATTTAAATATCTTATGTTATCCGTTTCTTTTTTTCTTTTTTTCTTTTTTTTCTTTTTTTTTTCCCGATTTTCGATACTATTCGTCAACTTTACCGGCTTCTTTTGTCTGTTTATTTACTGTTTTTTGAAAAATATAATTTTAAAAAAAAAAGCACCAAAAACGACAACAATGTAAGAGCTTTCCATTCTCTTCCATCTTATACCTCAGGCAAGAAAGAGCATTAAAAATTTGTCCTTAAAATATGAAGTTATTAAATCCCAAAAAGGAAAAAGGCAGGTAAAAATTCAATTATAGATTTTTTATAACTTTAAAAAGAAAAGTGTAAAAAATTTTTTGAGAAGAAACAGATCCTGAAGAATCATTTTGACTCTATTCACATTGATCAACTTCTTATTTTTATATAAAAATGAAAATACGTGAAAAATACAACAGACTAAACATTGTTTTTTATTTTTATTTTTTCCTCTACCGTCAAGCAAAATTAAAAAAGTGTAGCTCCAATATCATTTCTTTTTATTTCCTTCACGTTAATATTTTGGTTCTGCATTCTTTTTATTTTCCACCACTCTTGTCAGACATTTATTTGATATATTGATTCGTTTTAAATTAAACTGTACTTTTTCGTCATGTTTTTTTTTTTTTCTGAAAATTTTTTTATCTTTTCTGAAAAATTAATAAAAATTACTATTTAAATTTAAAAATCTTAACTCAACTCAAACTCAACTTATGCACCAAACACCCAAGGTAAACAAACGTTCCAAAAGATCATGAAACTGTTTTTTTTCTCGCTTTTTTCCCGCTTTCCTCTTTTATAGTCATTTGCTAATTTTCTTGTCGTTGTCTATTTAGAGCCGTTCTCAAGCTTTGTCGTCGCTTCCCTATTTGTTGTAATTTGTCATTTTGTTGTGGTTTTGCATTTTATTTTCCTTTTTCTTTTTGCTAAAACGTTTTATATTTTGCTTTCGTATCCATTCCTGCATAGTTCTTCTAGTGTCGTGTTTTGTCTGCCTCTTTCTTTCTCATCCGCAAGGCTGTGTGAGTGTGACTGTCATGTCCTATTGTCCTATCCAATTTTTAATGTCGTACGATCGCTGTCTCCTAGTTAATTGTTTTCAATTTTACTACCCCCTTCCCTTTGTTTCTGCCAACCTTCATTTTCGTTGCATTTCGGTTTTATAGTTGTTCTATAGATTGCTGTGCTTGCATATAATATCCTACCCTCGTTTCCCAATTTCTAGTCGTTTATCAACTTTATTGTTTGGTTTCTTTTTGGTTGTCTTTTTAAAAGTTTATTGTGTCGTTTCATTATGTTTCATGTCATTAGCTTTTCGTTGCCGTTGACATATTTTTACTATCAGTTTTTAAATACCAACTCACTTAATAATTTAATTGTTATATTTCATTATTAAATATAATTAATTGATATGCTTATTTTTCAAATATTTATAAATAAAATTATAGCAATTCACATACTATATAAATCAGTATTTAAAATTTAATATTAGAATTAATGTTCATAATATTAATATTTTTCTTTAGTTGTTTGTTGTTGTCTTTATATTTCTCAACCCTTGCCTGTTAATTATTGTTTCTCACCATTTCTTTTGTTCGCTTGTCTATTACATAATTTATGTCATTTCCCATTTAAACTGTTGTCTCTCTCGTCATTAAATTCATCAAATTGCAATTCGAGGTAAAACATTTTATATAAACAAATGGCTTTTGACAATATAAACTTTTTTTTTTTTTTAATTTCTCATAATCCTAGTTCCATGTAATGTTTTGCCCTTTCAACAGACCCAAAGATTCGTGGTAGAGGAGCTCAGATACTTTGCAATCTCTCGAGCATGACCTGTTACTTTCATCTCCTGTATTTGTGTCCTTGGATGCCTATTCGAATTTATTATTTTTTTCTTAATTATTTTTTTTCCTGTTGGGATGATTTACACCTGTCCCTTCTATGCCAATGATACTTTTCTTACCCTGAAAATTGGAAAGAAATTTTAAAAAAAAAAATTTAAAAGAAAAGAGAGAGAGATTTTAAATTTTTTTTAAAAAGATTTTTAAAATTTTAAAATTTTAAAAATTAAGAGCAAATACAACTTCACTAAAAAAAAAAATAAAAAAAAAAGAAGAAGAAGAAGAAGTCGCGAACAATTTTTATTGCAGCTACTTTTTTTGTTCTGTTGTCGCTTTCATATGATATTGTCGTTTTCGTTTTGTCATTCGCTTTCTGGAGTGTGATGCCACTTACCTCTATTATTATCGTTTTCAAAATGAGGGTAGATTTTTCATGTCAGTTGCCTTTTGTTTGGGCCTTGTCACTTGCGTTGTCGTTTCTTCTGTTACTCGTTTCATAACTCCGTTGTCATTTTGTAGTTTCTTGTCGTTTTCATCTTTTGTTGTTGCTTTTCAGTTCTCTTGTCGTTTTCCTTTGTACTTTAGATCCTTTTACTTTGCCTTTCGTTTCCTTCTGTCACTATTTGTCGCTCTAATATTATATTGTCGTTTCTATCTTTATGTCGTTTTATGTTTGATGTCGTTTTTCATGAGATTGTGCTTTTCCTTTATTTATTGTCGTTCTCCAGTTCTTATTCGCGCACATCTACTTGGGTTTGTGTTTTCTCCATTTTTTTAGTTGTATTTCGTTTTCAAGTTATTGTCTTTTTTTCTGGGAGATTGTTTTCTTGGTTTTCGTCGTTTTAACGTTTAAATTCGCATTTCCATTAAAAAAAAATTCCCTCGTCCTCCTCTTCAAATGACAATGCAAATCCATGTGTGTACTTTTGGCTAATAGCGATACATCTTAAACAAAAGATAATTAGTTTTTTCTTAATTACATTTGTAATTAACTTGCTAAACAACATTTTTCTTCCCGAAGCAAAAGGAACATATTGCATGATAGTAAGGCATATACTCCAATCATGATTTATTTGATTCTCGAGATGACCTGATTTTTTTAACTACATAAAATGACAAGAAAAATAAAATAAAATTCATAGTTTTTTTTTTTTTTTTCTAAATACATTTCAAAATTTTAAACTATTTAACTCCTGACAATTATTTTCAAGCAAATACAAAACTCTAAACATTCACTTTTTTTCAAAACTTCAATTAGAGTCATGTGTGCTCCAAATGCCACCTTAATTTTGCAATACTTACGAGCCGATTGCAATAGGCCATGTGACTGTAATACTGAATGCCAAGACTCCAGATTTATCGGCGCGACGGCGGAATAAACCTCTACTTTTACACCAAGAAAGACCAATATAGTGCTATGCTGCCAATAAAGTTTTAGTTTCCGACGACGCCATAAGTGACAAGACAACGTTGAGAGACAATATTCTTATTCGCTTATTATCTACATATAAATATATATATTTTTGAAATTAATTAGAGAATTTAAACTTTATATCTTTAGATAAAATCAGGTATGATATTACTATTATGTTTTGTCCGTAACATATTATCTATATATTTTAGACCATATTTTCATACCATGTTTATCCAAAAAAGAGACGTAGAATTTCCAATTATTGAGGATGTTTGAAGTAGTCTCGTGATCAGTCCCTTCCAGGTCAAAAAGTTGAAAGAACAAACTGGATTAAAAGGCCAGAGAAAGTTAGCTAGCAAATATTCTTCAAGTACGCAATGTTCTTCCATAAAAGCCTTTTTTGCCAAGGGATTTATAATATAATATATATGTCGAGCATATATATATTTACGTATATATATATATATATATATGCTGAGTATTACGCGTATGGTTGAGAAGTGGAGTTGGGCATCACAACCCAGCCAATTCAGTCCCTATGATATGAAATGACCTTTTGACTCTCTTATAAAAAAAATTTATATATTTTTATATAAAGCATTGTTGGAGTTTTCTACGACATTATCTATATAGTACACACGGAGTTTACCATCACCGTCCAAGGAAAAGGGGAACGAAGGATAAAAGGAAACAAAAACGAATCACGAACATTTTTTTTTTTTTCAGAGGAACTTTTGTCTGCAAACATCTTTAATTTCACCACGTATCTTTTATAAACAAGCTTAACGATTAGAAAAATCAATTAATTTACTTTTTTCTGAAAAAAAAAAAGCAATTTTATTGAGAGATATGAGATCCGTAAATAAGACCTTTTTTTTTTTTTGTTACGGTCAAAGTATTTCTCGAAAACTTTAAATATTAGATTAGGAAAAAAGTTGCATGTGCTTATAATTAATTAGTATCGTTGATCATGACAGTGATCTTCAAGTTCAAAATCTTTTAATTGAACTAAAATCATTAATAAAAATTTTGCGTTGTGTTAATTTGTTGATAATTAAATATCAATCTCATAAGCGAAACAAGTCTAGCTGGTTTTGATTATTTTCCCAAACGCAATGATGTGAAAATGAAAATCCATTATTAAAATAAGTAGTTTTTGAACAATCGTGGGTGGAATGATGAATGATCACCCATATATATATCGATTTGTAGGGACAAACTGTGGCCAAAACTTGCATATATATATGTACGTCTAGACACAAACATGTGTGTGGAATTTGTTAACATGATCCGATAATTATAACTATTATATATACATAAATATAGCATATATGTATTAATATATATATTTATATATATATATATATATATGAAAATATAGATATAGAAGACATGAGACGACTTGAGATTTTTGATTGACATCTGCTACACTTGTTTATACGACCGAAACTTCCTTCTTTTGTTGATGAAATTGTTGAGAATTTCCAAGGCAATTGTGCAACACGAAACTTCCTTTTCCAACATTTATCAACATCATCTTCGTGTGCATCTGCAATAATATTCAATACTGAAGGTGTGAACATACTAAATTTTTAATGAAAATATGCGGCCTTTAATTTTATCCCTTATTGATAGTGACAAATATCATATAAAATTTATTTTACCTAACTAAATTTTTTAAGGGTACAAATATGTACTGCTGAATATTATTGTACCCAATTACTTTATGACATTTTATCCCCGCAATCCAAACATATAACACAAATATATATCCATAGTAGTCATGTAATAGTTTTTGCAGCTGTGATTTCGTACGTAAGTGTTTTGAATCATATTTTAAAAGAAATTAATAAGTCAAAATAATTTTTGAATTTTTCTAACAAGCATTAAAGATAAAAATATTAAAATGTATTTTGTATTGTTTTACTGGATCTCTGATGCAAAATTTAAAGTTCACTCACTGGATTACTAATTATTATTATTAGTATCTTGTGAATGCACTGTTTGTGACTAAAGCTATTCTAAAAACCATCAACTAAAACTCTTCCAACAGATAGTTCAAACACTTTTTGATACATGTTTTTGACCAAGAATTTAAAATCAACTATTGCAAAGTCAAGCCAAACAAGCCCTCTAACTATAAAGGAGAGATATATGAAGACTAAGAATTTTTATTTTTTATTTTTAAATGGGAAGACTAAGAAGACTTTTAGGGGGTGTTTGGTGGAATAGTTTGAGTTGAGATTTTTAAGTTTCAATAATAAATTTTTTTGAATTTTCAGAAAAAATAAAAAACTTTTTGGGAAAAAACAAAAACTTTTTAAGAAAAAGACAAAAAAAAAAATTTTAAGTTAGATGGTTTGAGTGAGTGAACTAAACACCCCCTTAAATTGTGTGACAATATTTTTTAGAGGCTTAGAGAAAGATATAATTAACGCTTTGAGTTTTCCTACTTAAACCCGGAGAAAAAAAAAAAAAAGATTCCAACTAACTATTTATCTGGATGGAAAATATTCGCAACTTGTTCTCATGATCGGGATATAAATATAGCCATAACAAAAACATCATATTCGAACACTTAAGTTATTCATTACTGACATAGGATTTGACAATGAGAAATTTGTCACGAAGTTTCGCAATAAATTTTTAACATAAACATTTAATATGCAGCATTAATAATATTGATCAGATAAGATAGAGTTTGACTGAAAATTAGTACGTAATCTAAATTAAAACAAAAAAATTTTGTCAAAATAAAACCGACCAGAGACGACTTCTTGGTAATTCCTTTTGAAGATTCTTCGTTACTTTGAAAACGTGAAAAAGGACCCCCCACCATGAAGATGCAGATTCTGGACGGTTTGTTTTATTTGGTGTATATTTACATATTTGTATACATACACGACAGTTACATGAAGTAAACTTTGTATTCATGCATTAACTATTTGGCTAGCTAGGCCAAAATATTATTGGCTTACTGGTACTCCCTTTACAACTTCTTCTCTCTCTCTCTCTCTCTCTCTCTCTCTCTCTTTTTTACTTTTTTTTTTTTTTTTTTTTTTGAGCTAATGAGAATTATGATGTTGAATCAGGAGAGGCAGATGATCTTGCGGTTGGAGGGACAATATATGTCACTCATGATATAAAAAAAGATTGCCTTGCATCGGATGCAGCCATAATGCGTTTCACGTGTTGGTTGGGACCATTTCGAGTCCATATTTTATTGCTTAATATATCTCTGTACTTATATATACATACGTACGTATTTATGTATATATTGCCTAACACTAATTTTCATTGGTTCTATATATATAACAAAAATTACGTGAACTAGAAAGGGAAATCTCAAAATTGTTATGCTGGTTATTTATGTTTGTTTTCATGGAACTAACCGTTAATTAACGTGGATTCAATCAGGAAGTACTAAGTAATTATTTTCATATATGGAAGGGTAAAACCGTAAAACTAACCGAGAGTCGAAGTTTCAGATCTATGAAATCATGTTTTGAGTTTTCTACAAATATTAAATATTTCAGACTCATTGAAGTTGTGGTGGTTGTCTTTGGGACTAAGTTTGCTTGTTTGTTTGGAGAGAGAAGAGTTTACCTGCCTCTTTGAAGTCGAACATACTTCCTCGCGAAGAAACGAGTAGAGTTGCTTAGCAACTTCTTGTTGATATTTTAAGGGGGTTTTTTTTATTTTATTCATTTTTTATACGTAACATCAATAATAAAACTACCACGCGCCATTAGTTGTTTTCAAAATTTAAATCAAACAAGGTATAGCTCTAATATTTTATTAATAAGCTGATAATTGACAAGTAGATGGTCTTGAAATATGAATAAATAAATAAATAAATAGATGAGAGAATAAAATATAGAAGAATGAGAGACAAAGAATTAACATGGTTTCATCAATGGACTAGTAATAAAGAGAAGATTTATTAGAAAGGAACATTAAGGGTTCATTTAGTGTTTTGGTTGAGTTTGAGTTTAGATGAAATTTTTAAGTTTGAGTTGGTTGACTTTTTAATAATTAGTTATAAATTTTGTCAACTTTTTAGAAAAAGATAAAAATTGAGATGAAAAAATACAGTTTAGTTGAAGTTAAACATGGATATCAAACATAGACTAAGAATAGACTCTTATATAAATATAAGTTTACAAATACAAAAAAATGATAAATTACCTGAAACTATCAAATATTCTATAATCAAAAAATTATATTTCTTACTATGAAAATCAACATAAATAAATCTAAATCTCATATATTATGATCAATCAATCTACAAATCATAAAAAATAATTTTAATTAATATTCGAGAATCATATCAAATCTCAATATATGACAACATTTGTTACACTCTTCCAAAGTATAAATCATATCAGTATAATTAAATAAACCTGATAGTAAATATAATCAATTTTATTTAGTTAAAAATTTTATCAATTTTATTAGTTAATTAAGTTAACAAAGAAGAAAAATAAAATATTTTTACATTCAGGTCCAATCTAGTCATTTACACACCCCCACCCCCAAAAAAAAAAAAAAAAAAAAAAAGGGCGGGGGGGGGGGGGGGGGGGGGGGGAGGGGGGGTGGTGCGGGGAGACTTGAGTCCCTCCCCGAATTCCGGGCCCACATGGACATATTCTTGGTAGTCAATTCTACAATATACAAATTAGTCAATTGCGTAGTTCGAGAAATTATTGTGAGAAAACAACGATAGCTTACTCAGTAAACATCAAACTAAATTTATGAGACTTGGATGAATATATTACTCGATCATATATTCGATTAAACAAATAATAAGTAAAACTTGACAATTCAAAAATAAGAATACATATTTCCTTAAAAAAAAAAAAAAAAGATTGCATACATTCTTATAGGGAAAAACTGCGATAGAGCATCTTTTATAATCTTATCGATAGAGCTCATTTCATAGTTGTTTGAAATATCTTAACGATTAAGATATCATTTGTGTATGATACTTATTATACACTTTAGCATTTAGTATTATAACCTAAGAAATTAAAAAAATTTAAAGAAAAAAAGAAATAAAAAAAAACCCAAGTACCACCCCCTTGCCCGACGACCTTCTACTAATGCCCCCCCAAAACCGGACTGGGGAAATAGTTCACCCCCTTTCCTACCCGATCTACGAGCCCTTTCATGAAATATCACATAAACATATAATATAGACTTAAATTTTTTATTTATAAGAAAATCACGAGTCCATCAAAAAATTTGGTTATACATTACCAAACAAGGCCTTAGAGCTTAACTCATCCTATAAACTACAATCTTTTCCAAACCATTAAAAAAAAAAAATCTTTTGTACATTACAATGACATCACATACTTAAGAATAATTGACATAAATAGTCTCTGAATTCTTTAAAAAGTGACGGTCTAGTCCTTGCTTTATTTAATTTTTTGATTGAGACAACCTTAAACTCTTCAAATGTTGGCCATTTTAGTCATTTTCGTCAAATTATATTAAATTTCTAATGGAATATTGCTCAAGTGATCAATTTTACAGCAAAAAGATTAAAATACGTCTTAATTTTATCTTTCTCCTAAACTCTCCAAAAGTCCCTCTCATCCCCTCTTTACCTCTGCAGATCCGGCAATAGCCTCCTTCTCCAGCAACGGCTTCCACGGACCAGATCGGTCCTCCCTCGCCAATGACAAACCCATGCCCCCACTAGACCAGATGCACCCCCCTCCCCCCCCTAATTTGGGTTTGCTAGAGAATGGGGGTGAGAGAGACGAGATGAATTTAATTTTTTTAATGATTTTTTAATATTTTTAAGTTAATTATTATCAAATTTCTAAAATATCTATTCAAATTAGATCACGTGCAATACACATAACTCATTCTGTTAAAAATTTAACAAAATTAGACAAAAATAACTACAATGACCAATATTTTAGAGCGCTTAGGATCATTTCGGTAAAAAAAAAAAAAGAAATTAAATTATCATCTTTTAAAGAATTCAGGAATTATTTGGATCAATTACTCTATATTTAATTGCTTAGCAAAACAACAAAACAAGGCCTGACCAGACAGACACATGTCCCATTCACAAAGCGAGTACTTGTAAAGTCACTTGCCTGCGTTATTAATTTAGACCTCGTACAGGGTTTCAACTCAAATTATATTTTTTTATATCAGTTTTTATTTTTTTAAAAAAAGTTTTTGATTTTTTCTGAAAGAATTTTGTCTTTTTTAAAAAATTAATAAAAATTTTTAACTTAAATTATATTTTTTTAACTCAAATTCATTTATCAAATAAATCCTTATTTTATTATTATTATTATTATTATATTATTATTATTTTAACTTATAAGTGGGCTCTCACCTTTAGACAGATGAGGTCATAAGTGTTATTATTGCTGTTGTATTTATTTGTTATTATTAAAATTAGTTTTTAGTTTTTTTAAGATTTTTTGAGTTAGAGTAACAGTACTTGTCTTCACTTCTCATCCATCAGCCATTAATAATAATATCTCAATAAAAGCATCATCTCCCACCATTATAACCACACCTGCAGCTCTGATCCAAAACCAAAGCCAAAGCCCAAAACTTCTTCTACATCACTTTGAGCACCAAAAACAAACAAACCCAAAACAAAGAGGAAAAAAAAAAACAAAGAGAACTCACAAAAAAGAAAGATGAGAAAAAGCAATCACCTGATAGGAGCGGTGAACTTCTTCACGTTCCTGCTGTCGATCCCCATCCTGGGAGGGGGGATATGGCTGAGCAGCAGGGCCAACAACTCCGACTGCCTCAAGTTCCTGCAGTGGCCGATCATCGTCATCGGCGCCGCCATCATGGTCGTCTCTCTCGCTGGCTTCGCCGGCGCCTGCTACCGCAACACCTTCCTCATGTGGCTCTACCAGTTCGTCATGTTCTTCATCGTCGCCGCCCTTGTCGGCTTCATCATCTTCGCCTACGCCGTCACCGACAAGGGCTCCGGCCGCCCCGTCCCCAACCGGGCCTTCAAGGACTACTACCTTCAGGACTACTCCGGCTGGCTTGAGGAGCGCGTCACCGATCAGAGCTACTGGAGCAAGATCCGTTCCTGTATTAGGGACTCCAAGGTCTGTGCCAAGATGGGCAGGACTGTTGATGGCGTCCCTGAGACTGCTGATATGTTCTATAATCGAAGACTCAATCCCATCCAGGTATGTATTTGTCCAAGTTTTTCTTAATTTTATTACTTTTGATTAATTTTATTTTTTTCCAAAAAGTTTCAGTTTGAAGAGTTTCAGCTAAAAAGTCCAACTTTTCATGGATGAAAATAAAAATAATTAAAAAAAAAAAAGTTTGTTTGGAAGTAACTACTCAGTACTCACATTATGTTTGAGAAATTTGAGCTAAAAAAGTTCAAAAAATTTTTGGTTGAATGAAAAGGTCCTTGGTTTATCTTTTATTTATTAATTTGTTTCGTTGATTACAAAGTTACAAAAAGGTGAAGCACTTATTTTGGATTTCCTTCGAGTACTACCTTTTTATTTTTTATTTTTTTGAGGTTTAGATTAGTGAATTCAGCGTATTAGTGACTTCATCAATTCCGGATTAGCTTAACTGATGGGAAGTAGTTCAGGATTTTTGGTTCAGACTCAAAATCTGAGAAGTGTTCTTTGCAAATTAAAAAAAAAAAAAAGATAGATGCCTTTGGATTTCATTTTCAAAATATGAAAAAAAAAAAAAATCGTCAGCTTTACTAGTTGATACGTTCATAACTGAAACTTTAAGTTTTGATATTATATATATATATATATATATTATTTTTGAAGGGGAGTTTGAAAAAATGTCAAGTATGCAAAGAATTTTATCTTTTAAGAAGTGGGAAGTAGATCTGGATTATGCATGTGGGGCGGTACATGAAGACGCGCCATTTACGCAGAAGATTACTCTCCACTTGCATATGCCTTGGTTCATATTCCTCTTCTGCCTACTATTTAACTTCTTTTAATTAATTTTTAGTTGAGGATGTTTTAAGCTACAATCCTAACAAACTTGATTAATGAATTAGGAAAATGGCTATATAAAATAAAAAAATAATGCATAATTTGTGTACCAAATTACCAATAAGCGCAATACAAGTTTTGGAGATTGATGTTTATAAAAGGCAGCAACTGGACCCCACCACCATTTTGGGCCGTGAGCCCTGAATCGAGAAAGAGCTAAACCCAATAATTATCATGTCTCAACCAAGCTGTGGACGGATTTGTTTTTGTTTTTGAACTTTGAAAATTTAAAACAAGGTTAAAAAAAAAAATTGGTGTTTTTAATAAGAAAAATGGGGACTAGAGAATGATGTCGTTTTATGTGGGAGGAGCTTTTTTCACTTTTTGCTTTGGTACAGTTACAAACCTGTCGTTTTGTTCACTTCACAGTACCCCCCCCAAAGTTTGAAAGGAAGAATATTCTAGTTTTGAGTTTATTTATTTATTTAAGCCCATTTTTCCACTCTCCATTTTGCTTTGATCATTGTGTGGGTTTTCCTTATTGGTGGAATGTCCTTTTCTTTCAGTTGTCTGATAGCCTTTCTCGGGTCGGGAAGAAAGGGCTAAAGAAAACTTTGATATTATAAGCATTCAGTGATGCATAAAATGATTATATTTAATTAAGGCAATTCACCACAGCCAGACACATGTGCATATGCTTGATTACCACGTTCCATACTTATTTCACACGCCTTATCCTTATACTATATTGAATCCATTATTAATTTCTGACTATCACAACCGACCATCACCATGATGAGAAGGTGAGAAGTTGGACCTTTCGCTACGATTGAGGTGACCCATTTACATGAATATCTAAAATATATATATATATATATATATATATTAAACTACCTAAATAATTTATTGAAGTGAAAGCTATCATTTTTATCTTATTAGATTCATATTTTTACGATACGTTTAGTAAATAAATTTATATTTTAAATTTTTATTTGAGTTTTATTTTTTCTGAAAAATTAATAAAATTATAATAAATTTTTAAAAATTAATTTACATCAATTTAAAAATTTTCAATAATAATATTAAACAGAGACTTAAAACATTTATCTAATGGTTGGAAACCGTCTTAATGAAATTTATGTAGGCTGAAGATAGACTTTGTTTAATTGGTAAAGTAATCAATACTGTTAAGTTGCTTTGGTCAATTATTTGGGTGGAACAAGTAAGGTATTATTGATTTTGGGCTAGCGTCACATTTTCTGGGTGCACAAGGTGCCAAGGTGTGTGTTTAATCATTCTTTGTCCTTCTTGAGCCAACATTTATATATATATATATATATATTAATTATGCTCTACGCTGCTAGTTATCTGCGAGACCGTAGCTTGCCCATCCTTTTCCTCTGACTGACTAGACAATATTTTATATGAAATGCATGAACATGGTGGGGAGCAGCCCATGAAAACATCAATGAATAGGACACTGACAAGCAATTTCTAACATGAGGGAAAAAGGGCCACTGACTCTTTAAAAGATAAAAAATAATCGGAGTGTTTGGTTTGATTTCTATTTGTATAGTGATTAAAACAACTTTGTTCTTTTTCAAGCAAAATAAATTAAAAAAAAAACAAAAACAAAAACTTTGTTCTTTTATCATTTTGATATATTATCTATTTTTTGTAGTCTGGTTGCTGCAAACCACCTACAGAGTGTGGCTACAGTTATGTGAACGAAACGACATGGATAGCCGGAGGAGTGACGGCCAATCCAGACTGCACAAAATGGAGTAACGATCAAGAGCAACTCTGCTATGACTGTGACTCTTGCAAAGCAGGTGTTCTTGCCAGCCTCAAGAAGAGCTGGAGGAAGGTCTCTGTGATCAACATTGTGGTGCTCATCATCCTAGTAATCTTTTACGTCGTTGGCTGCGCGGCTTTCAGGAACAATCGGCGGATTGACAACGACGAAGCCTACGGGGAAGCTCGGATGACCAAGGCAAAACCTAGTATGATTCATATTTAACCAGGCACAAGAGGATGAGGACAAAGTTATAGCTAGCTATGTTTCCAACTGTTTGTGTAAAATGCATCACGAGAGGCTTTGGCAATTTACCTATCGGGCTGGTTTCTAGTAATGGCCATGTGAAATGAATTTGGAATTCTTATTTTTGGTAGTTTGCTTGTTTGTCTTTTTTTTTTTTTTTTTTTTTTTTTTTGTAATGCATCTTTGTATCAAAACAACAGGGGAACAAGAACTGACTTTCAATTTTCTTTGTATATTTATGTAAATTACATAAGCTAACTTCAAACAAGTATAATAACACTACATTTCACTAGAGACGGCAAGAGAAAAAAGTTGAGCAGTAGAAAACTCTTGCTTGATTCCATCCGTTAGATTGTGAATTGTGAATTTGTGTAACAACGCTGAGTTACCAAGTTAGTTGTAATTTTGTTTTTATGTGTAAATTGAGCTCCTTCTCCATTTGAACTAATGACGTAGGAGTGGTGCAATTATTATTATTTTTTTAAAATTATAATTAATAGAAGAGACACGATTAACTTTTTTAAACACTATACACTGTCAAAATCATAAATTTATTTTAAACACTGTCTATTTAAACTCTCATTTTGGGAAGTTCCTTACGTATCATGGACACACATAACAAACAGACTTAGATATTACTTTACGATCAAAGTCACGTAAGTCACCTCCTAAATTCAAATATATTTATAAGCTATCCAATTTTTGACAAAGAGTTCTACTTAAATTCATATAACACCGTGAACATCTCAGCAATTTGTAGAATTAACTTTTTTTATTTTTTTTTTTATTTTTTTAACTTTCAACCAGAGTATGACTATCTTCACGGCATCGTTCTGGAAGCCATCTTGAGATTGTGCCAACACCATGACCATTCTTATCGATCTCAAGCACCAGCAAAGTCTTCACAACCCCACTACAAAGCCTAGCAGTACAATGAACATCAGACCACACCCTCAATCTGTGATAATTTCCTCCTGACAAAACAAGCACGGTGAACTCGGAGTGGACCAGAGCCGGGTGATGCCGGTACGCTACGAAGTCGACGCCGAATCGAACACCCGACATCACAACCCAATTTCTAACTCGGAGATGAGAATAGGCTTCGTAGAGATCCGGGAAATTTGGTTTCTGCGATTTCATGTGCTGCCATAGCTGCTGATGGGTTCATCAAGGACTTGTCTTTGCCGAGTATGTGGAGGCATTTGAGGGAATGGGAGAGGTAAAGGGCCTCTTCCATGGCCTGTTGCGACCATTGCTTGTCGTTCTCGGAGGTGGTGATGGGCACGCCGAAGCAGGCGCGGTTGAGGAGATCGGCTTGGGGTGGCTCTGCAACGAGGAGGAGATTGGACCCAGAAAGGAGTGCCCGAGCCTCTTGACTGGAGAAGGGAAGATTGGAGCTGAAATACGATTTTGGACATGGGATCGGCGAGAGAGCCTTTCCATCTGGGCCCCACTGATTCCATGTAAAAACTATCCAACGGCTCGAAATGTTCAGATCACCGTGGTATGTTTGGAGCTGAGATAGAAAACTAAGTTGAACAAAATGGGAAGAAGATTTTGTTCTCAACATTCACATCTTACAATAAGAAAAAGAAGATGAGGGGACGGGCGTGGCGGAGAGTGTTGGAGGTTGGCGGCGCGGGGGAGGTTGTGAGGGTCTCGGTCGCGAGATGGAGGCCGTCGGAAGAAGTAAGGGGGCGCTGGGTAACTTTTATTTTTTATTTTTTATTTTTGAGAATTTTTAATTATCCACGTCGTTTTGTTTGCCTCAAAAAAAGAAGACAATAATGCAGATGGTACCGGGAGCTACACAAAAACGATTAGCGCGAGCAAAAATCGGTCTGTTTTTTATTTTTTATTTTTTACTTTTGGCTAATAGTTATTTTATTTAATTAAACAATTCATCTTTCTTGACGAATCAATCGAAATCAACTAAAATATTTACGTGGTTGGACCTATTTTTCCTTTGTTAATTGAAAAGGGTAAGCTAAGAACACCTTCATTTAGTCGTTACAGGGGTGAAGGTTTGTGAAATTTTCTTTATTGACAATATGATATGAACTGAACAGAATAATGCATAACGAATGTCAAACTCCCGATCTCACCAAAATGAATAAATCAGAAGCTGCTAAACCATTTGAAAAATTCTTATCAGAAGTATGTGTGTGTTAGACTGCAGTCCAATCCTGGTGTAACGTATCTGAGCCTCGAGCTGCTGCGTGTTCTTTAGCTACGATATATATATATATATATATATATATATATAAAGTCATAATCTATCTTCGTAGTCTTCCACATTTGTCAACAAAGATGGCTTGCGAAGTTTCTGATTTGACACAATAGAAAGAGAATGCCAATTAGCAAAAGTTTACATCTTTACATTAAGTCAAGCAACCACAATTAACCTTAATAGCCGATTTTTAAAAGTCCGATATGTCAAGCATGGACATATGAAGTCTGATAGTCTTAAACTTTATCTTAAGATGTTCAATATCATAACGAAATAGCATGTTTAGATTCTATCAAAAGGGGTACTCGTATATAGAGTTGAAGAGTAGAGAGTTTTCTAACCTCATTTAACAAGGAATCGCTTTCTTGTTCAAGTTCACGTATCTGTTGCATTGTCATCCCAAACCATTCGTCGATCCAGGAAAAACAATTCTGGTGACTCTCTAGGAAAAGGGCCCTTTCACCCTGAAAAAAAGGTACAAAATAAACGCAAAAACCATCAAACCTTTTGATTCCTTACTTGCAATAGAGGGAAAAAGGATCTTTCCACCAAAAGGATGGGAAGTACTTATTTGTTCGCTGTTTCCTCTCATCCTTCTTTTATATCTTAATTTACAAAATAGAATTCAAACTGTTGCATTTACTTCACAACAGTTATATGTAAATGGCGTTAAATGATTAAAGACTTACTGCTAGCAGAGCTTGCTCGAGTCGATAACCAAATCCCCAGTATGGTGCATCTATTGTGACCAATTTGTATGCCGTCATAACTGGATCACATGTTTCCTGGAAGAAAGAGATACAGCCGTTCGAAAATAATGAATCCGGTTTTGCACGAGGCAGCGAGAAGAAAAATGATACAGTGTACCTTAAATACTTCACAAAATCTAGTCATGTTCTATTTTTGTTCAAGGTGTTTTTTCCCCATATTTAAAAAGCATATGCAGGGTTTTAAATTCTGATACAATACCTAAGAAACCAAATTTTACAAAGATAAAGAAAACGAGAACATGGCATGTTACTTGTAACAAACTAATTTGAAGAATCTAAATCAATTAACTTGAAAGGCATTTAGGGAATTTTCACACCTGCCATCCCTCTGAGAGTGGACCACGACCAGTTCTCGCCGACTTAAAATTTGATAGATCTACACTGCTACTTCCCACCATGTAACTCCAGTAATCTGTTGATGTGGACGCAATATCAACAAATTCGACCTGCCTCGCTGCTAGTTGTTCTTTGTTTAGTCCATGAACCTAATGTGACAGTTCCGAAAATCGTATGTGGCGATCGAACCAGTAGACAGAATTAGGTAAGAAACATACAATATAATAGTTTATAAGCATTCAATCTATAATCCACGCAATAAGGACTCACATTTTCTGATTTTCCATTGTCAGCCTCATGAATAGTCTCAATAGTCAGCCTAAACTTGGTAAAGTATGGACACTGTACAGATGAAAGCTGAATGAGTATATATGTATACTACTGTTCTGGTCCAAAACAAATTTCCTAGAATGTATATAGACGTGAAATTAGAGCTTAAGAAAAAATTGTCACCTGGATCACTGGATATGTTGTGGCCGTTGGAGATAGAAACAAAGAAATGTGTTAAATGCAGCTCCATCTAAAACAAGAAAACATCACAAAAGGAATGACATCATGAGGAGATTCCCAACCTGTTTTGCATCTTGGGTATGCATTCCAGGCTTCCTCTTGCATGACAAGAGCATCGGCTGGTGCGAAAGTAGTTAGCCAAGTGGGAACTTTGCTGTAAGGAAAGCAGGAGTGCCAAACTTTAGAACACACCTCAAAGTATAAACTCTTCTCAAATCATCATGAAAACATTCATTTCGAACTTGAAAGCTCCTATCCAAACCTTTCCCCTCCGATCCGCTGAGCTATCTCAAGCGGTCAGTCACAATCAAGTCATGAAATGATGACTAATGCAGTTGAATTACCTTTGTAGATGATATACTTTAGAAGTATATTGTCCCTTCCCAAATTCATCATCTTCAAATAACCTGTTCTCCAAAACTTCAACCCCTTCTCTACCGGTCGTGTTCTGTTGCTGCATCTTCATGACCATGTACATCTGGGCTATTTGATACTGCATTTTGAATATGCTGTTAGAAATTCTGTTATCCATTGTAGTCAAAACGTTTTCTAAGCCATAATTGTATAAGTTGTTCGCTTAATTTACCTCTTCTAGTGACATAGGCATGGTTATCCGACTTCAATAATCCCCCATTAAAATTAAGGAAAACTCCCAATATATCGAAGCAAAGTTCTAACGGATACAAAAAGACTAAAATGAGCTTTTCTTTCTAGTTCCACAAAACAATAGACCATAAGTTTAATGGCATTCAATTATTTGAGCCTCCTAATTTCAAAAGCAAAACAGACAGTTTACCCCAAAACAATACAACAAAAGATTTTGGAAATGTATATATATATATATATATATGTATATATATATATATATATATAGAAGAAATGGGTAAAGCATTGAAAGAAAATTTCATTGGTTTTTGAAAGAAACAGAAATCTCTCTTTTATCGTCTGGATCGTCAATCTTTCATTTCTGAAACCCAGAAAGTACCTGGATGATTACAGACTCGTGAGACAACTAATAAACTTAGATTGATAAGAATCAACGTAAATTGCTATAAAGAACATCTAAAACCAAATTCCAGAATACAATCTTAAACAAACAAACACTGAACATGCAACAAATCAAAATCCAAACTTTCATAAGTCTCCACATCAAATTCTCTTAAAAAACCAGACAAGAGCACCAAAATATGAACTTTTCTTAAATTAAAAAGAAAAAAAAAAACTTAACAAAAATCGAATGAGATAAACACCATAAAGGATACAATTCCTTAATCTGAACCATATTTTCTCAGCTTCTTCAAACTCCACAGAAAGTATCCAATGCGTTGCTCTCGGCGTGCGCTTCGGAACAGATGAAAAGAAAACCAGAGGAGATGAAAAATACTCTCTCTATCTTTCTTCTTCTTCTTCTTCTTCTTCTTTTTTTTAATATAAATTATGATTGGCGAAAAACCAAGAAAGAAACAACTCCGTTGTGATTCGCGATGGCACGATGATGATGATGATGATGATGATAATGAAATGCACGCACAACGATGCAAGACGTTTCGCACAGAGATTATGGCGTTTCGGATTCTGACTCTGTCGGGTCTGTTCTGACGGGCAGAGGAGAAGAGGACTCGGTTCTGGTCCGAGCCTTTTTACGCCATTTGCGTTACGCTTCGCGTTGATTTCTTTTGACTTTTCTAGGTTCCATCAATGTGGTTCGACGACTTTGACTGGTTGATACGGTGCCGTTCTTAAGCCGTGGAAGGAAAAACGACGAAGGCACGTTTGGCTATTGGGGGGGGGGGGGGGGGGGGTGGTGGGGGGTGTGTGTGTGTGTGTGGAAATATCCGACCCTTTGTTTTGTGGTGGGATTCGGCTGACTTCCTTGTCCGTTTCGCAGCCTTATTTTTTAATTAATTTAGGGGCCACGTCAACGTTACAAGATATCCAACACCGCCCATCATTATATAATTTTATTATTTTTATTATGTTTTTTAGACTGGATTGGTTTACCCTTTGCTGGAAATCTTCATCATTAAAATACTTGGTTCCTTCTTCTTTTTTAGGGAAATCCCTTTTGTATTGATAATAAAGATTGATATATATATATATATATATATATATATAAAACACCCTAATTATTAGAAAAATCTTATATATCCGGCGTCTGACAACTACAACTATCGAATAAATATAACTTTTTGTTTAAAAAAAATATAATTATTAATCGATTTACATATTCTATGTAAAATGTAATATCATATTCTTGTTGCACGTTATTAGTCTTATATTACAAATATCATTTTATAGAAGACGTTTGACATTAGATATTATATCTAATTATATAATTAGAATTTATTAATGATCCGTAACCCTCTGTAATTTTTCATATTTTGGTATTGGCTAATCAAACGAGTAAAAAGTCAAAAGATAAAAGGAACTTAATTTTTCCAAACTTTACATCGAGTTCATTTGAAACCCCATTTGGTATCACTCTTTAATAGAAAATTTGCCCCCTTCCATTTCTTTCACAATTAAACTTGTTAGTTAACTTAATATCCTCTTCAATTCCAGCAAAATTGAACTCCATACTCCGTGTAATCCATTTAAAGTGTGTTTAGATCACACATTTTATTGTATATCGTTTTCTAATATAATATAATATGTATTCATATACATCGTATATTTCATATTAATACACCTCTATTTGAGGAATAAATCAACTTAAAAAACTATTCATCAATTATTATTATTTTATTTACTTTGACTATCCAATTATAAACAATCCAAACATACATCTTATCTAAAATACAATAGTTAAAGAAAATATCTAAATGCATATTTCAATATATGTTAAATTGGAATATATTACAAAAATGGATGTGTAATCTAAACCATTTATTAGTTACATTACAATTCAAAAAAAAAAAAAAAAAAAAACTAAGATGGGCTAGTTTGAAGACACAAAGGGCCTAGTCTAGCCCAACTCACCCAGCCAACAGTGGGCCCAAAACTTCAAATGGGCGTAGATTCAAAACATGGGCCTAACACTTGCCTCAAAACACCCAATTGAAACATTCTCAGACAGAGGCGGTTGTGAAAAACCCTAATAATCTTACAAGCTTGATAAAAGCCACCGCCCCTTTGTCTTAGTTCTGTGCATCAGTGACGACGACGACAACAACAACAACAACAACGACATCAAACATACATTTTAAACCTCACTCTAAGTGCCCGACCATCCTTTGTCACCTTTCTTCTTCCTCACCTCTCTACTCTCTCTCTCTGTAACTCAGAACTTCCAGCTTCTGGTTCTGCTTCTCTGCTTCTTCCATTTCCGACCGTACCGGACCGAACGCCTTTGCAGGAGAGAGAGAGAGGGGCAAGAGGAAGATGAGCCATTGCATGAATCGCTGCGAATACCTATCCTCGAGCTCCATTTTCTCACCTTCCAAGCTCCATTCGTCGAAATCCGGCACCTTTCGCTTGCTCTTCGGCTCCAACAAGCTCGGCGCGAGGAAGGCTTTCGCGGCGCCTCTGAGGCTCCGGCCATGGCCGACTCAATTCGTCCGATTGAACAACCCCAGCTTCCAAGTCAACTCCGTCCGGTGCGAGAAAGGACTCTCCGACGACGCGGCGCCGACGAGTCAGCCCAAGGTCGGTAAAAGAACGGACTTGAAGAAGATCATGATTCTCGGCGCAGGGCCGATTGTGATTGGCCAAGCCTGCGAGTTCGATTACTCGGGGACTCAGGCCTGTAAGGCTCTCAAGGAGGAAGGGTTCGAGGTTGTTTTGATAAACTCGAACCCGGCGACGATCATGACCGACCCGGACTTGGCCGACCGGACTTACATTACGCCGATGACGCCGGAGCTTGTCGAGCAAGTCCTCGAGAAGGAGCGGCCCGATGCTCTCTTGCCGACAATGGGAGGCCAGACGGCGCTGAACCTCGCGGTGTCCCTGGCCGAGAGCGGCGCGCTGGAGAAATACGGCATCGAATTGATTGGAGCGAAGCTTGATGCGATAAAGAAAGCTGAAGATAGGGATTTGTTCAAGCAGGCGATGAAGAACATAGGGATTAAGACGCCGCCGTCTGGAATTGGAACCACGCTCGATGAATGCATCGAAATCGCGAATGAAATTGGAGAGTTTCCTCTGATTATCAGGCCCGCGTTCACATTGGGCGGTACCGGAGGCGGAATTGCGTACAATAAGGAGGAATTCGAGACCATTTGCAAGGCGGGGCTCGCGGCGAGCTTGACGTCGCAGGTGTTGGTGGAGAAGTCCCTCTTGGGGTGGAAGGAGTACGAGCTTGAGGTTATGAGGGATTTGGCTGACAATGTGGTGATTATATGTTCGATTGAGAACATCGATCCTATGGGCGTTCACACCGGGGATTCGATCACTGTTGCTCCGGCGCAGACTTTGACGGACAAGGAGTACCAGAGGCTGAGGGACTACTCTGTGGCGATAATAAGAGAAATTGGGGTTGAATGTGGTGGTTCAAATGTGCAGTTTGCAGTGAACCCGGACGACGGTGAGGTGATGGTGATCGAGATGAACCCGAGGGTGTCGCGGTCGTCGGCTTTGGCATCGAAGGCTACCGGTTTTCCCATAGCAAAGATGGCTGCCAAGTTATCGGTGGGATATTCGTTGGACCAGATTCCAAATGACATTACCAAGAAGACGCCTGCTAGTTTCGAGCCTTCCATTGATTATGTGGTGACAAAGGCAAGTAACAAACTTTATTTATTTATTTCATTTCTTTTAATCGTTGCCATTTAATACATTATTCATCAGTTACAGAAAAATTTGGTTGCTTTGCTTGTGTCTTGAAAGTTTCAGTATAGTTTACTTATGGTATCTCCATGGATGATAAATAGGAAGAAAGGGGAAAAATAGTGTTTTTTTCCCCTCTAAGGTTAGGGTGCCTTTCTCTGGAGGCACCATGTCTGTACATAAAATTGCACTGTTCATTCTTGGTAGTAGTTTGAATACACCGTTTGGTGTTTTTTTTTTTTTTTGAAAAACGTTTTTTTTTTTTTTCTTTTTTCTTTGTCATGGAAACCGATTGTCTTCTTTTCTTTTTTTTTTTCCCCTTTCCTTTTTGCTTTTTTATGGAACCTTTATCTTTAATTTTCTATTTTTTTCCCTTTTTAAAAAAACTTTGGTGTTTTTGTTTTCTTTTTATTTTTTATTTTTTCTTTTCAAATTTTTTTTTCTTCCAACCTTCTTCTACTTTACTTTATCTTATCATCGTCAGTATCATTATTATCAGTATCGTTATTATTATTATTATACTTATTGTTATTAATTTTTTCAAAATTTTACTTGTTTTTTTTTAAATTTATGCTTATACATTTTCAGCAGAATTTTTTTTTCTTTAATTTCTTTATTAAAAATTTAATATTTTATTATTTTCTCTCTTAAATATTCTTTTTAGTAACTATCTCAACTTTTTTACTCAAAATTCTAATTTTCTATACATATATAAAAGAGTACATAAAATTGCACTGTTCATTCTTGATAGTCAAAAACGCACAATTTGGTGTTTTTTTTTTTTGAAAAACGTTTTTTTTTTTTCCTTTTTGCTTTGTCATGGAAACCGATTGTCTTCTTCTTTTTTTTTTCCCTTTCCTTTTTGCTTTTTCATGGGACCTTTATCTTTAATTTTTTATTTTTTTTCCTTTTTAAAAAAACTTTGGTGTTTTTGTTTTCTTTCTATTTTTATTTTTTTTTTCTTTTCAAGTTTTTTTTTTTCTTCCAACCTTCTTCTACTTTACTTTATCTTATCATCATCAGTATCATTATTATCATTATCGTTATTATTATTATTATAGTTATTGTTGTTATTAATTTTTTCAAAATTTTACTTGTTTTTTCCTAAATTTATGCTTATACATTTTGAGTAGAATTTTGCTTTTTTTTTTCTTTAATTTCTTTATTAAAAGTTCAATATTTTATCACTTTCTCTCTTAAATATTCTTTTTAGTCATTATCTCAATTTTTTTACTCAAAATTCTAATTTTCTATACATATATAAAAGAGTGCATAAAATTGCACTGTTCATTCGTGGTAGTAAAAAACGCACCGTTTGGTGTTTTTTTTTTCCTTTTTGCTTTGTCATGAAAACCGATTGTCTTCTTCTTTTTTTTTTTTTTTCCTTTCCATTTTGCTTTTTCATGGAACCTTTATCTTTAATTTTTTATTTTTTTTCCTTTTCAAAAAAACTTTGGTGTTTTTGTTTTCTTTTTATTTTTTATTTTTTATTTTTTTCTTTTCAAGTTTTTTTTTCTTCTACTTTACTTTATCATTATCATCATCAGTATCATTATTATTATTATCATTATTATTATTATTATAGTTGTTTACTTTACTTTACTTTACTTTATGTGTTTTTTTTCCTTTTTAAAAAAACTTTGGTGTTTTTGTTTTCTTTTTATTTTTTATTTTTTTATTTTCAAGTTTTTTTTCTTCCAACCTTCTTCTACTTTACTTTATCATTATCATCATCAGTATCATTATTATCATTATCATTATTATTATTATTATAGTTGTTGTTATTATTAATTTTTTTAAAATTTTATTTGTTTTTTCCTCAATTTATGCATATACATTTTCAGTAGAATTTTGTTTTTTGTTTTTTTCCTTTAATTTCTTTATTAAAAGTTTAATATTTTATCACTCTCTCTTAAATATTCTTTTTTAATCACTATATCAACTTTTTTACTCAAAATTCTAATTTTCTTAACTACAATCAAACCTAATTGTGATAAGTTTTCTTTTCTTTGTTACGTGATCAAACTTGTTTTTTTTTTTTTAAAGAGTTTTCACGATGGATTAAAGGAGGTTCTCAACTTTCTATTTTATTACTTTGGATAATATTTATATGATTATTTTACTTTTTTTGGCATGAAAATTAATTTCCATTTTATTATATTTCCTTAACATTTAACAGAATAATAAATTTGGTTGTAAAAGATGCACCTTATCAGTGCGTTTTTGTTTTTTTGAGAAAACTATTTAAGTGTTGTTGTTGTTGGTTTTTTTTTTTTTTTTTTTTTTTTTTTTTTTTTTTTTATGAAACTATTTGGTTTTTATGTCATTTTTTCATATTTTGCTTTTCTGTCGTTAAATTTTTCTTATTCCTTTTCTACTTTGTTTTACTTATATTTTATCATTTTTCTTAAATTTCTGGCTTGTCTTTTTTCATTTTTTTTATACTTCATGCTGCAACTTTTTTATTTTCTTTCTTTCTTTTTAATTTCTCCTTATTAGAAGCTCAACGTCCTAAATTTTCTCTCTTAAAAGTCTATATTATATCAGCTTTCTCATTGGTAAATCTAATATCTTTAATTGATTGTGGTTAGTCTTCAAAAACATATTATCAGATTACTGTTGTTTTAAATAATCATTTACAACAAAATGATATAAAATTTTGATTTTAAATAACATAATGTATACCGTAAATATTATTAAAGAATAAAATAATCAATA
Source organism: Ficus hispida (assembly GCA_025413025.1). NCBI lineage: Eukaryota > Viridiplantae > Streptophyta > Magnoliopsida > Rosales > Moraceae > Ficus > Ficus hispida. Next base: position 17,103,008 of record CM046363.1, read on the forward strand.
TTATTATGTGTTTTATGTAATAAATATTAAGTCATCATGATTTTATGATGAAATATAATTTTTAAATTTAAATAATTATTATTGTATTTTATTTTTAAATTAATTAATTAATTAATTATTTTTATAATGTTGTTTATATTACATATTATAAAAACTATAATTAATAGTTTTATACGTGCAATGCACGTATTTGATAACTAGTATTGAATAAAAGCAGTATTTAAACTAGCTTTTAACTGTTTTCTATCGTGTTTACGCAGCAGTTGCCTTTTAGAATTTAAGTATAGCATCTAAGAAATAAGTGGTAACCTTACTATCACAAAGCTCTATTTTTTCTTAGGTAAAGAAGACTTTTGTGCATCTTCACAGTAATTTGATAATAGACGGTGCCTTTAGTTCTTCTGTTAAAATCAGATAGTATATGAGCGGGAAGAGCGAGCTGGAGTAGGTATTAGGTTCGTGTTGTGCGATTAAATAGGGGTCTGATTTAGGTTCCTTGATACTTTCAAAGGCAACGATTTTCTGTTGTTAAGTCCCTCTCTCCCCTTTTCTTTTTGGTTGGAGCCAAGTCCTTATGTATCAGATATTGCTGGTATTTCAACTGACATTTTTAAACTTGCGGAGGGGTGCTTTTTCAATCATCAGATTGGTCTGCCGTGATTGTTGATTCTAGACGTCATTGTTCTCCAAATTTTGGTATAATTCAACTATTAGCTACTAGATTTGGTGAAAGTAATATATTTTGACCAATCAATAAACTTTTGAATATCTTCTTACCATTTTATTTGGTTCATATTTTTGTTTGTTTACTTATTTCCACACATGTTGATTGCGTAGATCCCTCGCTTTGCATTCGAAAAATTCCCTGGTTCACAGCCGCTACTGACGACGCAGATGAAATCTGTTGGTGAGTCAATGGCACTAGGTCGTACGTTCCAAGAATCCTTTCAGAAGGCAGTACGATCTTTGGAATGTGGCTACTCTGGATGGGGTTGTGCAAGGGTTAAGGAACTTGATTGGGACTTGGACCAGTTGAAGTATAGTTTACGTGTCCCTAACCCAGAGCGCATCCATGCCATTTATGCTGCCATGAAGAAGGGGATGAAGGTTTATGACATTCATGAGCTGAGTTACATTGACAAATGGTTCCTTGTGCAACTTAAGGAGCTAGTAGATGTGGAACAGTTCCTTCTGGCTCGGAACTTGTCTGATCTAACAAAGGATGACTTTTTTGAAGTGAAGAGGAGAGGTTTCAGTGATAAGCAGATAGCTTTTGCCACTAAATCATCTGAGAAAGAAGTTCGGTTGAAGAGAATATCTTTAGGTGTTACTCCATCATACAAGCGTGTAGATACCTGTGCCGCTGAGTTTGAGGCCAATACTCCTTACATGTATTCTTCTTATGATTTTGAGTGTGAATCTGCTCCCACCCAAAGTAAGAAGGTTTTGATTTTAGGTGGAGGGCCAAATCGTATTGGCCAGGGGATTGAATTTGACTATTGCTGTTGCCACACGTCCTTTGCCCTTCAGGTTTGTGCTTTTTTTTTTTTTTTTTTTTGTTCTACTTATGGTTAGACAATTTTAATTTGTGGCGTCATATCTTTGATGTTTCATTGTTGACTTTAAGTTATGTCTTACCCGTTACTACTCTTCTTGTTTTCAGAAAGCAGGATATGAAACAATCATGATGAATTCAAATCCTGAAACAGTATCCACAGATTATGACACAAGTGATCGTCTATATTTTGAACCTTTGACAGTTGAAGACGTGCTAAACATCATTGACTTGGAACGTCCTGATGGCATTATAGTGCAGTTTGGAGGTCAAACACCCCTGAAGCTTGCTCTTCCTATCCAACACTATTTAGATGAGCAAAAGCTTGAATGTGCCAGTGGGAGTGGGACTGTTCGCATTTGGGGTACCACCCCAGATTCCATAGATGCAGCAGAGGACAGGGAAAGGTTTAATGCAATCCTAAAGGAGTTAAACATTGAACAGCCAAAAGGAGGAATTGCGAAGAGCGGAGCTGACGCTCTTGCCATTGCCACGGACATTGGATACCCAGTTGTTGTCCGACCTTCCTATGTATTGGGTGGCCGGGCTATGGAGATTGTATATACTGATGAAAAACTTGTGACATACCTTGAAAATGCTGTGGAGGTGGACCCAGAACGTCCGGTTCTTATCGACAAATATTTATCTGATGCCATTGAGATCGACGTTGATGCACTCGCTGACTCACATGGTAATGTTGTGATCGGTGGAATTATGGAGCACATTGAGCAGGCTGGGGTCCATTCTGGTGACTCTGCGTGCTCTATTCCAACAAAAACCATCCCATCTTCTTGTTTGGAGACAATTAGGTTGTGGACTACAAAACTGGCCAAAAGATTAAATGTGTGCGGCCTCATGAACTGTCAATATGCAATTACAGTATCTGGAGATGTCTTCTTACTTGAGGCAAACCCTCGAGCTTCCCGTACAGTCCCATTTGTTTCCAAGGCAATTGGACATCCCTTGGCCAAATATGCTTCCCTGGTCATGTCTGGAAAGTCTCTTTATGACATAGGTTTTACAGAAGAGGTAATCCCTGCTCACGTGTCAGTGAAGGAAGCGGTTCTTCCATTCGAGAAGTTTCAAGGTTGTGACGTGTTGCTAGGGCCTGAGATGCGTAGCACTGGTGAGGTGATGGGTATTGATTTTGAGTTTCCCATTGCATTTGCCAAGGCTCAAATAGCGGCCGGACAGAAGCCTCCACTTTCGGGGACTGTGTTCCTGAGCTTAAATGACTTGACCAAACCCCATCTTGAAAAGATAGCAAAGGCTTTCCGGGGACTTGGATTTAGGATTGTTTCTACTTCCGGAACTGCTCATGTCCTTGAATTAGCCGGAATCCCCGTGGAGCGAGTGCTGAAGTTGCATGAGGGGCGGCCACATGCTGGTGACATGGTATCTAATGGGCAAATTCAGTTGATGGTTATCACAAGTTCAGGCGATGCACTCGATCAGATTGATGGACGGCAGCTGAGGAGGATGGCTCTTGCATACAAGGTTCCTGTAATAACGACGGTTGCTGGAGCTTTGGCAACTGCAGAGGCAATAAAGAGTTTGAAGTCCAGCACTATTAAGATGATTGCACTTCAGGACTTCTTCAACATCGAGTCAGAAACCGAACCTACTAAGAACTTCACCACTGTACAGCGTGCAACTAGTGCCTAGTGAGTGATAAATGCATCATCATCTGGGAAATACATTTTAGCTATTTATCTTAAATTGTGTGGCATGGATCTTTTAGCGAGTGATTATGAGTTCATGTCTATATATTTTCTGCTAATCTGTCAAATTGTTGCTCTCGTTGTGATTGATCAGTTTCTGTGTAACCATTTTGAGTGAAGTTGTTCAAGGTGATGAAAACGCAGGCTGATCTATAATTGTGCCTGCGGACGGAGAGTGATCTACATTTTTGCTAGGGGAGTTTGTCCTTAAATTTTTGCTAGAAGAGATTGTTCCTACATTTGCCTTTTATGGAAAGTTCATGTCCACTTTTTTTCTCATGAGACCATGACCCAGTAATGGCTCGCTGGAATATTTGATTGAACTGTTCAGATTGAATAGAACTTTTGGAAAAAAAGTTAAGAATCCCCCCCCCCCCCCCCCCCCCCAACAGCAGCTTTATTTAAATACACGCACACACACACACACACATATTTAAGGGGGAAGTATCTTGGAATCCCAAGTATCTTTTCTGAAACTATAAGAAAAGACTCAATACTGTTTTTTTATGGATGGTGATCGGTCAAGCCGAACCTACCTCAACTAAAATTATCAGGACTTTCTAGAGACCTAGAATGATTTTAATTGTCTGTGTCACGTTGCTAAGTTGTTTGGAATAATTCTGTTGAATGGTTGCTGGTACGCGAATATGGGCATAAATTATTATTATCTAAAGTTGGCTTGTTGGCCTTTTGTACAGGAACTCTTAAAAGTAATTCCACTGTCTTTGAAAGTGTATAGTTTCTTCTTTGGGTTTTTCACAAACAAATTTTTTTCCCTTTCTCGATGAATAACAATTTTGCTGTTTACATGCATGAATCTTTCACTGTATAACAGGTTTGATCTTCATATCTTGACCAATTAAGCATTAGATTAATTTTCGTAATCGTTCAATTCGATGCTTAATATTGTTAAATTGTAAAGTCTAATTATTATTTGACACATATAACTTGAGGACTAACTTTGAGGATTTGTAAATTCAGTTGTTCTAGTTTAATTTATATACTAGGGTAGCTGTTTTTGGGGTTTAGTATAAAAGTTGGAGAAAGACGAGCACGTGGGTTGATCTTTGGAGATTTCAACTTTGTAAATTTGGTTGCTCTAGTTTCTTTATAGGGTACCTGTTTTTTGGATTTAGTTGAGAAGCCACAGAAAGACACAAAGGGGGTGTGATTTTTTCTAGTAATCTTCTTCGTCATCATAATGAACTACTATTAGAAAGTTCAAAATGGATGTACTTTTCATATTAAAAATGAACCACTATGAATCTTATATGTTCTTATTTTCTTTTATGATTTAATTGTTTTTGGGGTTTAGTATAAAAGTTGGAGAAAGACGAGCATGCAGGTTGATCTTTGAAGATTTCAACTTTGTAAATTTGGTTGTTCTAGTTTCTTTATATATAGGGCTGTTGTGTTTTGGATTTAATTGAGAGTCACAGAAAGACATAGGGTGTGAGATTTTTTCTAATAATCTTCTTCGTCATCATAATTGAAAATGAATCCCATCATCATAATGACATATTATTAGAAAGTTCAAAATGAATGTACTTTTCATATTGAGAATGAACCACTATGAATCTTATATGTTCTTATTTACTTATTTTCTTCTATGATTTAATTGTTCTCGGTAAATCTCAAAAAAAAAAAAAAAAAACCAAGTGCATAACTCTTACAAAATATTGTATCTTTTCAATAAACTAGTTATGTGCATAATAGACAAATAATGGAAAAAAAAAAAAATTCATGTGGCGTTGATTGGGCCGTCACGTAGGTATTCAAGTGACTATGACATGGTTGTCATGTAGCAACTACCGAAGGGGTGACGTCGTCTTGTTTTAATATAGTAGACAAGATACAGAAAAGCTTATTAAACCATGAATACTTCGTTAAATTAAAGCAATTAGGGAGGATTTATGCTTCCGCAGCCAGCAGCCTCTGTGACAAAACATTCCTAAGATCATCAAACTCTGCACATGTCTTTGATTTTAGTGGCAGGATTTGGTCTCCGAGGCCTCTGTTTCCCATAACCCTATTAAATATATGGAAAAAAAAAAAAAGGGTCGACAATATTCAACCAAATAACCCTGTTCTCTTCGTGCGCTATATAGATGCATTTTCTTGAGCAGGAAAATGACCCTCTGGGCTCAATCTTCCACTCCAAATGCTCAAATTCACTATGTATCCGCAATTCTGGAGGGCTAAAAAGTCATTGAAAGTGGAAAGAGAGCAACGAATTTTTGGGGGATCATCCAGACCATATTACTGTTAGCGGTCTCAGTGGGAGACGGCTAGTAGCAAAAACCGTGTGGGCCTTCCCGAGAACCAAACTGTGCCATGGGGAATTTCAAATAGGATCAAAACCAAAGCTCTCTAGAAAAAAATTGACAATATGGGCAGCAGTTTAAGGAACAGGTCAGTTTGAAATTTTTGCACAGATTTCAGTTCAGAATCCACTAAGCGAACATGTCAGTTGTTCTTCCACTGGCGTTTTCTTATCTCAAAAAACCGTCACATTCTCTGCACATTTATGTGGTGTACAACTTTTGGTTTGCATCATTATTAATCGATCCACCGCACGAACAGATGAAGGATTTGAAAATTCCGAGTCAAACTCTCGGAAGATTGGTCATTGGTCATGGCGTTTGTTACAACACTTGGCATAAATATTATCCAACAATTAGGTTTGATTTATAATCTGGGGATGATTGTTACTGAATTTGCATTTATTAAGTGTGCCAAGGCTAATGAGTGCCTTCTTGAATGTGTTGAAATATCTCTGTGACCAATTTATCAATGCTTCAAAGTACCAGTGCCGTATGATATCGGTGCACTTGAAAGAGTCTTTGCCACCAAATGACCATTCAAACTGATTATGACGTTTCTAGATGTTAACCATATGCATATATCTTTTACGGAGTCAAGTAAAGCTGGCAACTTATATATATATATATATATATATATTTATATTTATCATTTGGAGAATTAGATGATATATTTATTGTCAAAATCTTATTTTTTTCCCAGTTTCAATGATGGGAAATGAGGTGGGTTTTTAGTAGGATTGAGGAAACAAAGTGAAAAAAGAACCGAGTTTACACTAGTCTGCTTGTACTAATATGAACTCAGCTTTAACAAAAAGGGAACTTTCTGAAAGTGAAGAAGGAGAAGGAGATTAGGAAAAGCAAAGAATTGGCTGTATGTTTTTCCTCTTGTTAAGGTCCACACGCAAATGACTCTTTGGAGAGGATTCTTTTGTGTGTGGTGGAGATGGAAAATACTACCAAAAAAAAAAAAAATCACAGAATGAGGCACAAGTCCAACTGCTTCCACCGCAAAGTCACAGCTCTGTTCTTTTTATTTATTTATTTTTTTTTTTTTTTGGGGGTGGAAAACTTGGTCACTTCTTAGATCGAAAACCCCCTTAAAAAAATGGAAATGGATGCCAACTTTATGAAGAATGAATGTAGATTTTTCAAAAAATAAGATTGTTTATTTGTAGATAAAATTAAATTTTTTAATGTGAGACTCAGAATATTGGGCTGCAAATCGTCAATGGTAGCTTTGGACTTTAAAAAAAAAAAAAAAAATTGAGCAGAGTTTTCTTACTTGCGTACAACGAGCTGACCAGCTCCTCACCAACTTTGTCCCACCCTTTAACATTTTTCTACAATTTATACTATTAGTATGTACATAAAATAAGTATAGGGTTAAATGTATTATAAAAATCTATATTTATAAATATATATACATATATGCAAATTATGTAACCATAGAAAAAAAAAAGTGAAAATATTGGGGGTCATTCTCAATAAATGGGCAGCTCATTAAGTGGGTAGTTAAGAGGAGAAGAAATATTGAGTAGTGTCTCAAAGGAGGCAGCAGGAACTCAATCCCCTCACCAACATTTGTAAGTCTTTTTAACTAATTTAGCTCAAACTAAGCAACACATGGCATGTTGATAATGGCTACAAAAATGATTAGTTTCAAGTGTTGACCACTTGGAGTGGAGAATTTGGTGGTTAAGTTGGGTTCTTCTTCTCCTTCTTCTTCTTTTAATAAATCAGGATTCAGAAAAAAAAAAAAGAAAAAAAATTTCAACTATAATTTGGAGTGATAAATCTTATATGTTCTTCCCTAGTAATAAGAGGAACAATAGGATTAACACTCACAGGGGTATATGGGTTGGCAACGGTGGGTGTTTTTGCTAGGTTTCTCCCTTTTGTCCTCTCGGGTTCGATTCTCATTACTTTCCCTTAGGTTTCGTCTAGTTTTGGCTGTTGAAACATGATTTGGTGATATCAGGGTAGACTCCGGATGGCCGATTGAGAGAAATTAGTATAAAAAGTCTCCTTACCAAACCTAAGAAAAGGAGTTCCTACTTATGGGACTGAAAACCTGAAAATGATTAGATCACTCTCAGATTCTTTTTTATTCACCAACAAAAAAAAAGGGTGGAGGAACATTAGGATTAGAATTATGTTCCATTCTTTGTAGGGCCCGTATATTAAGAGGTTAAAGCAAAAGACAAACCACAATTTGTTATTATTTTTTTTTTATTAATCCCTTTTCTTGGATTCTAATTCATTCAATGTATCTTCAACTTAAACAAGTCATGATGATTTTGTGTAGGTTTTTGCTCTAATTATATACATGCCACGTATTAATTCTGTTAAAGCATCTCTATGGAGTGCCAAATCAAGGTGCTAATACTAAATTTTGATATTTGAGTGAAAAAATTACTCTTTGCTAAAATATTATCTTTGATAATAAATTTAATAAATGATATATACTTAAATCTCCCAGTAATTATATGAAAATGTAAAATTTAATATTTGATTGTTATTGATTGGTGTATATTAATTTTTTCATCCAAATATATATAAACTACATGATAATTATGTGCTACGACGATCATTCTTATTAAACCTCATAGAAATGTATTGCGAGTTGTTAGAAGTTTTCTCTATTTTTTTGTTTGTTTTAGTTGAAACTGAACGAAGACACGAGTCCAAGAAAATTGGGGTGGTGGAGGAAGACGAGAGAGACCCCATTTTTTCTCCAATTAATTGGACGCAAAGCAACATAAAAGTTAGGCAATTGGGAAGAAATTTTCGGTTTCGGTGGAAAAATGAAAATTTCCAGAATCTTACGATAGTGACGATTGTGGCAGCGGAAGACAAGTTCGAACGAAACTAGGTCCTTGAAGCGTTTTTTTTTTTTTAAATTAATAATAATAATATATATATTTTTTTTACAAAAAGATGAAAATATTAATAAAGGGTAAATACTTAAAAACAAAAAATAGAGACAAATAATATCTACTTGGGAAGTGGGAACTCAAGCTGAACGTGAAAACGTTGGGAAAGCAGAACAATAGAAGGAGGCAGTAGTGCTGGATATTTGCCTTAAAAAAGAAGATAGTTTTCTCTTTTATATTGACACTATTTCACACCAAATCTCTTCGCTTTACTTTGAATTAGTTTTTGCTCTAACCATTGACTTAACGCATGCCGATTCAGACAAATCTGATAACAGTTCCAATATGTTTTCTGATCAACTCTATTAAAAAATTTAATGAAAAAGAAAGTAATTCAGATCGTAACGAGAATAATTATGAGAATTTGGTATAAAAATATTCCCAACTAGTACAGTACTATTTAAACGAATTTATCAGTTTTTCATAATTTGTTAGTCGTGGTTAGAAACACATTATTATTAAGAATACCTTATCACGGGAAGTTCCAATAATTAAAATAAATCGATGGACGAAGAAATTGTGTATCAGTGTACGCATGATTTCATCCGCGCGCATAATCCAAAAAAGAAAAGAAAAATTACAAACCTAACGAAATTGAAGATGGAAAAAAAGGGTTAATGAGATAAAATTAGCAGCAGCCAGCCGCGTGCCACGTAAACACTCCTTTTTTTCACGTAAAATAATTTTCAAACTTATCTTTCTTTCTTTGTTCCTTTTATTTTTTATTTTGCAAATAAAAATCATTTTCAAAGTTTCTGACATCATGTCGACGTTCGCCGCTTATCAAAGGCAAATTGATCGGCCTATTTATACCTTCGTTTGCGTTCACAAACAAACCCCACAATACCTTTCTCTTCTCCTCTCCTCTCCTCTCTTTTACACATTTTATATATTTACACACTTTATTATATTCAATAGATATGGAGAGTAGTACTGAGACCAAGACCACTACGACCACCACTTCATCAACCATGGTTGGTTCTCAGTCTTCGAATTCTTCCTCTTCATCTCCTCCTCACACTCCTCCTCCGACTCCGAACCCGCCTGTCGTGATTAGTCCTTGTGCCGCTTGTAAGATCTTGCGGCGGAGGTGCGCCGAAAAATGTGTCTTGGCGCCGTACTTTCCTCCCACCGAGCCGGCCAAGTTCACCATTGCTCACCGAGTCTTTGGAGCTAGTAACATCATCAAGTTCTTGCAGGTATAAATACATTTTGATTAAATTATTTATATCTTTAGTGATAGACATTTTCTCTGATGCTGAGCCACACCTTGATATTAAGCGTTGTCTAGACATGTATCATAATAAACCTGAATCCAGCACCATGTGTTAATTAGTATGGAATTAACTTCTTATAAACCCTAAATATATTAGCCAAAAAAAAAAAATTGAATATCAATGGTATTGTGAATTGTTTCGAAAGAATCCTGTTTTTGTTAGTGGGTACATGTAGTGGGTACATGTGAGGACAAGACGATATGTATAGCTTTACATTGACAACTTCATATCCGTATACAAGTAGGGCTCTTTCCAAATTATTATTATATATATATATATATATAATACGAGGGTCAAAGAATTTATTAGACAAGCGCAAGTGACCTAGCTTTTAGGTTACTTGTCACGTCTTTTAATAATTTCCTTTTGACCTGCTAATATATGGCAGTCCTAATTGCTATTCAGTTAGTTATTAAAGATCAAAATCGCGACAAAAATATTCGTTTTCGAGAATAAAAACGTTTTTCATTGGCCTTCTAGTGCCGCGAGACTTTTGGGTGCGGAAACAATATGGAAAAAATTAATATGCATATATTCACATATACACACAGACATCTAACACATGGCGGGCCTAGCTAAGAGTATCAACTTTTCATCTGCCATTTTCCTTTGTCTCGAAGCATCAAAATTTGAAAAGTAAACAACCTACCAATGGATTGTTCACATACAATATTAAAGCCTACGTTTAACAACCACAGATTTGATTTTATTTATTTTTTTTTTAAGTAATATTATTCATCACGACTAATTAAAAAAAACGTGTATTTTGGATCACTATAGGAACTCCCGGAGTCTCAGAGGGCGGATGCGGTCAGCAGCATGGTGTATGAAGCGAGCGCAAGGATTAGAGACCCCGTCTATGGGTGCGCGGGGGCGATTTGCCAGCTCCAGAAGCAGGTTAGCGAGCTTCAAGCGCAATTAGCGAAAGCACAAGCAGAGCTTGTCAACATGCAGGGCCAGCAAGCCAACCTTGTGGCCTTCCTTTGCATGGAAATGGCACAATCCCAACCAGGAATTATGTCATATGATCATGATGGTTCTCCTCCTCATCCTCATCATCAACATCAACAAACACTTGACCACGGATTCAACAATAATAATACGACTTCTACGCCTCTCATGATCAACGGCAACCAAAACAATAATAGCCTGAATTTCCTTGATGATAACACTCTAGGCCAATGGTGGGAACCTCTCTGGACATAATCATGATCATCATATATTTATATATATATATATATATATATAATACTTATATATATATAATCTTAAGGGAAGAGAGAATGTTCCAATGAAATTCTCCCAAGGAGAAGTTGATGGACAAGGAATATTTAATAATAAAAATTAAGTTTTGTATAATTACCTAATTAGTAGGATTTGCGGTCTAATTTATCAAAAGGGAGGGAAAAAGATTAATGTGTAAGCTAACCCATCTACTTACTTTGTTAAACCTAGGCAAAGTAGATGGGTGTGTTTTTCCCTCTTGTCTCCGTGTAATTTTTCCAATTTCAGTACTATTGCAGATAGAGAACAGATCAGTATGTAGTAATTAAATTAAAAGGCCAATTATTATCTATATTCTGATTATGGAATCCTAAACCAACTTTTTGGTCACCTACTATAATTACTATATCCATAATTGATATATATCTACCGGAACGAATTCCTCGTCAAATTACCAGCTTTTGACTCTAATTGCTCTTCCTTTTTTTTTTTTTTTTTTGGTTATAAATATTGTTTCTCTTCAGTCAATTTTTTCTCGTGCAACTTTATCACACAAACAAGCACCACATATATGTGAAACACTTGTTCATGGAAAAAGAAATAAATTAAGTCTCGAATATTCTTATTTCTTTTTCCAGCTCCACTACGTGTGGATTTGACTAATTATTGAATACTGGACTAAATATTTATACAAACAAGCTAAATTTTTTTTTCCCCTAAAGAAACAAGCTAGATCATCTTAGATATTTATTTTGTGTGCGAGCGTAAAGACTGGTTTACACATGTACATAAAGATCGTCACATGCATTGCATGTATCAAAAGAAACAATGCCAATATTACCGGAATTGCCAAGTTTCCCGTAGTGCAAGTTAATCGTTTTCAAGGGGTTAATGATTGAAACGAAACCTGATTTGATGAGAGGTTGATGAGAGGATCACAAACGTATCTCTGACTCACCTGTTGGAGCAATATATTTTATATGTATCTGGAAGTCACTACGCTGGCCTCTACAGTACATGGATAAGAAAATTATACATATATATACATATATGTGTGTATTTTTATCCTACATAATATGATATTTATTTATCATAACAACTATTACTAAAATGACACGAATTATCATCATACATTATTACTACACCTTTCTAACTCAATTATAGGGGTGTAATAGTAATAAATTTAACGTTATTGTATATTAATTTTTAACATTATGACGTTGAGTAAGTATCTGTTGTGTTTTTTATTTAAATATATTATGTAGGAAAAAAAGGTCCTTCCATAAAGGACTATAATTAAACAAGCCCTATATATTATAGGGAGAAAGAAATATTATCGGAATTAATCTTACAGTAATTCTACTTGATTTTTCCTCCAAAATCAAGGTCTATTATTCAAATCCTCTTGTCCAAATTTTTATGTATAAGTTACAAATACTTTTTAAGAATGAGAAACTTATCATATTTTTTTTAAAATATTGTTAGCGCCTCAAATTCTATTAAACCAGTATATTTATACTTTCAGCTACTATAAATTATTCTTCTTCTTTGACTTACCATATGTATGTTTTGTTTGCAAGCACTTTTTTTCTGCTACGAGATAAGATAATTAATGCGAAAGTACTCAATAAGTTTGACTTGACATTTTTTTCATAGAGTAAATTACATGAAAATAGACTCTCGAGTCCCCTCCAGTGTCTAATCTCTTTCAAAGTGCTAACTAATAAAAGTACATTTGCGTTACTCATTTAATAACCGGTGGCCAGTCTTCTCAACACAAACCCAATATATAAAAACTCAGGGAAAAACTTATGATCAAAATTCTATTCTTATCTTATAAGCAGTACTACTATTTTAGATATATGTTTGTAAGCTGTTTTACGTTATAAATTTTTAATATAAATATATATATAAATATTACTGTTAAAAAATTAATCTAATAAATAACATAATAAAATTTATCAATAAAGTAAAGAAATAGTTTTTATTATAAATTTTATCTTTAGCTCCGAAGGTTTTAGGACCCAATTAATATTGTTTATCAATATTTGTGGTCAATGAATTCTCTTTCCAAAGGGAACATTCTTCAATTTTTTCCCCCTTCCCACAATGAAAACGGAGAATATATTGCATCTGGATTCATTTACCAAAATCCCCATTGATTGTCTTATTTTTACCCCTTTTCTAATATAAAAATGCAAAAAAAAAAAAAAAAAAAAAAAAAAAGATCTCTAGTGTGATAATTAGCAAACACTACGCGCTTGTAATTAATTAGATATTACTACATATGTCCCTGTCTGAGTGACAAAAGTTGCAAATTCTCTTTCTCTTTTTTTTCCCCTTGACAATAATCATGGTGAAGAATATTATAATTAAGCCACGAAGAAATTGGCCCCATTTATTTGTTTAATCACTTCTTTTTCCCATTTCAAGTATCAAGATTGACATGTACAAGTGCCCTGTTGATGTTTGGTCATCCGTGGAAGTTTCTTTGCTAGTGATGATACAATTGGCATATATATATATATATATATGTATGTGTGTGTGTGTGTTTGTGTGATGTGTGTGTGTGTGTGTATAAGGTCCCTCCAAACGCGTTTGGGCCATAATTCAAATCATGTGCACTTCACGTGCGTGAGTTGATCTTAAAGTACTCATAGACCAACCATGTATCATCACCTGTCGGCAATCGATTTGATTCTCTCTGTCTCTATATATATGTGTATACATATATATATATATATATAGAAATATCTTTCTCTCTCTCTTTCCAAAGGGTCAACAAAATCTCAATGTCTCATCCAACATGCCATAATTTCTATGCTTTAACGGGAACATATAGTCTATTTTTGACCCCCAAAAAATATGTACCTCTCAAATTATAAAGTATGATCACATTAACTAAACCAACTCAAAACTCTTTATACATATAAGATTCACTTCTTCATTTACCTTTTCTGTTTTAATGATTTTCATTTGGTTTGAAAGGTAATTTAAACATGTAGCCGAAATGAGTTTGGAAGTCAATGCAACAATGATCACTTTTGTTTTTTTGTTTTTGTTTTGTTTTTTTGTTTTTTGTTTTGTTTTTTTGTTTTTTTTTTTACTATAGAGATGGACAAAATTCTTGTGTGTACTAGCTAGCTAGCGAGTAGGCATCATTTTAAGATGGAAACCATGGACCCCAAATTAACAAGTACTGTAAAAGGAGATTGGAACCTTAAATGGGATGCAAATTAATTAATATTTTTATTAGTTTTTTTTTTATATATAAATAATATTATTTCGAACTACATGATGTATAATCAATAGGGGTCAAATCGCAGTAACAACACAAGTTCCATATAAAGAAAAGGGTAAATTCCATTTTTAGTCCCCGGATATATAGGCAGAATCCCTTTTTTTTTTTTAATCAATAATCTCGAAAACATCTCGTGTTAAGTTTCAAGTTAATCATTTTGTATATTTTGTATGTCTAATTGTTCTCAATAAAAAAGACACATAATGCTGTGTTGATTTCACTTTAGTAGGACAAATTAATTTTACGTGTGCCTTTTTTGGTCAAGATTTTAAAAATAATATGAATAAAAGTAATAATTTAAGACAATTTTGTAAATTAGAAACTTCTTATCAGACGTTTTAAAAATGGAATGAATATGAAATTCGAAATACAACTCGGGGATTAAACCCCAAAAAAAAAAAATACAATAGGATTTAAAAAATGGAAAGTAGGTAGCTATACTAGCTAGGAATCCCCTTGTACATATATATCATGTATATATCCTTTAGTCTTAACTAGATCTGAATGACATTTCTTAAAATTTGCTTAATTATAAACATGCCAATTGTGGCTTTTGTGTTAACCATTTATTGGGGTATATATAATTATGTATTAGCAAAAAAAAAGTTGTAATGATATTATAAATCTTGTTAATCAATGAAGAAACGTTACAGAATTGCTATGACATCACTCTGTAAGTTAATTACTAATGCTTCGTTTGATAAATTAGTTTAAGTCCAATTAAATTGTACTTTTTCATCTTAATTTTTATCTTTTTCTAAAAAATCAATAAAATTTGTAACTAGTTTTTGAAAAGTTAATTAACTCCAACTTAAAAATTTCATCTTAAACTAACTTACCAAATAGGGATTAAGACTGATCAAGCATGTAATTTTTGTTTTTTTTTGGAACTTGGAATGCAAGATTCGACCTCTACACTTTTAAGTGAAGTTAAATGTGACATTACCACTAAGTTATGTTTGTAATCGCATAAGCATGTAATTTTGAAGCCCCCCTCCCAAAAAAAAAAAAAAAAACCTTCCGCGCGCATATATATGTGAACGTGAATAACCCTATATAGCCACCCATAATCATATAGTTGCATGTCCAAGTCATAGCTATATATATACACACATATATAGTCAAAAATTACGCAAGAAAAATAATAACAAGACAAAATAGAAGTAGGAAATTGAGTTAATTTTTCTAAAATCCGCGTGAGGTTGCATAACTTGTATCCAATTATATGTAGGAACATCAATTGATTTAAGAACCAATACAAATATTGATTTCTCTAATAGAGGCCACGCGGGGTCTTTTTAACTAGATACTAATAAGTAATCGTCAATTAAATTCACTAACGCCATATATATTTTTATTTAGGCTATGTTTGGCAATTAAGTTTAACTCCAACTAAACTGTATTTTTTTTCTTAGTTTTGTCATTTTTTGAATAATCAACAAAAATTATAACTACTTTTCGAAAGTTAATCAACTCTAATTAAAAATTTGATCTCCAACCAAGGAATCAAATGCCATTAGAATTAATATGTGTTTATTTCATGCATGTGGCATACTAGTCTTCTCCTCTTACCATGCTCGAGAATGTATGTTTTTTCTGGTGAGTAAAACGTGACTTCTCTTTTCTTTCAATTTCTAATTGAACAATTTCCTTTGTGGGGACATCAAAAAGAGTATAATTGTTCACGTAAGGAATTCCGCGATAGGTTAATAACGTACCTGTAAAATATAATTGCATACCGTCAAATTTTAAATTATAAATTTGATCAATTCAAAACTATATATTAATGTCTCTACCACATGTATATAGAGTTTGAATAATAAAATTTTTAGATTAGATTTTTTTTTTTTTTGAAGGGGAGTTTTTCTTTTCGATTTTTTTTTTTACTCTATGTAAAAATTTTTATTCTTGTACAAAATAAAATTTCACACTAACTCTATCATAAGATATAGAGTTCCAATCTTCTCACTCTCAATATTTAGAAAAAAGAAAGTAATAATTTTTACAACATAAGATAATTGCTAGGTCGACATGTGACAATCGTTGCTAAATTGAAGGGAAAAAAAAAACTTAAAGTACTATCGATATTAAACATCAGGATCGTTATTAAATTACCCCTATCTTTTATTAGCTAGTGGTTGGTGGGTCGCTAAATTACCCCTGCTGTGCATGCTACATTTCATTTTCCTCAAAAATCATTCGCGTGCCCGAACACTGCTCTGACCGTTACGTACTCCTTTTTTCTTTTCAAAACTTATAATTCCTACCATTCCTAGTAATTCCTACTGGTCTTTTACATAGAATAAGTCGGTACTTGGAGTAGTACTGCATGCGTGACTCATGCGGCCATTTCAGATTAGAGTAGTACTGCATGCGTGACTCATGCGGCCATTGCAGATTATATTTGGCCCAGTCAAACAAAACAAGAACAAATTTTCATTATAAACTATAGATCTGTTTGATATATATGATAGGATTACATCAGATAGGATAACATTCATGAATTAGATTGAAATATATATTAATTGATATAATTGAATTTTAGCTAGTATATATTATCCAATATGTTTGACATCAATACATATAAGCATTTTTAATCCACTCCTCTTGTACGAGATAATCAAATTCCCTAAAAGGGGATTAAGTTACGGAATGAATAAACTCTTATCCAGTCTAGTCTTTTAAAATTTCTAACTAAATAGAGGATTAATATTTAATTCAGTCCTATCCTCTTTAATTTTGTGCACCAAATTATTACAAGCCTATATGTACTTATTACTACACAAATTAAAGTCTCATATCCAACAGTTATAACATTATGCATATAACAACTAGTTGATTAACATATAATATTATGCATAATTGTATGTGACATGATACCATTTATAACTATTAGTACAAAGACATGTATCACTAAAATATGTTGCATTGGAATTAATTGGTTATTATATTAATGTTAAAAAATAGTTATAAAAAGTGACGTTTTATTAAATACCAAATATGCGAGTACGATAATCGTATATTTATAAATGCAGAGCTAGTACACTCTGCTTTCTACATGATCCTTCTTTTTTCTTGTTTTGCGAGGATTTCACTGGCTAAAAAATTTCAAATATTGTCCATAGAAGCCAACAAATTATCAGTCCACAACCTAGCATGAGTTCTAGAAGGACCGGCTAGCATGATATACATATTTCCTTAATCATTATATTTTTATAATCCCACCAATATATAAGTAAGTGTATATATGATTTTTAAATTTTTGAAAAATGAGGATATATTTATGCGTGCGTACACACGCATGCATAAACGAGCCCTTAATACATACATACATGAGTAGCTTGCTGTCATATATATGCTCTGCACAAAAATATTTAAATATATATATATATATGAATTTTAATAAACTTCTCTAGTAAAATGAACTCTTAGACCATGAGAAAGAAAGCGCGCGTCACAACAAATTAGCCATCTTTTTGTAGTAGCGATTATGGAATATTTTTCTATGGGTTTCGACCATTAATTTTTGGTGCATGGCTCAATAATTTGATGTGCACGTCAAATATATATATAAATATATATATAAGTGTGTGTGTGTGTGTGTGATTAGCAAAAACATACAAAGATATGAGTGGGTGTCGAAATCAATCATACATACACGCACATAAAATATGAATTATAAACGCGTAAATCTATGTGTGTTTATTATGCATTCATATTGATCATATTTTGTGATAAGTTTGCAGTAAAAACATTAATATTAGTTAATAATTAAGTCAAGATATTATGAATGTTAAATACTGTGGTGGGTTAGATCAATCTACATCATTGCCATTAGTGGTATTAGGTTAAGGATTAAATTAAGAGGTTACAACCTAACCAAACTTACTGGGGAAAAAAAAAAAAGCAAAGTAAAAGAAAAAAAGTGTTAGGATTGGACTAGAAATAGGTAGGAGATAGAGCCACATGTTTGAAATAAAACAAACAATAAACAATATTATATATAAGAATATGAACAAGACAACAAAAAAGCAACACATTTTTTTCTTACACAAATTAAAGGGAGAGAGACAAGACAAACTTCAAAAGATCGAACGAGTTTAATTAGCAGTAAGTCTTATCCATGTTTGAAAACAATAAAAAGAAGATATTGTAACCTAAAAAATTGCTACATGAGAGAATATGTAATGGGAATACAAAGATTTTTTTTTTAATTAATATTATATATGCATGAATGTGGAGACTCCACCTTTTCCTTTTTTTTTTTTTTTTTTTTTTAACAATGACGTAGACCACACTAGACCGCTTTTTGATTTTCTATTTTTGTGGATATTACAAGCTCCTACCATTTTTCTCACTTTTCATGTGTGAATGTTTCTTCTTTTTTTTTTCCGCAAATTGGATATCATTTTCTAGCTTTTTCTAATAAGTTGGTGATAAAAGTAGAATGCCGTTGTCATAAAATTAGCTGAGCAATGTGACAACTAACAATATTTATACGATTTTATACCATACGACTCATCAGTACTGACCACTTGCATATTGGCCGCGCCTCCCTATAAGAAAGTGTCTTTAGACAATATTTTTAGAGATCAAAGTGATTTTTTTTTTTTCATGTATGCCATAATTCATATATACTTGTACATTATTTCAGAGACAAAGAAATTCATAGAAATGTATTTTGGAAATTAAGTAAATTTAATCTTTTCAAAATTAAGTGGTGATATGTTTTATTAAAAAAAAAAAGAAAGAAAGAAAGAAAGAAAAGTAAAGAACAAGAAAAATGTGATAATTAAAGGTTGCAAATAGACCATGCCACGTTATAGAAACACACAAAGATGAAATTACGTACATATATATATGTATATATGACCGCATGCTTTCGATGAATCTTGTGATAAAATCATGAATAGGAAATTTAAGGTAAGATCAATTCATATATTAATATAGATTATTCTGTTGAATAATTCCTACCATAATTCAATATTTTTTTACCTTTGGTTCATTTATTTTGTATGGTACACATACGCAGCATAATCATTGTTTTGTATGGTTCATTTGTTTTGTTGCCGATTTATTACCAATAACAAATAAAAGATAAATGCATATATACTCATTAAAAAGAATGTCGACCTTTATTAGTAAGTTTATTTGAAAGAAAACTTAAGCCTCTTAAAACATCAAAATGTCATAAATAATCATCCCCACTCCTTTCATATCGCATTCAATGACTTAAATACAGAGATTCCTAATTACTTTATCCCACGAAAAGTAGAAAAAAAAAAAAAAAAAAAAAAAAGTCGCGTACACACTATCCCACAAAAGCATAACAGGTTCTACGTACTAAAGATAATATCCCACAAAAGCATAACAGGTTCAACGTACTTTAAAAATAATATTAAAAATAATACTACTTTTTTTTTCATTCATTATTAGCACTTAAAGTGGGACCTAATAGCATTTAATGTATATCAAATTACAGGTTTACCCTCATCTCCTACACACTCAAAATCTCTCTCCCTCGCATGGCCCAAAAAACTTTTTCAAACCAACATGTACAGTGTTTTAGAGAGAGAAAACTGAAATCTAGAGAGAGAAAGAGTCACTACCCACCGGAAACTTATTTCTTTTTTCACTTTTCCGCCTAGCCCCCCCACCCATTTTGAAACCCAAATCTTCATATAATAGAGAGAAATTTTCATCTACATAGAGAAACTTCCATTTAGAAAGAGAAACTTTCATTTAGAGAGATAAACTTCCATCGAAATTTTTTTTTTTAAATCTAACATTTTGGTCATTTTTTAGTAAAGGTCATAATAACTATTATGACCATCCAGTCATAACCGTTATGACCTATGTTTAAAAATGACCAAAAATGTTATCTTAAAAAAAAAAACTTTGCTGGATTATAAAAAAAAAATGGTCATAACCATTATGACCGGATGGTCATAATGGTTATGACCAAATTTTTTTTTTATAAATCCAGCGAAAGTTTTTTTTTTTTTTAGATAATATTTTTGATCAGTTTTAAGTAAATGTCATAACTATTATGACCATCCGGTCATAATGGTTATGACCATTTTTTTTTTTATAAATCCAGTAAAAGTTTTTTTTTTTTTTAAGATAACATTTTTGGTCAGTTTTAAGTAAAGGTCATAACCATTATGACCATCCGGTCATAATGGTCATGACCATTTTTTTTTTTTTATAAATCCAGTAAAAGTTTTTTTTTTTTTAAGATAACATTTTTGGCCAGTTTTAAGTAAAGGTCATAACCATTATGACCATCCAGTCACAATGGTTATGTCCATTTTTTTTTTTTTTATAAATCCAGCAAAAAAATTTTTTTTTTTTTTTTTTAGATAACATTTTTGGCCAGTTTTAAGTAAAGGTCATAACCATTATGACCATCCGGTCATAATGGTTATGACCAATTTTTTTTTTTTTTTTATAAATCCAGTGAAAGTTTTTTTTTTTTTTTAAGATAACGTTTTTGATCAGTTTTAAGTAAATGTCATAACCATTATGACCATTTTTTTTTTTATAAATCCAGTAAAAGTTTTTTTTTTTTTTTAAGATAACATTTTTGATCAGTTTTAAGTAAAGGTCATAACCATTATGACCATCCGGTCATAAAGGTTATGACCTTTTTTTTTTTATAAATCCAGCAAAAGTTTTTTTTTTTTTAATCTAACATTTTTGGCCATTTTTAAGTAAAGGTCCGGTCATAATGGTTATGACCATTTTTTTTTTATAAATCCAGCAAAAGTTTTTTTTTTGTTTTTTTAAGATAACATTTTTGGCCAGTTTTAAATAAAGGTCATAACCATTATGACCATCCGGTCATAATGGTTATGACCATTTTTTTTTTTTAATCCAGCAAAAGTTTTTTTTTTTAAGATAACATTTTTGGTCATTTTTAAACATAGGTCATAACGGTTATGACCGGGTGGTCATAATAGTTATGACATTTACTCAAAAATGGCCAAAAATGTTAGATTTAAAAAAAAAACTTTCGATGGAAGTTTATCTCTCTAAATGAAAGTTTCTCTTTCTAAATGGAAGTTTCTCTCTGTAGATGAAAATTTCTCTCTATTATATGAAGATTTGGGTTTCAAAATGGGTGGGGGGCTAGGCGAAAAAGTGAAAAAAGAAATAAGTTTCCGGTGGGTGGTGACTCTTTCTCTCTCTAGATTTCAGTTTTCTCTCTCTAAAACACTGTACATGTTGGTTTGAAAAAGTTTTTTGGGCCATACAAGGGAGAGAGATTTTGAGTATGTAGGAGATGAGGGTAAACCTGTAATTTGATATATATTAAATGCTACTGGGTCCCACTTTAAGTGCTAATAATGAAGGGAAAAAAAAGTAGTACTATTTTTAATATTATTTATTCCACAAGTGCTAAAAGTAAAATTAACCCTATCTATAAAATTAGGGATCAATATCCTATGACTTGTACAACTGACTATTGACTCTTTCAATATGAAATGTTTAGCCCACACTTCCGAGTTGATATCCATAACGATTAACATTATCGACACTAATCCAACAATAGCCCTTGTCACCTGACAACTTCACTCAATCGGTTATCAATATTCGATATTTGAGCGACTTTATACCAATATATCTTACTCCAATTCTCATGCCCGGCTCTAATGCCAAATGTTACGAATCCATAACTAGCTAATAAAAATAAATGATCAATGTCGGCTTGCTTAAGGGAACCTTGACCTTCATTGTTGCATGAAATCTCGCAAGTGTACAAGTGACACAAGTAATAATATGATAATTAAGGTTATCGATCTAACGAGAATTGCGTTTAAATTTAAGTTAATTACTGAAATTCATTAACGTTAAGATTATTTGAACGAAAGATTGAAAAATAACAAAAATACAAATTAAATTAAATAAAGTAAACTAAAGTGACCAAATAAAATCAAAGAAATAAAAAGACACAAACAAACAAGGTTATAGGGTTTTGACTTCACTCTATTTTTCCTATGTTCTTCCTATTAAGAAATTATTAACTAGTCTCAATCAATTCATTAATCAAGGGCTCAAAATTAACCTCACTATCTCTTCCAAGTGTCAAATGAGATTATATGCATAAGTGTCCAAATTGATATCTCTATCTAACTTGTCTATCGACACATTCATTAAGCACACCCTTATTTGATTATCAAAGTATCATCGGTCTCCCGAACTCAACACAACTACGATTGTATTTCCCAAACCGATAAATAAATTAATCTCTCCTCAGCATTCAAAAATCAAACCAACTAATTTATTTCCCAACAAATTAGAAGCATTAAGTATAGAAAAACACAAATGAATTGAATAGAGACTTCATTAACAAGTAACCAAATATTCATTAAAACATAATTTACGTAAAGTTATATCAAACCCTAGAACTAACAAAATACGCAAAACCCATAAATGAAATCAAAACACAAAATTAAGCAAATCAAGAGTTCAAACATCATCCAACTATAAAAATAAAAGAGATAAGGAAAAATAATGAAAACCCCAATGATTATTTCTACAAATCTTCAAGTTTTTCACCAATTTCTTATCTTTCACTTTTTGTTCTTCAAATGTCATCCCTTAAAATTTATTGAAAATAAATTCTAAAACTAAAACTAAAAACTAATTCCTAAACCTAAAAATCCTACACTGCTATTTTTTTACTATTTTCCATTTTTTTCTTTTTCTTCTTTATTTTCTCTCTTCTTTCTTCTTTTGGATTTTTGGCCCCTGTTCTCAAGTCTCGACCTCCCAACCAAGCTCTCCTTCTGTTCTCCTTTTTCCTTTCTTTTTCTCTCTTTTTTTTTTTTTTTTTTTCTTTTCTTTTCCTTTCTTGCTTCAACAGCTACCGGCGTGGGCCCCCGTCACCAGCAATGGATCCGGTAGAACTGTGAGTGGGGCTGACACAGAGATACATGGCGGCTTCTCGCTGAGCAAGGGAGGCGAGCTCACGGAAGTATGGTGGAACGTGCGGCAATGGATCGCTAGCGCTGTTGTAGAGGGACATATAGCGCTCTCTGATTGGTGGTGATTCTAATTCAAATTTTAATTCTTTTCAGGCTATTTGATGACCGTTTGAGACCAAAATTCCCTTTTTGTCCATTTTCACCTAATTAATCTACACAAATTAGAAAATTAATTGTTTAGAAGGGTAAATCAATAACAATATATTAAATTTAATACTAACGTAAATAAAATTACACAAAATTGAATAAAAGAATAAAAACTACTCTAAATTAAAAATAAACAAAATTAAAACCAATTAACTTAAAATTATTTAAATTACTCAAGAACATAGCTAATTTACATATGTAAAAAAAATAAAAATAAATTTATTTTATAGAGTTATCACTCCATTATTTAAAGGAACCTAAACCGTACCTTTCAAGACATCAATATGTCATAAATAATAATTTATTTTATTTGATGACTTAAATAAAGAGATTGCGACCTAAAAATAAAGGAACATTATCTCATGGAAGATAACGTGTTTTACTAATAAGAATAATGCTAAAAACCAGAGATAAATATCAGATGACTTCTACAATTAACTATTGACTATTTTAAATTTTCAAATGAATAAATTTAGAGAATAAATGCATCGTTTATTTAAAAATGAAATGTGGAACCATAACAATTGCAAATAACATAAATAAAATTATTAATCCATTAAATTAATAGATATATTAATATATATATATATATATACACCATAGTCTTGCAGACATAATCTAACGATAATTCGTATTTGACTCCTTAATTAGAAAGTTTATAGTCCGAATCCCCCATCCTTAACTTAAAAAAACAAAAACAAAAAACAAAAACAAAAACAAAACAAAACTCTCAACCTATGTATACAAATTTCTCAATTGGAATGCGTTTGATTCTGAGGGAAAATCAGAAAATATCTAATTCTACTGTACGTAAAGCCTTAGTGTACAAGAACTTGTAAATCTTCATTTGCATGATGGGTCTGTATATACACACATATATATGTTCTAAACTTAGTACTTATTTTATTGGGTTAATTTCACTTTTAGCACCTCTGAAAAAAATAATAGTAAAAACAGCAGTACTTTTTGTAATATTCAATTTCAGCACTTAAAGTGGGACCCAGTAGCATTTAATGTATATCAAATTACAGGTTTACCCTCATCTCCTACACACTCCCAAAAAACTTTTTCAAACTAACATGTACAGTGTTTTTTTTTTAATCCATCGAAAGATTTTTTTTTTATTAAGCTAACATTTTTAAGTAAAGGTCATAACCATTATGACCACCCGGTCATAATGGTTATGACCAGTTTTTTTTTTTTTTTTAAATCCATCGAAAGGTTTTTTTTTTTTTATTAAGCTAACATTTTTAAGTAAAGGTCATAACCATTATGACCACCCGGTCATAATGGTTATGACCAGTTTTTTTTTTATTTTTATTTTTAATCCATCGAAAGGTTTTTTTTTTTTTTTATTAAGCTAACATTTTTAAGTAAAGGTCATAACCATTATGACCACCCGGTCATAATGGTTATGACCAGTTTTTTTTTTTTTTTTAAATCCATCAAAAGATTTTTTTTTAAGCTAACATTTTTAAGTAAAGGTCATAACCATTATGACCATCCGGTCATAATGGTTATGACCAATTTATTTTTTTTTAATTCATCGAAAGTTTTTTTTTTTTTTTTTAAGATAACATTTTAGGCCAAAAATAGTAAAGGTCATAACCATTATGACCATCCGGTCATAATGGTTATGACCAGTTTTTTTTTTTTTTTTTATAAATCCAGCGAAAGTTTTTTTTTTTAGATAACATTTTTGGCCTATTAAATAGTAAAGGTCATAACCATTATGACCATCCGGTTAATATGGTTATGACCATTTTTTTTTTTTTTAACCCAGCGAAAGTTTTTTTTTTTTTTTTAGATAACAGTTTTGACCTATTAAATAGTAAAGGTCATAACCATTATGACCATCCGGTCATAATGGTTATGACCAAACTTTCTTTTTTTTTTTTTTTTAAATAAATCGAAAGATTTTTTTTTTAAGATAATATTTTTGACCGATTTTAAGTGAAGGTCATAACCATTATGACCATTCGGTCATAATGGTTTCGATTATTTTTTTTTTAAATAATCGAAAGTTTTTTTTTTATCTAACATTTTTTATTATTTTCTCTCTCTTCCTCTTTCTCTCTCTTCTCTTCTCTCTCTCTCTTCCCCTTTCTCTCTCTTCTCTCTCTCTCTTCCCCTTTCTCTCTCTTCCCCTCCCTCCCGCCTGCCCCCACCCCCGGAGACCCCCCACCCCCGGCCGCCACCCTCCCCCGGCCGGCACCCCCCCCCGACGACCCCCTCTCTCTTCCCCTTTCTCTCTCTTCTCTTCTCTCTCTTCCCCCTTCTCTCTCTTCCCCTACCTCCCGCCGGCCCCCACCCCCGGCCCCCAGCCAGACCCCCGGCCCCGCCCCCAGTCGTCGGGGGGGTGCCGGCCGGGGGAGGGTGGCGGCCGGGGGTGGGGGGGTCTCCGGGGGTGGGGGCAGGCGGGAGGGAGGGGAAGAGAGAGAAAGGGGAAGAGAGAGAGGGGAAGAGAGAGAGAGAAGAGAAGAGAGAGAAAGGGGAAGAGAGAGGGGGTCGTCGGGGGTGGGGGGAGTGCCGGCCGGGGGAGGGTGGCGGCCGGGGGTGGGGGGAGGCCGGGGGTGGGGGCCGGCGGGAGGGAGGGGAAGAGAGAGAAAGGGGAAGAGAGAGAGAAGAGAAGAGAGAGAAAGGAGAAGAGAGAGAAAATAATAAAAAAATATTAGATAAAAAAAAAAACTTTCGATGATTAAAAAAAAAAAAGGTCATAACCATATTGACCGGATGGTCATAATGGTTATGACCTTTACTATTTAATAGGTCAAAAATGTTATCTAAAAAAAAAAAAAAAAAACTTTCACTGGATTTATAAAAAAAAAAAAAAGGTCATAACCATATTGACCGGATGGTCATAATGGTTATGACCTTTACTATTTAATAGGCCAAAAATGTTATCTTAAAAAAAAAAAACATTTCGCTGGATTTATTAAAAAAAAAAAAAAAGGTCATAACCATATTGACCGGATGGTCATAATGGTTATGACCTTTACTATTTAATAGGCCAAAAATGTTATCTTAAAAAAAAAAAAAAAAAAAAAAACTTTCACTGGATTTATAATAAAAAAAAAAAAAGGTCATAACCATATTGACCGGATGGTCATAATGGTTATGACCTTTACTATTTAATAGGCCAAAAATGTTATCTTAAAAAAAAAAAAAAACATTTCGCTGGATTTATTAAAAAAAAAAAAAAAGGTCATAACCATATTGACCGGATGGTCATAATGGTTATGACATTTACTATTTAAATTTTGAAAAAGTTATTTGGGCCATGCGAGGTAGAGAGATTTTGAGTGTGTAGGAGATGAGGGTAAACCAGTAATTTGATATACATTAAATGCTACTGGGCCCCACATTAACTGCTGAAATTGAAGGTTTCAAAAAGTGGTGATATTTTTAATATTATTTATTTCAGAAGTGCTAAAAGTGAAATTAACCTTATTTTATTTCACCAATTTATATTACTAGAGTCTCTCAAATTCAAAATGATTTAGGGTACAAAAAATATGCTACAACGTGTTTTGGGGTCAGCGCGCGGATATTTTATATCATTGGATTTTGGAATGGTTAAGAACTTGAATTTATCAATAAACGTCAATTTCAAATAATAATCTTCTGCAAATATTAGCATTTGAAACCAAAGTTTTGAAGTAAGTTAGCAATAATGATTCTTGACGAAAGTACACAGGACAGATTATTTCTTCAAAAAAGAAGGCGCAAGTACTTGATATATTATTTATGTTAAATTTTATCCGTCACTTCAAAAGAAAAAAATTCATCAACTTTATTACACAAGACAGATTATTTCTCAAAAAGAAGGCGCAATAACTTGATATTATATATGTTATATAATTTTAATTCAATAGTATTCGTCAATTAAAAAAATATTCAAATTTCCCATGTGCGTGAGAGGACTAATGGATGGATGACAATATGTGTGTGTGTGTGTGTGTGTGTAATGCTCCGCAGAATTAATTGCCCCGTTACCGAATTCTCTCCTTGTCGCATACAATTTCTCACAAACCTTTTTGGCTGTTTTCTCTTTCGATGTTCAAACACCATAATATAATTATTAAAAAATATCATTTCTCTAATTAACATATATATATATATATATATAGAGTCAACTATTGCTAGTATATATTGTCAAACTTCACAAGCATTTTTTTAGGTTAAAAAAAAAAAAGAAAGCTTTTTCTAATTTCCCTAAGTAGTTTAATTTAAACATACTCAAGAAAACTAACTCTCATTTTGAGAATATATAAATGTTTACCAACCTTTATCAAAAGTACCAGTAGCTAGAGCAAGAAATTTTTTAAGTGGGACATATAAAAATAAATAAATATTTTTTTTATCAAATAAGAACTTAGTTAAAAAATTTTAATTATTAAGTCAGACATGAGTGGAATTTTTATTAAACAAGAGCATAGTTTTAAATTTTAGTTATTAAATGAGATATAAGTAGATTTTTTCTCACATGTTATGTTACAAATGATTTTTATTTTTAGAAAAAATAAATTAGTATAAAAATTGATATTAAAAGTAGAGTACGGATGCAAATCTTATTCAACTATATGTGACTCCGTCACTGGTAAATATCAATTGAAAATTCGAGAATATATATAATATTGTTAATAAATATAATATGAATTTATTTCAAGCCATATTGGCCGACAATCTCCCGTCTAAGTATGTACGCATTGAACATTTTCTAGACGAGATTATAGAGAGGCACTCGCTATATTTACCGTCATATAAATAATACAAATATATATATATATATATATACACGCACACATAAATATATATAGAAACTAACTCCGTACAGGGCTAGGGTCATACTAGATAGGTATAATTCATATGGGTATGTTTGTAGTGCTTTTAGTCAAATACATTGAAAATACCCACCCGGTAGAAAGATATGCAACAAAATCGCGATTATCATTCATCACAAACATCGTTTTCGGTTGCAAAGAAAACATTAGTAGATGTAGTTTTGGATAGAGTCGATCTAAATCAATATCAGTGGGATTCTAACCAATACATCATCTTGTACATGAAAATATGTATTATATATATATATTGCCTCAAAATGATATTTATACAATCAAATCAATGCGCAACATACATTTGGAGGATTAATCTGCTCACCAAAGAAGAAATTGAGATCTTTCTTTGTAAAAAACACTATTAGCTTTTGACTTATTCATTTCTTTTATTGAAATTAATGCGAGAGAATAAAACTCTATATTTTATTATAGAGTGAGATATAAAATAATCGTTAAAATGCTATTAGCTTTTGACTCATTCACTATTTTCATTAAGATTGAGGTGAGAGAATTGATCTCTACTTTATAATAATAATTTATGAAATTATCGTTAAAACAATATTAACTTTTGACTCATTCATTTTTTTGTTGAAATTGAGGTGAGTAAATTGAATTCTATACTTCGTAATAAGATCATGTATAAAAATGTTGTTAAACTATTACTCCTATTACTTATGACCATGCTTTCAACTCATTCTTAAGACATTTTATTTTTCTTTAATAATGCTAGTTTCTAGTTTAATAGTTCCTTTTCTTCTAGACCAAGTCCCCGAGAAAGAATAATTTTAGCAAACACCGAGTAATTTATAGCTTATACGTTACCCTTAATTGATAATTAATTAAAGACCCTTTAATTGAATTCCTCATAATATTGACATATACCCAATTGGTCAATGGGAAATTTATAGGTTTAGTAAATTAGCCAAACTAATTAAGAAAATAAGCACGTGCTAGACATCTTTTGTTAGGTAATGGAAGTTGGAAAACTAACTAGCGGACAAGTACCAAGCAACTAAATTGTCATCCCTTGGACTTTTTACATGAATAGTTTTGGTTGCTTTTTTCAACTTTGAAGTCTGTCTTCTTTTATGCAGATAGCATATGGAAGGTAAACTACTTATGAGACATTAACTTAATGTCTCCAATCAAAATAAGACAAAAAAAAAAAAAAAAAAAGTAGGGAAGAGAAATTCTTCTCTATATTTGCACAAAATTAAGGATGCAAGACTATGAAACTTTTCAATTTGAATTTTATTTAAATATGGGATCAACACTCAATTTTATTTATGTCCTTAAATTTTAATATCATTATCATTTTTAGGCGTTAAAAACTTTTACTTGATCCTATAAATTTTAAATTATTCCCACTTGATCCCTCTTACTAAAATCCCCATTAAAAATGAAAAGAAAAATATGAGAATTAATTTTACTTAACCACTTCGACTAGAGTTTTTATTTAAATAATAATTATAATAATAATAGAAAAGGCAAAAGATCACATAACCATTCTTAACCCTTCCTCCTCCCATTCTCTCTCTCTCACTCATCCTCTTTCTTTTTCTCTCTCACATGAAACTAACATAAATTTATGTTAAAAAGTTAACTGTAAATCCGTTATTTTCAAGAAAATGAAAATTCAAGGATTTATCATAAATACAAGGATTTTTTTGAAAATTCAAGGATTTACAAGAAAAATATATGTTATAATTTATCATATTTAAAATTAAAAAAAAAAACCTGTTATTAACATCAAAAATACCTATAAAACATATTTGTAATAATTTCCCTTAACTGGGTCTTTCTCGTCGGCGTCAACGCTCTCGATCCCATATTCGAATGTGCTTCACTTTTGGGCTTTAGTTGGGCCGGAAAAGTGTTGGTTTTGTTGCTTGATGAACTCTCTCTATGAAATAAACTGGATGAGTCCATAGTGGGATCGTCTCAAAACAGTGATGGATGCTAATTTCTCCATTTTTTCAATTTTGTTGTCGTTTGAAGATACACCGTCGTTTAAATATCTTGCTATCGTCTCCGTTTCTTCTTGTTGTTTTATGCTTTTATCGTGGTTTTTCAAGTTTCGTTCTAGTTTGCTCTTTTGTTACAATTTTTGGTGTCTTTAAAACGTTGGATAAATTGTTAGGTCAGTTTTTAAAATTTTTAAGTTTATATAATTTTGGAACATTTTTTTATTTGATAAATTTTACGATTTTAAATTATTAAAAATGGATCTCCGTCGACGATGAAGGAAGAACAGACATAAGGTGTTTGTGGCTTGAAAGATGTGAGTGAGAGTTTTAGGATTTCATGCTTTTAATTGTTGGATTCAGATACCTAAAAATGTGAATAGCACATTTTTGGGTAGGTTTAAGATTACCCCAAAGTCAAGTAAAATGAAACTCATCGGCTTCACTTTCCTGGGTTTAAAAAAAGACCAATACTTGTACCAAACATGGGAATCTTTATATTCTCATTCTCATCCCTTATCAAACGCCCCTAAAGCGAAAAGAGTTAGCAAGCTTTTTTTTTTTTTTTTTTTTTTTTTTTTTTTAATATAAATGAAGTTAGATTAAAAAAAAAATGGGTTGATAGGTTTAATAAATGAGTTGTGTTTGGGTTGATTCGTCTACCTAATTGGGATTAACACGAACTAACAACCACACATGTCCCTCATTAAATGTGATATAACATAAAAGTTTTTATGATTAATTTAATAGAGTTAATATGAATTTTAATATTTAGAACTAAAATTCACTTTATTTCCCTTTAAAGAAAAATAAATTGATCAATTAACGTTTCATTATCCTATTAAATCTTGATTAATAGATCGCAATTGTGTCATCGATCAGTAATCTAAACAGGTTGTATGAGTTAATGCTATTACCATGATTATTATCATTCTCGCCTTTTATTTTCTATTGGTGTTACTATTATTCTTGAATATTGGACTATTTTAGTAAATTTTTTTGTTTATTTTAGATCACCTATTGACAACAATTTGCCACAGTAATTTGTAGAAAGAAAAGACCATTCTTTTTGGTTGTTGTCGTTTGCATGCAGAAGAAGAAAAAACTTCTTACGCTGTGGTCTTAAACTCTCAATCCATTTTCACATTTCAATTGTGGGCCTCGGAGTGGGTATGTCGTCCGCTGCCACAGCTGGGATTGGGCTCCGATACATGCAAACGACACCCCAAATGTTGCCTTTTTGATGCCCATATTTAACGGAAGCCCTGAAATCTCTCTCTCTCTTTTATTCTTGTTTTTTGTTTTGTTATCGTTTTTTACCCCACCATCCCCCCTCCCTTTTTTTTTTTTTTTTTCTTTTTTGAATTATTTTAGAGCTTAATTTCGTTTCTATTTATCTTTGCGCTCCTCGTATCCTGACGTTTTCAAGTTTCTCCGCTGCGTCAGCTATATTAAGTTTGTTGTCGTTTTCTAAAACGAGTAAGTAGTATCTTTGCTCCATCATTGTCGGTTTGGAGTTTCTTCACTAGTGGTTTTTCAGTTTGTTGTCGTTTCATGTTATATTCCCGTTTTCATACTTACCGGTTGCATCTGTCACTCTGGTGTTTGTTTTGCAGTTTTGTTGTCATTTATATTTTTTTTCACGGATTTGTCTTAAAAACTGTCGTTTTAATGCCTTCAATTCCCTCTTTTATTATCGTTTTCATTCTCAAATTCTTCTCTGTATTGGCATTGGCCCTTTTTTTTTTTTTTTTTAAGTAATCGTCATTTGCCTTTTCCAATTAATTAATTAATCTTTTTTCAATGAGTCATTTACCTTTGTCATGTTCTATCTTTTTTGTCAATTTCATTTTCGATGTCGTTTGTCTTTTACAGTCGTTTTCCTATTTATAGTCGCTTGCCTCTTATATTGTTTTTATTTCATAAGATTTATCTATAAAATCTTTTCCCTTAAGTCACCTTTCTTTTCTTTTTCTTTTTCGTTTTCGTGTTTGTTGTGCCTTAAGCCTCTCTTATAGCCTTTTTTAAACCTTATTGTCGTTTTCTGTCTCTCTCTCTCTTCTCTTTTGTTTTTCTTTGTCGTTTTTCTGTTCTTTTTGTTTCTTTGTCGTTTTCTGTTCCTCTTCTTTTATGTTCCTTTGTCGTGTTTGTTGTATTTTTGAAGTTTGTCACTTGGGTTCGTCGTTGCAAGTGTTTTTACATCATTTTATTTTATTTTTATTTTTATTCTTTTTATTTTATTTTTATTTTTTATTTTTTTGCCCTCTGATATCATTTATTTGTTTTGTGGTCCTTCAAACTACATTGGCACTTCCTGATTTTATCAGAGAATGGTTTATTAATCATGAATTTTAATTCTAAGAAAGGAAAATATAGTTTTGATTTTAATTTTTATTTTTGAAAATGAAATGATGTGTATCCTTTATATGTGTATATATATATATATATATAGGAGATGTGTATCCTATCTAGTATATATGAATGAAGAATTAAGGTTTTTTTTTTTTTTTTTTTTTTTTTTTTTTTTTTTGTAAAGTGAATTTATCTTCCACCGGAATTAAATTTCTTTTCCTAAAAATTTAGGCTATTTTTTAATTTGACTAACTTCTTTACGAAATGCATCCTTTTTTTTTTATTCGATTATTA
Source organism: Ficus hispida (assembly GCA_025413025.1). Lineage (NCBI taxonomy): Eukaryota > Viridiplantae > Streptophyta > Magnoliopsida > Rosales > Moraceae > Ficus > Ficus hispida. The sequence goes on from CM046363.1 coordinate 17,135,928, forward strand.
TGATATTTTATTAATTCCTTCTAATGCTTTAGCCTTTAGGGAAGAAAATAATAGAATATGAATTTTTTTTCGGTGAATATGATATTTTTTTTGAACTTTGAGTTGAGTTTTTTAAGTTTAAATAGTAAATTTTATTGATTTTTTAGGAAAAAGACAAAAAATTTTGAGGAAAAAAACAAAATTTGAGCTTGAAAAACCAAGTTTGAGCTTGGTTTTCAAACGAAGCCGTAGAGTTTGAATTTAATTGTCCTGAAATTCCCTAATGAAAATTTTGAATTTAATTATGAAAACTTAATTTCTTTTTCTTAAAACTTATTTTCTTTCTTCTTTGTTTTTTTTTTTTTTTTTTAAATTTTTTATCAGTAAACGTGTCCTCAAGATGAACTACTCGTTAATATTTGTATTCAGATTAGAACGTTCCACAATGGTTACATTCAAAATTAGAGTATGAGCTATGAAGCATCAATCTTAGTTAGAGATTTTTCACTGTTCTATTAGTTCTCTCTCTTTCTAAAAAAGGAAAATACATGTTATAGTATGTATTTTGTAAACGAAAAATATATATATTATAAATGATAATGAAACTACAACCCCCCAGCCCGTGTCATTAGACGAGAGGATCTAAGGCAAAAGATTCATAGACCTTATCATTAAAAAAAAAAAAATCATCTTAGAATTAAGTCAGGAATGAAATGATTAATAAATTATACTTACAATCACAAAAATGAATCGTTAAATTTAATTTAGACATCACTTAAAATTAAAAAATTAACATGAGAATCTATTCGAACTACTATATGTTTAGCCTGTTATTTGAGTAGTTACTTATAGATATATTGCCTTCGGAGTTCAAGAACCTATGTTCCATGTTTGACATGTCCAATAAATATAAAGATGTTTCCCTAAATTTTGGACGTATTCCTACGTTGCCTCCGGATTTTTTAAAACTAACACTACTTCATTATTAGGATTATAGAACTTCAGTATAAAACAAATAAATGGTATTCAAAGAATTCCAACGACAAATTTAAAGGTTTTTCTATCTCTTTACAATAGAAGAATTTCACCACCCATGAAAGCCTATCTTAAGCTCCATAGAGAGAGCAACCTATGAAACGAGTTTTACCATATTACTCTTATACTAAAGTTCGGGTTTATCCTTTGTCAATTCGTTATTTATGATGTGAATAGTATATATGGAATATTTTTAGTCCGACAGCCGAACAAGAGCAACATTTATAATTTTATATTTTAAAATAATCCATTGATTTATATATAACTTTTTATTTACAATCTCATAATATGAATTATTTAAAATAATCAATACAAAAGACAATCATTACTGAAAAATATTAAATTAGAATCAATTAATTATTATAATAAAAAAAATTTACAACCGTCGTTTTTACTGTGCGAACAAAAGAGCTCCCGATGATATTTAATCTATATTTAGTCTCTTAATTTTGATATTTTTCATCTATTTTTAATGAAAACTCCAATAAAATGACTTAAAAACTTGCAATAGTAGTGAAGTGGAAGTTTTAAAAAATTAAGGTGCAAAATTGCAAGAAATATACAAAGTGTAAAATATAAACCTATTTAAAAAGGGAAAATCTGTGATAGAGACCGGTAAAGCCTTTTTTTAGGCCATTGAGATTTAATTGAATAGTTGAAATATTGTTGGTATACCATACTTATCATATACCTTACTTCATATTATCCTTTCCACCCAAAGTCTTATTCGTCGCCGGCGACCTTCCTGCCACCAGCGACGGACTCCAGCAACCTACCCCCGGCCCCCCCACCGCCGGCCCCAGCCCTGGCCCCCCATTCTCTTGCCCCTGGCACCCCCCCCCCCACCCTCCCAGCCCTCCCCAGCCGGCCCCCCGCCCCAGCCCCCCGGCGCACCCCTCACCACAGGTCCCCCTCCCCAGACCTCGCCCCAACCCCTCCCCCCCCCCCCGACGGGGATCCCCCTACCCCCCCCCTCTCTCTTTTCCTTTATCTTCCCCTTTCTCTCTCTTCTCCTCTCTCTCTCCCAGGCCCCTCCCCCCCCCCCCCCCCCGACGGGGACCCCCCATCCCCCCTCTCCCGTCGTGGGTGGGGGGCGGACGCGCAGGCCTGGAAGAGAGAAAAGAGAAGAGAGAGAAAGGGGAAGAGAGAGGGGGGTGGGGGAGGTCGGGCGAAGGGGACCTGGGGTGGGGGAGGCTTGGGGGGGGTTGCGGGGGGTCGGGGCTGGGATCAGTAGTGGGGGGGCCGGAGGTGGGTCGCCGGTGTCAGGGGTGGGTTGCCGACGTCCGTCATCGGCGATACCGACTGCAGGAAGATTACCGACGACGGAGAAGACTTTGGGTTGGAAGGATAATATGAGGTAAAGTGTATAATAAGTATGATACATCAATAATATTTTAACTGTTCGATTAAATCTCAATGACCTAAAAAAAGACTTATCAGAATTTTTACCACAGTTTTTCCCATTTAAAAAAAATGGAAGAATCAACAAGCCAAATCTTTCTCAGGAATGCCAAAACACCAATCAGAAGAATCGTCGCATATAATTTAAAAATACACTTCACTCTCTCTGTTATGATGGCCACCAACAGAGCCAGAAACCCAAACCACTGCAACAACGACGACGAAGACTTTCGCACCCTTGTCTCCGAGCAACGCCGCGAGCTCATGGCGGCCGATTCCTTCGAGTCCGACCTCGACCTCGCCTTCCGCCTCCAACTCCAGGAAGCCCTCGCCGCCTCCCTTGCCCTCCAGCCCTCCTCCTCCGCCGCCACCTCCACCGCCATCCAACCCCCATCCTCCGCCGCCGCCGCCGCCGTAGCCGCCACTTCCACCGCCGTAGCCGCCACCGCCACCGCCTCCGCCGCCGTCGCCGTCCCAAATTCTCGCCTAAACGACGAAGCTCCGCGCTTCGCGTTTGCCCAGTCGGAGGAGCTCTCGCGGTTGGAGCAGGAGCTGAGGGACCAGGAGCAGAGCGCGATCGCGATGCAGCGGGAGAGGGAGGATCTCGACCGTCGGATTCACGACCAGAGGGTCGCCCGCGAGATTCTCACGATTCCCGACGACGACTGGCGCGATTGGGGCGAGAATTTCGCGAAGCCGTTCGGCGAGGGCTCGTCCAAGGGCGCGATTGTTATATATGACGAGGACGAGGACGACGAGGATGAGGATGAGGATTGCGTGTTCGGGCTCTACTTCAAGGGCTTGGTGAGCGAGGAGATCGTTGGGGGAAACAAGAGTGTGCTCTCCGGGATCGGAATCGCCATATGCGATCCCCGGGATAATTTGATATTCGAGGTGAGGAAACCGCTGTTCGGGAACGGGTTGAACAAAACTTCTGCGGAAGCCAAGGCCTTGATCGAAGGTCTCAATGCTGCTCTCGCTTTGGACTTGAAGCGGATCACTCTGTACTGCGATAACTATACCTTTTTCCAATTCGTAAGTCTTTTCTTTTCTTTTCTTTTTTTTTTTTTTGGGGTACAAATACCTGCAATTTCTTTTGAATTCTGCCTCAGATTCCCATACCAAAGTGTTCGTCGGATTTCAGGATTCGTGAAGAAGAAAAATGTCTTGTGTCTTATGTTTCGTAAGAACAGAGAATGTGTGAACTGTTTGATTTAGGTTGCTGTTGAATGTAATTAGGTTGTTGACATTGCTTTTGACATTGGTAGATTTCTGGGAGATGGCATCCCAGGCAGCACAAGATTGCGGTGCTCGTCAATCAGGCGAAGAGCCTTCAAAGAAAATTTCAAATTTGTAGTACAAGGCTTTTGCCGCGGAATGATATAAAGTTTGCATTTAAACTTGCGAGAGATGCGATACAGTCTCAGGTTGATAGGACTGAAGAATCTAGCCGTCGCAAGAATCTGGACGAGACTTGCGTGATTTGTTTGGAAGATAATGATGTCAGTCAGATTTTTGTGGTCAATGATTGCCAGCACAGATACTGCTTTTCTTGTATGAAACAACATGTGGAGACGAAGTTGCGTGAGGCACTGGTGCCTAAATGCCCTCACCATGGCTGTAAATCCGAGCTTGACATTGATAGCTGCAAGAAGTTCCTGACGCCTAAATTTATAGAGATTATGTTCCAGCGGAAAAAGGAAGCTATAACTCCTGTTACGGAAAGAGTTTACTGTCCTAATCCGAGGTGTTCAGTTTTAATGTCGAAAACGGAAGTTTTTGAGTATTCCAAAAAGGAAGGCATTGATGTTGACGGATTAGGAGCTAGGAGATGTGTGAAATGCAATGGCATCTTCTGCATCAACTGCAAGGTCCCTTGGCACCGTAACATGACTTGTGCTCAATACAAAACGTTGAATCCTAATCCACCCGCAGAGGATGCTAAGCTTAAGCTTCTTGCATCAAGGAATCTGTGGCGCCAGTGTATAAAATGCAACCTTATGATTGAGCTTGCTGAAGGTTGCTACCATATGACTTGCAGGTATTGTATTCTTCTTACTTACCAATCAACCAGTTTTCTTAAATTTTCTTTTTTTGTTTGTTTATGCTTGACTTTTCATAAATGCATAATGTCCTCATCATGGAGTTTTGGGTCTTATTTCGTATATAGAAGGTAGGATTGAAAAGTAAACCAGAATCGCGAATTTAAATAATAAGTGTATGAGTGAGAGAACAAGAAAAATAAATAAAAATAAAAAAAATAAAAACTAAATGACCATTGGATTCTATATCCAAACACCCGATATCTTAAGTAGTGTCTCTTAACCTTTCTTGTTTGCGGTGTGACAGATGTGGGTTTGAGTTTTGTTACAACTGTGGAGCTCCATGGAAAGACAAGAGAGCAACTTGTAGGTGTCCGCTTTGGGATGAAAATCATATTTGGCATGATCAGAACATAGACTCCGACGATGACGAAGAAGAAGAGGAGGAGGACTTCTATGACTCTGATTTAGATTTTTATTAGTTTTCATGAGTGATTCAGATTAGTACTGCACAGAAATGGCCAGTGTAAATTATTCCCATTGCTCGTGTTTTCTTGCATAATCTTCCTTGGGACTAGATGATATTTAATAATAGCCCATTCATGTTCATAGAGGATAAAACGTTCTCTATAAAACAAATACATACTTATATATTATATATATTTTAGAAAAACACAAGAGTATTAAATATAAAATCAGAAGAACTGTTTGGTAGATGCATCAACTGGTAGGTGTCGTTCATTACTTGGCAGTTTTTTTTTTTTTTTTTCCCCCACTTAAGAATGGCTTGTCGTCCGGCACAAGAGCCTTCTTTTTATAATACGCAGAAGGGAAAAGATGACTTATTGGGTGATTTTCAGAGGTCGGCAAACTGTGACACTTGACATTTGGGAAGCTTGTGAGAGGCATGTTGTAGGTATCCAAACACTTTGCACTTGCAGTAGCTGCGGTTATGTCAGAATGTAAACACCAGGGAAGGTGCTGACCAGGTGTGTGTTGTTCATCACGTAAGGGAACGAGAGTGCAAAAACATTCAATCAATTCCCATGCTACTTGTGTTAGTCCTATGATTGCATCTTCTCTGGCGTTGTCACCATTGAGGTTGTGTTAGAACCACACGTAGAGATCCCAATGTACTTGTTCCTCATTGGCGGTTTCGCCTCTTAGATGAAATTTTTAAGTTGGAGTTTGTTGACTTTTCAAAAATTAATTATAAAATTTTATTGATTTTTCAGATAAAAAAATAAAAATTGAGATGAAAAAATAAAATTTAGTTGAAGTTTAAACTTAATACCAAACAAAGCCGATTCAAATTGGGAATGTTGACAATGACTTTGTTGATTTTTAGCTTAGCATGAATAAGATGTCACGCGGTATTTGTAGTATCTTATTCGTATCTACATGCCAATCAGATCTAAGTACCAGTTCAATAGTTATGAAACTCATTGAGTTTGATAAATTTATAGGCAGAGTCAGATCCAGAGTTTTAGAATTATGAATCAGTTAGGAGTTTTGAATATTATCTAATTCGTTATTTAGTTGTTAGTTAGGGACTCCTATACAGGAATCTGATTTTAAATTTCTGTTAAGCTTGTGAGTCTATAAATCATATTGTTTTTCTTCTTTATATGTATAGAGAATAAAAGAAATAAAAATCAGTGTATTTTTCTCCTTACCTTACTATGCTTATAACATGAGAATCGGTTGGCACTAACTGCTGAGTAAATATTAATTAGTTTAGCAACTGATTGTCTAAGTTAAAATCATATAATGATAGTGATCTACTTGAGACGACGAGACGACGAATGTAATTGCAAATATCGTGATTAAGGTTTGAAAAAATATATCGTATTCACTTTATTTAATTAATTCTTTTTTTGAAATGTTGGTTTTCAATTGGGTAAATTAATAAATGATCATCAATTTTAAAATTATCCTTCAATTGGTTTAAAATCTGAAAATTACCAAAAATTAGAAAACCTATACCCTAATTATGTAAAACATAACCCGATCTACATGCTACCATCACTATAAAACTAATCGCCACTGGAGAAGAGATGACATGATTGAAGAAGATAAGGAGAAGACAGACTGCACCATTGCCAGACCTCGCGACAGACATCACTTGGAGATTTTGATGAACATTGCGTTGAGATCTCAATGTAATCACAATTATCCCAAAATAAAATCGCAACTATGATCTACTCGGGACGACAATCTCTTTCACTACTAATTTGCATTTTGCTCTCTTCATTGTCGTCACGGTCACGAGATCGAGAAGACTTTCTAACGAGCATTGTCATTGGGAGGCGAAAGGAGAGTTAGGGAGGAGAGGGAGAAAATTAGAAGAATTGGAGGAAAGATATTTGTCTCCTAAGGTCAGACGGAAAAATGAGTGCGGTTTTCATAATAGGTGATAGCTAATTAGAAAATATTTTATAACATGATATTATACATCACATGAAAAAAAGAAGAAGTCACCTGACAGAGATTGGACTGTCATGTGATAGGGACGTGGCAGCCATATAACGATCTCTGTTAAAGAGCTATTGGCTCTATTATAACTAGAATAGTTGACAAAAAATAATTCCTTACTTTCCGAAGTTATGTTACTCCCTTTAACCAAAAACTTTAAATTAGAGAATATTTTTGGCGTAAAAAATCTCAAATTCCGGATCTTCTGCTACACAGATTTCTTGAAAAATGAAGTCATATGCAAATAGATTCAAAACCAGACCTTTTCAAGTAAATTACAAATTTACTTATGTGAAATAGGTCATTTACATAATACATTTGCTATTTATTTCAAGAGTAATTGGTTTAAATAATTTCTAAATTTTTTACAAGGTGACGGTTTGGTTTGTGGTTTTTTTTTTTTTAGTCGAAATGATCCTGAACTCTTAAAATGTTGGCCATTATAGTCATTTCTATCTAAAACCGTTAAATTTATAATGAAATGAGTAATTTGAGAGGGTATTTTAATAATTTAATAATAATTAATTTAAAAATATTAAAAAATTAAAATTCATCACTCTTTCATCTCTCTCATTTCTCATATCAGTGGATTGGGAGGCAGGGGAGGTGGTTGGATTCGGGGGGTTGGGGCCTGAGCTCGGTGGCGGCTGGGGATGGAAACCCAGATCAGAGTTTTTAGGTAGGGGGCACGTGCCAGATCAAGGTTTGGAAGGAGGGGCCAAATCGAGAGTTTTTTTTTTTTTTTTTTTTGTTAAGGGGTTTGTCACCTGTTTCTGAGTGGCCGGCCAATCGGGGGGGGGGGGGGGGGCACATGGATATGGCGTGGGGTGGAGGGGGCTCATCACCGACAATGACTCTCTCTCTCCCCTCCCCTCAGGCGACTCCCTCTTTTTCCCCACACCCTCTGCCGACTCCCTCTCTTTCCCCTACGGCAAGTATTCCTTTTCTTTCCCCTCCCCCTCCGGCGGCTCCCTCCCTCTTTGTTTATTTGGGTTCTTGTTTGGCTACCCAGAAGTTTGGGTGTTTTGTGGTTTGAGGAAAAAAAGAAAGAAAGAAAAATTGAAGGAGAAGGTAAATAAGTAAGGAAATAGAAAATTTAGAGGTATTTTGATTTTTTTATTATAAAATTATGATTTAAGTATGTTTCTGGTAGAAATTTAATAATTTTTTTTTACAGAAATGACTATAATAATCAATATTTTAAAAGTTTAGGATCATTTTAGTCAAAATAAATAAAATAAGAACTAAACCATTACCTTATAAAGAATTCGTGAACTATTTAAGCCTATTATTCTTATTTCAAAATTAGAACATGCTATTTATTTTAATATTTACTTAAAACTGCTACTTCCTTCTCCCCTCCGCTAACATCAAATTATGTTTATTCATCTTTTAGGGGTCGTTTGGAGGACACACTCCAATTGAAGTTTCTAAATAACTTTTTTATCTTTTTCCTAAAAATAAATTAATTTTACTATTTATATTTTCAAATCTCTCTTAAAATTTTAAATTTAAAAATTCACAACTTACTTATAAAGTTGAAACAAGATTTAATTATTTTTTAAAATTACATAAAATAATAAGAATAATAAATCAAGATCCCTATTGTTTTTTTTAACATACAGTTATTTTAATTATCACATTTTAATTTTAATGAAACGTACAAATCCAAATATACACTCAATTTAAATCAAAACATTTTTAAAATTGGAATTGAAAAATATACTCAAAAGGTCGATTTAAATTATGTAATTTTGCTCATTTTATTGATTCTTTTTTAACATTTTTTTAGCTGAAAACTACCCAAACAATTTTTTTTTAACCATTTATTTATTTCCGGAAAACATTCTATATATTTGTTTAATATTAGCCGAAAACTTCGCACTCAAGTTTGCTCTGCAAGACTGCAACATCCCCCAAAGAAGAAGCCACTCTCAGTTCCGATTTTCTGGCGATCATCTTTGATACACTCACTCCCTGAATCCACAGTTAAAAAAAAAACAAAACAAAACAAAAAAAATTGTTCCTTTGAAATAAAATTAAAAAAAAAAAAAAATCCACAAAAGCGTGTTGACGAATACGGAAGCAGATAATCTTCAGTGTCTACTCGGAGAGCAACGACGAGAACTCATGGCCGCCCAAAACCTAGACTCCGACCTAGACTTCGCCTTCCAAATCCAAATGCAGGAAGCCGTCGCCGCCTCTCTCGCCCTCCGCCCCACGGGCTCGCCGTCCGATGCCCACGACGACGACGTTTTGGGCCAATCCGAGACGCTGCTGCCGCGAGACATGAAAAGCAACTTGGTGGTGAGGAAGGAGAGGGAGGAGTTCGACCGTCGGGTTCAAGATCGGCGGCTGGGGAACGGCATCGTCGACCTCCCCTTGGAATATTGGTGCCAGCACGGCATCTGGTACGAGAAGCCGTATGATACGTACGGCGCTTCGTCGTCTTCTTCGTCACAGAGTTTGGTGGATCAGTCGGGGGGTTGGAGATTGTATTTCAAGGGTTTGGTGGAGTGGGTTTCGGACTCGGATATGGTGGTGGCGGGTGCTGGGATTGCGATTTTCGATTCCAAAAACAATTTGGTGTTCCACTCGGGGAAGAATCTGGAGGCTTTTCATGGCGGTGAGGTGATAAGCGATGAGGCTGCTGAGCTTGAGACTCTTGTTGAAGGCCTTAATCAAGCTCTCGCCTGTGGCTTCAACTACATCACCTTTTTCTGTAACGACAACACGATTTTTGACTACGTTAGTCTTTTCTCAACCTCAATATTTTTTATTCTATTGTTTTGCTTTAGGTAGTAACTGATTTTGTTTGGATTTTTTTTTTAATTATTGTTTGAAGTATTTTGTTTTTAATATTGAATAGAAAGAAAAATTTTGCATTACTACATATTTTGGGTATAGACGACAACGTAGAATGTAAAGTGACAAGCTTGAAATCGATAAGAAGTACATAATTCTAAGTCTAAGGTTCTTTCTTTGGTCATAGGTTCAATTTGGGAGTTCAATGAATTGCTAAATAAGAAGAAGTTTCAGTTTTTGAGATGTTTTATATTTAGATTAAAATCTGCGGTCTATAAATAGTCACTTTACCTTTCTAGTGGTAGTATAGTTCTTTAATTAAGTTGGAACTTTCTATTATAGCTAATTGCAGAAGTAGACTTGAGTTTTAGGACCAAACAATTTGAGATTTAGGAGTCATCCTCACTTTCACGCAAAAAAAAAAAACTCGGTTTTGATTCTTAATTATTAAATTCATGTCCTTGTGTTGTTGTTAGCTGTGTTGAATGTCATTCATATGTCTCCTTTAATTATGGTCTTTTTATTTAAAGGGGCTCTTGCGTTGATATAGGTTACCCACACATTGCCACCAAAAAATGGCAAAGTTGCGGAGTTGGTCAATCAAGTGGCTATTCTTGGGAGGAAGTTTACCTGTTGCAACCCTTCTTTTGCAGCCCCTGACGACATTGAGTTTGCGTTCAAGTGTGCACGAGAAGCTATTGTTTCTCAGATAACTAGGTTGGAAGAAACTGGAAATGGCAAGAGTTTGAAAGAAACTTGCACGATTTGTCTTGAGGATACTGATGTTGCTCATATGTTTTTGATTGATACTTGTCTGCACCGATATTGCTTTTCTTGCATGAAACAGCATGTTGAAGCGAAGCTGCTTAACGGGCAGATTGCAAGGTGCCCTCATGATGGCTGTAACTCTGAGATGTCCATTGATAGTTGTGCAAAATTTTTGCCTCCTAACCTAGTGGAGATTATGAGCCAACGCATAAAAGAATCTTCTATTCCTGCTACGCAGAAAGTTTACTGCCCAGATCCCAAATGCTCTGCCTTGATGTCGAAAGACGAGGTTTTGGGGTATACCAAGGCCTCATCTAGTGGTGCGGAACAATCTGGCGCGAGGAAATGCATGAAATGTCAAAAGATCTTCTGTATCAATTGCAAAGTCCCTTGGCACTGCACTATGACCTGCAACGATTACAGGAGAGAGAATCCACATGGCAATAAAGATGAACGACTATTGAAGTCTCTTGCGATGAAGAAACTATGGCGTCAATGTGCAAAGTGCAACCTTATGGTTGAACTTTTGGAAGGCTGCTACCATATCACTTGCAGGTCCTTTATCTTCCTTTGATTACTGAACTTGCTAATGTTTATTAATCTGGACTTTCTATAATCTAGCTCCAAAACAGTGTTGTCTTTGTACATTGTTTTCATCAGTGGTACGAACTTTTTATTTGCTGTCTTGGTGGGAAAGAAAGTGACAACATATCAAGTTATAAAACATGGAAGACGAATGTAGGCAGTCTCATTATTGCTTTCTTTATGCAGATGTAAATACGAATTTTGCTATGTCTGTGGAGCTGAATGGAAGAATAAGATGGCAACTTGTGCTTGTCCAATCTGGGACGAACGTAACATCATACGGACTGACCAGCGACGATTGGTACGACAACTACCTCAACCACAACCACCACTAGAACCGGGACTTTTACGCCAACGACTGCAGCAGCAACAGCAGCTACAATTCCAAGCGCAATTCAGACTTGGACTGCAACGACAACAACCACAATTGAGACTGGGATTGGGACATCAGGTAGTATATCAAGCACAACCACCAGCGCAATGGCATCTGGGAATGCAACGACAACAACAGCAGCAATTACAGCGGCAACTGTTGCCACAAGAACAACAACAACGACAGCAGCAACTGCTACAACAACAACTGCAACGACATATACGAATACAACGGCAACTGTTGCCACAAGAACAACAACAACGACAGCAGCAACTGCTACAACAACCACAGCAGCAGCAGCAGCAACAACAACAGCTGCAGCAACGACAACTACGATTACAATGGCAACTGTTGCCACAAGAACAACAACAACGACAGCAGCAGCAGCAACAACAACAGCAACTGCAAGGGCAAGGACGACGACAACAACAACCACGATGTCAAATACGGATGATAAGAGTTCAGAACCAATGAACCAAAAGAAAGGCCTATGTGTTCATATCTCATGTTCTCTATTTTTTCTCTCTTTCTTTTTTTCTCCCCTTTAGTCTAGTTTTTAACTATTCTCTCTGATTGATATGAACGTATATTTTGGGAAGGCCGTGAACATAAAAATCCTGCGTTTTGCTCTGAGCAAACTAAAACAAAAAAGGAGAAAAATTTTATATTTATTTCTCAGGTTACTATTACTCGTTTGAGGGACTGTCATTGTCGTTTGAATCCATGATATATCAAGTCCTTTCAAATTTTGCTACTTTTTTCTTTTTCTTTTTTGCCGTTTCTATTTTAGGTTGCCGCTTTAAGTCAAATGTTAATTGTAGGTGATATATATTTGTCTTTGCAAAACTTGTGTGTTTATTTTAGGAGTTGCCGTCGTTTGTAAATGATAATGTTGCTGCTCGAGAGCTTCGTTGTTCCTTTGAGGATATTGCTGTGTGTTGGAAGTTTTGTCGTATATTAGTATATGTCGTTTTTAGTACTTGGAAAGTTAGCTATACAGACCATCACTTTTGCAAATATTACCCGTTATTTCTAAGATGCCAGTTTTATAGGAGATTTAACGTTGTTTCGTTACGAAGAGATGTTATTGCTTCGAGTTGTTGCCGTTTTTTTAAGTTATTGTCGTTTGTATGACGGTAGTTGTCAATTAAGACGACACTTGTTGTTTCTTAAAGATAACCTAGTTTATAAGAGTATTTGCTGTAAAGGTTATCGTCGTTTTGGAGAGGGTTTTTTTTTTTTTTTTTTTTTCCAGAGTAGTTTGTCAATTTCCAAATTTACTGTCGTTTAATGACAATAGTTGTCGGTTATAGAGATACTGTCGTTTTTTTTTTGGGGGGATTTTATCGTCTCTTGAAAATTATTGTCGTTTTGAAGAGATTGTTTATTAAAGAGATATTACTATTTCCTAATTGATTGACGGTGCTGTCATTTGTGTGACTATAGTTGTCGTTTTTAAAGATCTTAACGTTTTCAAGGTTTTTTGTTTTTTTATTTATAATTGGAGCACCTCTTCGTAAGGGGCATAACCATTAAACACAACTTTTACCATTTAAATTGGACACATACAAAGTGGGTCTTTTTTTTTTTTTTTTTTTTTTTTTTTTTTTTTTGGAGTGTATCTTATAAGTAGGGCATAATTTATATTTTATCAGGTTTTACAGAATTATTATATTCTATTTAATCTGCTGTCACTAGTACTATGCTATGATCTTACATTTAAGAATTGTATCTAACTTAATCTAAAGGTCAAAACGTGTGTCCTTCCAGCAGGTGGCATTCTCTCAAATAGAAAGAATGTTTCATTTCAACTTTAATTATATCAATAATTACAAAAGTTTCAGTTTTAATGAGTCCAAGTAAAAACGTCAAAGATAGATAACAAGAACTCTGATTAGGTTTGATCAACTACTAACATTTGGTCTTTCCATTTTGGGGGGGGGGGGGGGGGGGGGCGCAAAACCCAAAGAAATTGTGGCATATTTATTTATTGTAGAATTAAATCATATAAAAAATTTTAAAAATTTTTAATAATAACATAACTATAGTTACTATTATTATTTTAAGTTTTATGTTGGATAGTTAAAAAATAATAATTATTCTATCACGAGGTTTTTATTATTTGTAAAATATTCTAAATTCTTTCCTATTTTTCAATTCTATTAAGGTTATTTTGGGAGCATACACTCCAATCAAAATTTTCAAAATTTTTTTTTTGTATTTTTGTAAAATTAAACCAATTTCATTATTCACATATCCAAATATCACCTAAAAATTTAAATTTTAAGCTCATCTTTGGTATTAACTCCAACACAAATTTTTCATCTCAGTTTTTGACTTTTTCTAAAAAATCAACAAAAATTATAACTAATTTTTGAAAAGTCAACCAACTCTAACTTAAAATTTTGATCTCTAACTGACGAACCAAACGCATCCTAAAGTTTATAATTTTCTTATTTTAAATTAAAATGAGATATATTTTTTATAATTATAACAAAATAAATAAAATAATATTCATATTACTATTTTTCGAATATATTTTAAGTATTTATATATTTTTTAAATTCAAACTGTTAATATTTAACCTAACTCTAAACATTCACTTTTTTCTAATCAAAACATATGTGCTTCATTTATATGTATATTGTAAATTTGAGGATAAAAAAATTTAAATTATATATTTTTAAATAAAATTAAATATGATATTACCGTTATTCTATATCTATCGGTAAAAGAATTTTATTCAAAACTAGCTTACAGCGTTACAAAGAACTTCAGGACAAAAAAAAAAAAAAAAACAATTGGATCACGGGGTGGGTCTATGGGCTTGCTTCCATCACAAGTTTGCGTGTCGACATCTCCCATCACTTTCTTGAATAAGAATAGCTTTTGTCTCTTCCGATTCTCCAGCGTTGATCACCCAAACGGAGACTGACAGACATCCCCTCACTCCACACTCCACAGTCTGCCAATCCCCACGTTCTATGTCTGGACTCTAGGGCACAAGAACTCTAGAGAGAGAAACCAAAACAAGAACACATCCATGGCGACCTATACGGAAGACGATGATCTCCACTCCATACTCGCCCAGCAACAAAGTGAACTCATGGCCGCCAAAACCCTAGACTCCGACTTCGACTTCGCCTTCCAAATCCAAATGCAGGAAGCCGTCGCCGCCTCTCTCGCCCTCCACCCCTCGGGCTCGCCGTTGGAGGAGCGCGACGACGTCGTTCCGGCCACGGCCGAAAACGATGACGTTCTGGGCCTCGCCGAGACGATGCTGCAGAAAGACATGGAGAGGTACATGCTGGAGTACCAGGACCGGAAACACTCGGAGGCCGAGATGAAGAAGGCGAGGGAGGATCTTGACCGTCGGATCCACGATCAGCGGCTGGCGAATGACATCCTCAACCTCCCGGAGGACTACTGGAGCAAGTACGGCGACTGGTACGAGAAGCCGTACGATCCATCCGGGCCGTCTTCGTCCAAGGGTTCGGTGGAGTCCGAGGCTTTGAGGTTGTATTTCAAGGGTTTGGTGAGCGAGGAGAGGGTTCGGGACTCGAATATGGTGGTGACTGGCGCTGGGATCGCTATTTGCGATCTGGAGGACAACCTGCTTTTCCACTCCAGGAAGAATCTGGAGGCTTTTGACGGCTGTGAGATGATTACTGGCGAAGCTGCAGAGCTTGAGGCTCTCGTCGAAGGCCTTAATAAAGCTCTCGCCTTTGGTTTCAACAAGATCGCCTTTTTCTGTGACGACAACACCATTTTCCACTACGTTAGTCCTTTCTATACCTCCAACATTTTTTACGTGATTGTTTTTCCTTTGACTTTCGTTTGGATGTTTTTGTTTTATTGTTATTGTTGTTCTGGAGAAATTTGCTTTTGTATTTTGTTTCATTGTTGTATTGGTTATAATGGGTAACAGAGTGGTTGTTGGAAATGGGATAAAGCAAATTTTTGCTCTACAACATTTGGGTGTAAAAGACAATGTAGAGTGTTGAAAAGGAAAAATATTGAAATGCATAATAAGAGTACGAAGACGGGCGAATTTAGAATCGAATCCTGGAGATTACCAATAATTCTAGCGGTGTTAGCTCATTTTGTTTTGGAGTTCTATGAATTGCTAAATAGGAAGTTTCAGATGGTGGTAAAATGTTATGGAGATTAAATGAGAGGACAACTGTTTGTGTTTGGTTGGTAACTCATTACACTATGGACTTTTCAAGTGGGATTATAATTCTTTGAAGTCGTTTTATCAGTTTATCTACGACACCGGCCCCACCTCTTTGGAATTTTTCTATTGTAGCTAATGGTAGAAATCGAAAAGGTTTAGGACCAAACAATTTGAGATATAAGTAAGTTACCCTTCACTTTCAAACAGAAAACGAGTTTTGTGGTTGATTCTTAATTATTAAAGTCATGTCCCACTGTTGTTGTGAATTGCGTCGAATGCCATTAATATATCTCGTCAGTTCTAGTCTTTTTGTATGAAGAGGTGGTTGTCTTGATACAGGTTACCAACAGATTGCCACCGAGAAATGAAAAAATTGCGGCGCTAGTCGATCAAGTGACTCTTCTTCAGAGGAAATTTACTTATTGTAGCCCTTCTCTGGTAGCCCGTGACAATATTAAGTTTGCGTTCAAATCTGCACGAGAATCTATTGTTTCTCAGATTACGTGGTCGGAAGAAGCTGGAAAGGACAAGAGTTTGAAAGAGACTTGCATAATTTGTTTTGAAGATACTGATGTTGCTCAGATGTTTTCGATCGATGGCTGTCTGCACCGATATTGCTTTTCTTGCATGAAACAACATGTTGAAGCGAAGTTGCATAACGGGCAGATTGCAAAGTGCCCTCACGAGGGCTGTAACTCTGAGGTGGCCATTGATAGCTGTGCAAAATTTTTGCCTCCTAACCTAGTGGATATTATGGGCGAGCGCATAAAAGAATCTGCTATTCCTGTTACGCAGAAAGTTTATTGCCCAGATCCCGACTGCTCCGCCTTGATGTCGAAAAATGAGCTATTGGAATATACCAAGGCCTCATATGTTGGTGCTGAACAATCTGGCGCGAGGAAATGCATGAAATGTCGAAAGTTCTTCTGTATCAATTGCAAAGTCCCCTGGCACTACTCCATGACCTGCGATGATTACAGGAGGGTTAATCCCCACCGTGGAGATGAACAAATGCTGAAGTCTCTTGCGAAAAAGAAACAGTGGCGTCAATGTGCAAAGTGCAACCATATGGTTGAGCTTTTGGAAGGCTGCTACCACATCACTTGCAGGTGCTTCACTTTCCTTTCCCTTAGATGTTTGATGTTGCTATCTTTTTTGTTTGTCATTATGGCTTTCTTTGTGCAGATGTAAATACGAGTTTTGCTATACCTGTGGAGCTGAATGGAAGAATAAGAAGGCGACTTGTATCTGTCCGATCTGGGATGAACGTAACATCATTCGTGATAATCGGCGACCACAACAACCACAATTGCAACCCCATGTGTAACTACAACGACAACTGCAACCACCAGCGCATCAACGACCACACCGACGGTGATCAGAACCGAAGAGCTGGAAGAGAAAGGCCTATCCGTGCATATCTGATGTTCTTTTTGCCCCCTTTTGTCTAGATTTTAGTTTTTCTCCCTCATTGGATGGTGGTATGAACTTGTGTTTTAGAAGATGGTGTTGAGAAAGATTTGTAGCAGATAGTAGGTTATGACTTCTTGGTTGTTTTATGAGATGTTAATTTGCTATGTTTTGGTTTACATTTTTATATTTTTAGTACAGTTTCACTCGTGTTCTTATTTCGGGATGAAAGAAAAGAAAAGAAAAGAAAAGAAAAGAAAGAAAAAAAAAAAAAAGAATTTAACTTGTCTATAAGATATTTTGTCTTAAGTTTTTTCCTGTGAAATGATATATCTTTATTTATTGAAAAGTTACAGCTTATTTATCACGTTTTGTAATTTTAAAAATTGATAAATTATTTGATATCTTGGTTGCATAGGTGACATACATTGAGAGGTCATTTTTCAAACTAGTGAATGGTATACTATTGAATTTTTGTCATGGGGCTCGAAATTATCTTTCATGCATGGATTTTACAAATCATTCGTCGTTCATCTACATGCACATTTCTTGTCCCTTTGTGGACGGTGCACGTAGTTCCGTCCGTGCGAAATCTCCTCCACTTCCTCTGGCCAGCGTATTCTAGAAGATAATTAATATAGACTACTATTTTGTTAACTGAATTTTATTATTCTTGTAACTTCCTTTTCGGAAGGAAAAATGCTTCCAAGAAGTCTAGTATCCAATTATCATGAAGTGATTTTCTTTCCCGAGCTGTCAAATTTTGTAAATTATTTTCGATTTTGTAAGACTAATTCCGGATTTATAAAGAGAGCATCAATTTCAGGATATATTACATTTGCTCCCTTTAAAAGGTTATTGTGGTTTTGGGGAGACGTTTAATTTTTTTTCAGAGCTAGTCTGTCGTTTTTAAGATTTATTGTCGTTTTGTATTATAGTTGTCTTTTTTTTTTTAGAAATATATATATATATATATATATATATATATTAATTTTTTTGATTGCGATATTGCTGTATATGGATGGCTATTGTCGTTTTGAATAGAAATTTGATTAACTGTATATATTGGACCCTGATCTTACCTATGTGAAAATACACTTGGCTTTGTGTTTCCGTCAAAATGCCCTTTCCCTTTGTTTCTGTCAAATACGTTTAGAATTGTTGACTTGTCAAGGTAGATAGTTATTAAATACCTTTCCCTCCAAAAGAAATAGTTTTCGGAGGCCATAATCTCATCTCACAATATAAAACCTCTTAATCGAGATACCAAAGTATGTTCATATATTCGTCGATCGGTACAAACCCAAGGTTCATTTTTCTTTTACGTAAGAATCTAGACTTATTTTCCTTCCTTATAACCTCTAGACTCTTTCGTAATTACAGATATAGCCTACCCAAAAGATTACTGGTTGTCCAAAATTATGGTTTTGTCTTTCAATCACTTATTTTTACTTCAAATAAAGATAATCCTCAATTTAAAGACATAACCCTAAGATAAGTAGAAAAAGATAATCCCAACAATAACCCCGAAAATACACCGATAATCTCGAAAACATTTCCAATCAAGTCACTACATCGGATCACTACCGTCGGTCCGGTCATGTGAAGAAAGACGGACGGTCCGGTCATGTGCAGAAAGACGGACTTTCCTTCTAGTATTTCTTCTCAGTGTACGTTCCTGTTGATTGGCAAAGAAACAAGCCATTTAGTTTCCCTTCAACAGTAGTTATAATAGAGAAGCAAATAAGACTAGATATAAAATCAAAATTCAATATCAAGGCTTAAGGTTACACGTTTGGCTGCTTCTAAATCTCCATAATTTTATGCAAGTTGCCTAAAACGATATTGCAATCTGTAAGGATGTGTTTGGTGCGCTAATATTGTATGATAGTGTGCTTCATTTTACGATGACAAAAGAGAGAGTGAAAAGAATGAAGAGAAGTGTTAAATATAGAATGGGATCCAATACATAGGTTTTCTTTCTTACATATTAATCTTAAATTCCACATTAAACAATACGGAACGGAGTTAGAATATAGCCAAACGTTGTATTATGATTTTACAATGAAATGATATATAATATTAAAGACGGCGTACCAAACATGCATTAACATAGTTGTTATACGAAATTGTGACCCTTACCTACTTCATATACTGTGGTATCAGAAACACCAAGGTTGATATTTTGTCCCGGAGGGAGTTGCTCCGGCTGCGGCAAGTACCCGACAGTTTGCCCTCCCCATTTAGCGATACATCGGCCGTCAAAATTGACATTAAAATTAACTATTATTGGGCACCATTATTGTTGTTTCACAATGAACTGAAACTAGTACAAACAATAACATTAGTAATGAGACCACAACAAAGACCAGAGCACAAAACAGCACACAGGCCACGGCCAAGGATCACTGAACAAGCAAATTCCTCTGGAGTGTCCCAACATATATATCATCAAACTAGCTAGAACAGAAGTTTCACCACATATTACTCCGCCCTCGCCGGCCTGAACGATGAGATCTCCGGCCGGCAAGCAAAGGGACAGCATGTGGAAGAAGAAGAAGAAGAGAGAAAATCTACGATTTGAAAAGCAAACCTAGGGCCAGGGGCATTCTGTATGCATAAGTTTTATTTATGAGAAATCAGGCCAGAAGACCGTTTTTGGATAGTACATTAAAAAATGGTAGAAATTTTTTTTTTTTTTTTTTTTCGGTGATTGTTAGAATAATTGATGATCACTTTCCATCAATGCCAATAAATAATTAAATAACATTGGTCAAACACATATTAACATCAATCAATACGAAAAGCAGTTCTTTTACTAATTTAACATCTAGATCAATGGACTTTAACACAGTAATGACTTAATTCAAAACTCCAATGTCAACAAAGTAATGATATTTTAATATGCTGTAGGGATGAGGGTTGTACTTGAAAAACACGAACTGGCCCTTCTGTGGCACACTGTTTGGATAACCTAAAACTTAGTATGTGTTTGGTTGTTAGTTGTAGATGAAAATTTTAATTGAAATTTATTAACTTTTCAAAAACTAGTTATAATTTTTATTAATTTTTCAATAAAAGATAAAAATTAATATAAAAAAATACAGTTTAGTTAGAGTTAAATTAAAATGTCAAATGAATCATTAATCTGAAATATATAACACATAATAATTTGATTAGTTTTTTTTTTTAGCTTTTATTTATTTATTTTTATTTTTATTTTTTTGTAAATGAACAAATTTAGAATATACGCACTAACTGCCAACACGTTGTGGAGGCATTTTTTGCGGTAGATGTTGGCAAACCTGCACAGATTAAAATGACTCGTTAGATGATAATCCTCCCCCGCATCAATTAGCAAATTGGTGCTGTAAACAATTTTATCAACAAAATAATCATAATAAAAATGTGATTAAACGATTTTTTTTTTTTTTTTTGGAAAGAAGGGGGAAAAGGGATTTTTTGTAAATTACACCTCCTTGAACAAGTTCCATCCAATCTGCAAACAAAGAAATAAATTAATTAACAAAAGTATATGAAAATTCACAGCAACATAAAACGAGAATGTAAAAAACGAAAGAATAAAATAAAATAAAATCAGAACTACATACTATAAAAAAAAATTATAATTCTTTCAGAGAGAGAGAGAGAGAGAGAGAGAGTACCCCATGGGTTATCAAGTATCGCAATGCACCGTAAAATTGGTTGAGTTTCATTGAAACGGACAAGCTCTGGCCCTGGGCCCCTGTCAAAGAGTTGTTCTGTGTTTTTGTTTTCCATGGCTAGGGCAGAGAGAGAAAGAGAGGAGAGAAAAATGTCAGAGATTCGATTGAATCTTAAAATGGGGGAATGGTACTGGTAAACCGTCGGATTGGATCATTTTGGCTGTCTTTAGATCATCAGTTAGATTCTATGTCAAAATTGGTAAAAGGAGATCATTAAATATTTGAGTACTAACCTATATGACATAAAAATTATCATTCTTTAATTAATAATTATTTAAAATATTATCACATCAATTGATTAATCTATCAATAAAAATATGACAAGTGAGTTGATATTCAAAAAGTCAGGATTAGAGTTGGTATCTCTAATACTGTTCTTTTAAAATGTAGTGTCTAATTAAAAATTATTATGGACACGAACTCTAATTCCAACTTTTGAGTATAACATATGTGGCATATGAATTGTAGTTTTTTTATTGATAAATATTTAAAATATTGTTACGTCAATTAATTATATTTACTAATAAAAATATGACACCTAAATTGATATTCAATAATTTTGGATTAGAATTAAGCTTCTCTAACACTACTTTAGTTTAATTTTATGAAAATTAAGGGGCTGTCTATGTTAGACCCATTTAGGGTTTATATTTTTATTTTATAACATATAATATATACATTAAAAAAAATTAACGTTTTTGGTCATCCCCTCTCACTTATATTTGTTTTAAAGTTTTCAACTTGTAAAGTAAATTACCTTAAAGTTAATTGATATACACTTATTTTAACAAGAAACATAATCCAATTATAAGACCCAAACAATTTCTCAACGATGGAAGGAATAGCCATTCCCAACAGTGAGATTTGATCTTATAAAAGTGCATTTTTATAATTTTTTTTATTATTCGTTTATAGAATCTCTTTCATTTTGTATTTTGGCTGTTCATATGATAAATGTTGCAATTTTGAGAAATTTGAGCTAAATATATTTCTGGCTCCTTATAAGAATTGAGATTCATAGTATGATGTGGGACCGCCATCAATCAATATGAAAAAACAAGCCTAGGAAAAAAATGTTTTGTTCTCAAATCAAAGGCCGTTGGATAATAATTATCCAAAAAGTTGCATTAAAACCACCCCCCCCCCCCCCCCCCCCCCGCTTTTTTTTTTTTTTTTTTTTTTTTTTTTTTAAGGAAACCATTACTTCAATAGGAAACATAAAGACAGAGATGAATGAAAGGTGTGGCTGAAAAAACATAATGGAAATTAATTGCAAGAGGAATTGAAAGTTTCTGAATCTGTTGGACCGGTGAGGTGACATTAAAATGCAAACCCAAAAAGAAACACTGCCAGAATCTCCCCATCCTTGTAGGGCTATTAAAGTTAAAATTTTTGAGATAATTTTTAACTCTCTGATCACGTAAGAAATATATTAAAATAAAGAAAATATGATATTGTAACATAATTTATAACAATTTAATTGTTTGAAATTCTTGCTATCAAGAGGATATTTTTGTTTTTTCATACCCACTGTATAATTTTTTTTTTTTTAATATGAAAAAAGAAAAAGATACAATACATCTCAGTTTGGATCGTACATCCAATTTCAAGTTTTAACCATGAAAAGATGGAGGGGGAAAAAAAGCTACTTTAAGTCGAAAAATTTTCAACTTTAACAGAAACTTTCCTTTTAATGATTAATAAGATCACCCTTTTTCTACCATCTAATTAGCGAGATGTTTTTTTCTTTTTTGGTAAATTAATGAGTGTATTCGGTTACCATATTTTTCATGCTAAGTTTGACAAGATCAATTATTAAGATAGAAACATGTTACCCTTAGGTTGCATTTGTCACTGTATACAGCATTTAAATTTTTTTTTTTAAATTACGGTAATAACTATATTGTACTTAATTGATAAATAATTAAATGCCATACGATTTTCTTTTTTGAGGGATAAATATTAGATTGTTAAAAATTTAATCCAATAACTAAAATAAAGATAACTGATAAAATAAAAATACAATTTTTATAATAGTTTTTTCAATATTTTGAAGTAATAAGTAAACTAAGGGTATATGCTATCGTTTCCTATCTAAATTTATTACATTTTGACAAGTTACCTTAAAACTTTTAATCTTAATAAATGAACTTTCTAGATTATAGAAATATGGCTCATTTTGTAAACTTTATATTAAACTGATTATTTGAATTTGAAAATTTTGCATCAACATTTTTGATTTAGGAAATTTTAATTGAAAATGAGGTTTTCCACCTTTAGATGGCGTAATAAACTTTTCATAACAAATTTAATGAGAAGTAAATCAAACGGGGTACATTATTTTTAAAAAATTCAAGAGAAAAATCATCAAAATTATAAATTTTGAGAATAAGTACTTGCTAAAAAAATGACGAGGCTGGAGAAAAATAATATTAAATAATATGTAAAGTAGGTTCCGACAAAGAAAAAATGATAATTGAAATAGGGTCCTCGATCAACCTTTTTCTTCCTTGTACTCTAGATTTGGTCTGGATAAGCCTCTAATCCCATTTGACAGTATAACATTCCTGTATACTCTCTTTCTTGGAACAAGAGACTCGTTTGGCTTTCTTTTCACTTTGGTCCATTCATATTTTATCGTGTAAACTCCTTTTCAAAGTTAACATCATTGCTTCAAGAATATATCTGCCAAAAAAAAAAAAAAAAACACATATTTAGACATATAAAAGGCTGTTCTATCTTTTGCTAATCAGTCCCTTAATAAAGTAATCTATCCATTGTCGATGGAAATTAGTGCTTTAACTAATAGATTAAATTTTTGAATAGATTGATCTATGACCAAAGAAGTTAGTGTCGTGTGCTTGAAGTTTTAAAATAATCATTTATAGATAAGATAATTAAAATAATTAATCCAATAGTTATTACCGTTAGAGTATAACATATCATCGTATTATAAATGGATTCTCTTCTTTACTCTCTTCTTTTTAGTTTCATATTGGCATGTATAATAGTGTTGGTTTGGGTTTGCTTTTTGGGTTCTTGTGGTTCTGTTCCCATGTGGCTCAAATAAGTTAAAAAGATACAAAAGTTGATACAATGCCCAAGGGTGATGAATTATTGCATAATATGACTTGTATAATTACTCCATCGGTGCGTAGTCTTCCAATCTGTGGTTGTGCAGCTAATATATATATATATATATATATATATACATTTTATAAAAAAAAAAAAAAAGATCAGTGGGGACCTCCTAGAATCATTGAGACGACACCATACGCTTTGTGCTGTATAATTATTTTTAGGATCTTTTGCTGAATTTTGGGGATCTTCCTAAGGCTTCTTTTTTACCTTTTTTTTATTACTTGTTTTTAAATAAATATTATTGTAATTTTACCTATGTTGGTCTCCTTTCTCTCTCTTGCTTGATTATTGATAAGGCAATTTATGATTTTAGTTGTGGTGATGAGGTAATTTATGAAATTAGTTTTGGTTGTTTCATTTGTGAAGGCATTTTTTTTTTTTTTTTGGTCTCACCAATATTGAACTACTCAACTCTATAGTAATAACTCAAATTTCTAAGCCCACAACATTCGTATCTTTTCCTTCTTCCCCACTCCTTGCATTTAAGAAACTACAAAGTTTTTTTCTTAAAAAAATTTAAAAATAAAATGACAAGTAAAAGCAAAAGGGTTAATGTGGTAGGTGTGGAAGGAAGGATTTTGAGTGGAGTATTCATTCCATAATAGTCTAATATGGTCCAGAGCTACAACTACATAAAAAAGAGCCAATTAGTTGCTTCCCTAGTCTCAATATGAACAATTAATGGCATTAAATAATTCTAAAATTATGCATGAACAATACTAGCAGAGATTCCTTCATTATCTTGCAATCATTAATGATGATAGCATAACGATTGTGAACGTCTTTTTTTTTATATATCAATTTCTTATTTAAAGATCCATTTTAAAGTGACAGTTCTTATAAGAACTAGTAATTATAATGAATTGAACAATTTTAGTCTAAGCGTAAGAGAATAAGTCAAATTCTAATATTATTTACTTGTGATTCTACTAAATATCTAAATAGACGGTAAATAAAGATATAAGAACATCATCGATCCACTCGTTGATTAGGGAAAAAAAAAAATCTTACCCAGCAAACCTACTCCATTCAATTTCAACCAATAATCACTTGACGTCGATTCTATCACAACTATATTATTAAATATACATACCAATGACAGAAAAAAAAAAAAAAAAAAAAAAAAAAAAGAAGGCATAGTGTACTACAAATCCATGTTGTAGTTGAGTCAGCCGTTAGAAAGTTTCTGCCAAGCATATCCGTTTTTCTTCTTTTTCCTCACACGATAGGATTGTCTGACACATACGCAAAGCTGTATTTTAACTTCTTGTGCATAAAGGAGGCACTCCACAGGCTGCACCAAATTCAATTTTTTTAAAAATATTTATTTCAAAAATACGATTTTCATTACATACCAACTAAGGCAAAAGCTCAGAGCGAAAAAAAAAAAAAAAAAAAAAAACACCACTAAAGCAAAAGCAAGAAGTGAAAATGCCACAATATAAATAAACTGTTTATTCCATCAAAAGAAAATATAACAAAATTCTTAGTGATGCGTCAAGTGAAAGTTTTTGTAAACAAATAAATAAATAAATAAAAATGGCTTGTCAAAATCGAATGACGTGGCGTGATTTTATTTATGTTTTATGAAAATGGCTCTGTCTAATTTGTGGTTATTTTAAGTGTCAAGAGGTGATCATGATATAGTTAATTAAAACAATTTCTTTTTGTCGGTGTTACTATTTGGTAATCTTTCGTAATCAGTGACGTGCACAAGGTGTTTTAATTTGGACTTCGTCCACAACATTGGTCATGTGTGCTTACAAATTGTGTCCCCTAAATGTCACCAAATTGTATGTTTTTTAAATAAGTCAAGGTTTTTTTTTTTTTCCCTCCCTCTTTAACTTTGAAGAGTCAGTTATCTCCTCTCTTATTAATATACGATACGATGATTGCATATATAATCGAATAATTCTACTACAAATATGTAAGTTAGGAACTCTCAACTAAAGTTAAAAAAACATAAATATTTGCTATAGTAATTTATCGAGTACAAGCATAACATAGAGAACAATCGACAAGGAATATATTACATAAAAATAAAAAATAAAAAATTTCCACTAATGACAACAAAAAATATTTATTCTAGTGAAAAAAAAGTACAGGATTTTTTTTTAATTTAACAACGCTTATTAAATTTGTTTTCTAATGGTTATTTTTTTTAATGACATGAGATTCGGATTCTATATTTTTTTATGATAGAGTTAGATGTGAAATTATGTTAATTAATGATTACAATCACAATTGTAAGATTAAGTTTTGAAATATGTGATTTATAAGTATTTACTTTAGAAATTTATAGCAACACATAATGCTTCCATTATAAATTTGTTATTTGACTATTTAATTTAGCGACTAAATAATAATTTTGATTGATAAATTTTTTTTGACTATTAATGTAAATATGAGGTCCTATAGTAAAGATTCTTAAAAAGGAAGGGAACAAGTAAAATAGAAATTAAGAGGCCGGTTGGTTGATTCGTTTGAGTTGCAGTTTTAGAGTTATTTTGATTGAAGAAGTTGAGTTTTGAAATTGTGTGTTTGGTTGAAAACGTACTATTGTGAGTTAAAAAATATAAAAACTTGAAATGTATTCAGAAAAAAAAAATATAAACATGAATCTTGTTATATTTTTCTTCAAATTTTATGTAACTAAAAAAAAATTATCTCATTTCGATTAAAATAAATATTATAAATTTTTAAAATTTAATTTTTAAATTAGATATAGAAATTTGATTAATAAATGATAAAAAAATAAGTAGAATTATTTAGTTTGAACTAATGTGCAAAACATCATATAAATATTGTTTAAAAAATAATTATGAGGTGGCAGCATGAGCGCAACACAAAAGGGTGAGAATCCAAGCAACGAAGGCCGGCGCAAGCAAAAGGCTGCGGACGGAACTGCCAGCCGTTATTGCCCCATCTTCCATCCTAACCGTCACTCAATTTGAGTAGTATCAGCAGAACACGTGGGACATCTTCACCGTTGATTTCCACTCGCACACATGCAATGATGATTTAGTACACCCAACACCCCATGATCAAATCACTGCCAAATCATCGCCTCTCTGTCTCCTTTCACTTTTTCTATTCACTCCTCCACTGACAGTTCATCCCAGCAGACGCCAATTAAAGGGGAAAAAAAAAAAAAAGAAGGGATAATAAAATTACGCAGGGGCGTTTCAATTATTTTCTCTCTCCAATTTTTATTGTTAAATAACGTGATAGTCTATATACTGATCATTAGTTACTTTTTTTTTTTCCTCAATAATAATTAGTTTTTTAATTATTAGAATATTTGTTAATTCCAATAACAATTTTAAAGCTTACAGAATGATATTATTGTAATTTTACATTTGATTTATTATAAAATATAGATTTAAATTTTTTTATTTTTAAATTAAAAAATAATTAATTTTAATATGATGAAGTCAACAAATTAATATGTTAAATAACTTTTTTGAAAAAAATTTAGAGATAAATCTCCAATCACATCTTAATAATAAAATCATATATAAAATCATGAGATATGAAATTTTTATGATCATTATCTTTTGAATCATCGAAATTTTAATAATTTGAAAATCGCATTTTTAAGACAGTGCTGCATCAGTTTTTTGAAAATTCTTTTTCTGCTAATTGAACACTATTATAAGTGCAGTTAACATGCACTTCTCTCTTCTCATCCTTTAAACCCTCCCACCATTTAGGAAATTGAAATAATAATATACGACCCATATTTTTAACTATTATCAATGACGGTAATCTAATATATTTTCTCAGAATTGATTGGATTACTAACACAAAACCTCTTATTACTTGAGCAAATACAATGCTATCCCAGATTTTCACTATTTCTATATGTGTATTTTCTCTTCTTTTTTCTTTTTTAGTTATGATTCAATGGGTTAGGTCCACTTACTTTTTTTCTTTTGTTGATTTCTAATTGATTTTATTACAATAATTAAAAATAAAAATATTTGTCGATTTAATTACACAACTTATTATTTTTCAATCTAAACTTAATACTAGTCCTTATATCATTAATAATATAAAATATTATTATAATAAACATAATAGGAAATGTTCAACCATTTAATTCTAATTACTATACTATTTAGTATAGTATAAATAATTCTAATTAATATATATAAATTAATAAGGTTTCTTACTTATTTATTAAGTAATAAAAAATATTATTTATTCACTTACAGTTTTATGTAAGGGCTAAAAGACACTAACAATAAAAATAATAAAATAAAACTATTATTTGCAGCCATGGCTATTTCTTGAGCAAAAAAAAAAAAATAATAATAAATAAATAAAAGGGCCATTGAGTCGAGGAAAGTTTATGAATTAATTAATTAAAAAAGGGCCAATGAAGGACAGGAAAGGTTAGAGAAGGGGTATTTTCCCGAATCCAAACACCCACGTTCCCGGCCAAAACAAACGCCAAATTCCAAAAAGTCCAAACACCCAACGAAAACGAACTCCACTCTTTCTCTCTCCCTCACACCAACCTTTCCTTATCAACCTTTTTCAACTCTTTCCATTCCATTTTATTTACTTTTCCTCCTTTTCTTTTCTCTCTTCCTCACCTCACCTCACCAACCAAAAAAAAAAAAAAAAAAAAATCCTCTTTTCAGTTTTCCTCACTCACATGCTCTCACATTTCCCCCACCTTTCCTGATACCAAAAAACCCAAACGACACCTTTTTTTTTTCTTTTTTTTTTTTTTTTTAATGTCGGAGTACTACGATTCCGAGCCCGACACCGGTGCCGTGCCTCTTAAGCCATGGACCACTGGCGAACAAAAGGTCGATCTCTTGCGCGCCGCCGGAGCTCCACACGACGCCGTTTCGGAGGAGGCCAATGCGCCTGGATCCGAGTCCCTGAAGGACCACGCGAGGGAGTTCTTAATGGCGGTCGCCGAGATGAGCGTGCAGTTCGGCAAAGGTTGCAGGGACATTGTGAAGCAGAGCTTGGCGAACCGCGATTCCTTCCTGGTCAGGAAGTTCGGGAAGGACTCGTATGTCAGGAGGAGGATCGGTGGGCCCTGCGAGAAGGTGCGTCGGAAATTGAGGTTCGTCAATGACTACTTGCCGGAGGACAAGGACCCCGTCCACTCTTGGTCCGTCATCCTGCTGGTCGCTTTTCTTGCTTTTACTGGTGCGTATATCTTGTTTGGTTGCTCGGAAAATGTTGTTTCGGCTTGAAACTTAGTGCTTCATAGGTAGCTCGTAGACAGAATGTCGGCGAGACTGTGTGCGCGTGACTGAGAGAGAGAAGGATCTTAGTTTGAGGAAACAGAGGTAGATTTTGTCAGTGAATTTTCCTTTTTCAGGTTTCTTGGGCTTTCTCGGGAATCAAACAGTATCTAGAATTTCTGGATTTTTGTACTTACTTGAGCTTTTTTTTTATTTACTGATTAGCTCGTGGATTTAATTTCCTTTTACCTCAGTCAAATATTCTATAAATTATAAATCTATTTCTCAGTTTAGAACGGAAAGAACAGGGAAAAAAATTGAGTCGGTTCAAATTTCTTACTATTTTGGGACTGCTGAAACTGTCATAGACTTACACACGAATGGTTTAAGAGGAAATAATTAGCTTAATTCCACTAGTTAGCGTTCCAAAACCCCAAATTCTGATTTCTGAATCTGCAACACTAAATCTTCAACTTTGTTGTTTGTTATACATCATTATGTGTGGTTTCACCCCCTTTTTTTTTTTTTGGGCAATTCATAACACTAGTACATAGTAATTGTTCATCCACCACTTTTGATTCTCTCTAAGATAGAGATTGCTGTTTCTGTAACGACCTGCCTTACGTGGCCAGTACTGCTCCAAGTCTAATCCACCAAGCTAGGGCATCTTAGCAGTCTCTCGGTCGACTTGTAGCTGTTGCTCAGTTTGACATATTTTGAAGATGATCTCTTCATTGTGAATTGTCGCTATAATACATAATCTTCTATGCCAGTTCATATATTAGAACATGTTGGTTTACATCAATCGAGGATCTATAGGTATCTCAAGTATCATAACTAAATATCAGCACAAATCTTACTAACTTACTTGGATAGTAGCAGAGCTAACGCGCAATGATGTGAAGTAGGATGACAGGATAACGGCTTTAATACGAACTCTGTAATGACCCTATTTACATGGTCGTTATTACACTTACTTACTAAACTTAGCTTAATATTTGAAATTTGTAGAAGATTTTTTATTTTTTTTATACATACATCTAACATGGCATATAATTAATATGTACATATCATTGTGACTAACAAAAAAAGTCCATTTTAACATACAAACTTACTGATCCTTGCTAAATAATTACTTACTAATTACCTTAAACATGTTTGTATTTTTAAACATTACTAATTAATATAATTTAGTATTCAAAATATTTGCAGAAATTCTGCGAAGTGGTTTCCCATCCCGTCCTTCACATCCGCTTGTCTGACTACAAGAAATTGCAGTCTGAGTCAAAATCATACAGTACGGGAACTTTTCCCGAACAGGGTTGTAATTGACCCAAAATGCTTATCTAAATTATGAAATTTTGGATTTATTATCACAAAATTCATATTTCTATCAAACATGATTTTACGAGGAAAATTTTGGACTTAATCCCTTTTTTAACTAAGGTGGTTAAGTCTAAAATTTTTCGGTCATTACAGTTCCAACATCTTACTGATATGGCAAACAATTCTGCAGTGTTGAGTCTTACAATGGAACATTCTCCCACCGTGGCGGTTCCAACCCCAGAGATTAAGAAAGTATACATACGTCCTCCTAGTGCTGATCGAATAACGCTTCCCGACGGTAGATACATAGCATACAAGGAGCAGGGAGTTTCCGCTGACAGAGCCAGATTTTCGGTGATTGCTCCACATGCCTTTCTTTCCTCACGGCTTTCAGGTTCTATAATCTGATTGTTCAAAAGTTCACAATCATTTAGTCCTACTATACTTTAATTATTATTGTTGTCTTCTTTTTGGGTGTGATTTTTTTTTTTATTAGGATTACCGGGGCTTAAGCCGTCACTACTAGAAGAATTTGGCGTTCGCTTGTTGACGTATGATCTTCCTGGCTTTGGAGAGAGTGATCCTCATCCTGAAAGAAGCCTTGAATCATCAGCAATGGACATGTCACTCTTTGCAAATGCTGTTGGAGTCAATGGCAAGTTCTGGGTTATGGGATACTCGAGTGGAAGCATGCATGCTTGGGCAGCGCTTAGATACATTCCGGATCAACTTGCCGGTATGGTATCGATCTCTTCTCTATGTGCAGTACCCTTTTAAGACTGAGTTTCATGCATAACTGCAATAGAAGTCAGCTTATCAACATAGTGTGATTTTCTTCTTATCAAATTGGAATTAAATTTTTTTTTAGAGAATTGGTTTCTTCTATGTCCTAACAGAAGAAATGGTGATAAAGTATTCACGTAAACATGAACCTCTAACTTTCAGGTGCGGCAATGTTTGCTCCAATGGTAAATCCGTATGATCCAATCATGTCTAGCGAAGAGAGACGTAGAACCTGGGGAAAGTGGTCTAGAAGAAAGAAATTTATGTACTTTTTAGCTCGGAGGTTTCCTCGATTTCTTGCTTATTTCTATCATCGGAACTTCTTATCGGGAAAGCATGACCAGATTGACAAGTGGCTGTCCTTGTCTCTCGGAAAGAGGGTGAGACATTGAAGATATGTGGAATCCTTGTTTCACATTGATTCTGATTCAAAAGTTGGCTAGTTTCATTTCATAGTGTTTTTACTTTTGTACTCTATCGAATTACTACGACTTCTAATAACCAGTCTGAATCCTGCTGTACGTTTTTCTGACATTTTCCAGGATAGAGCTCTAATAGAGGACCCAATCCACGAAGAATTCTGGCAAAGGGATGCGGAAGAATCAATCAGGCAAGGAAATGTAGAACCCTTCATTGAGGAAGCTACAATGCAGGTGTCAAACTGGGGTTTCAGTCTTGCGGAACTTAAATTGCACAAGAAACAGCGAGGAAAAGGCATGCTTAATTGGCTTAAATCATTGATCAGTGACCAGGAGGAGTATATAGGCTTCCTAGGTCCAATACACATATGGCAGGTTAGAGTAATCGGCATTCTTCTTTCTTTTTCCTTCTGCACATTGATACTACTTTCTGTGACTGTTCAGTAAGTAAAATTCTCTACTGATTGTTATCTAATACTTTTACCGAAGGCAAAAGGCTTGCGTGGGATAGAATGGATAGCTAAATATTTAGGAAAGGAATAATGCTTCTGTTGTTCACCTCATGATTACGGAAAGAGTTCAAGAGTAACTGTTAATGACTTGAAGTTAATTATTAAGAAAATGATGCCTGTCAGTATTGTGTAGGTTGGGAAAATTATTAGTCTAGACATGCTTTGTAGCCGAGGGAGAAGATTTCTTCAGTCAAGTTAGGCAGAGCTTTGGACTTGTATTAAACCAAATATAGAGCCTAGTACAATTTGTTTATCAATGCAACAAAGTTATAACTTTTTCTTCTTTCTCCAAATGCTTATCAGGGGATGGATGATAGAGTTGTTCCACCATCAGTGACCGACTTTGTGCACCGGATTATACCAGGAGCGGCGGTACATAAACTCCCATACGAGGGACATTTTACCTACGTCTACTTTTGTGATGAATGCCATAGACAGATTTTCACAACACTTTTTGGAATCCCACAAGGCCCTTTGGAAAACACAGTTGAAGAAATAACTCAAAGTCCAACGGAAGGTGATTCTGAACGGATGGATGAGATAACACCCAGTGACACTGCCACAGGTTGAGATATGATTTTTTGCTCTTGTTACGCAAGTAAGGTAGGGTGTAAATACCATAGCTAGTTCATCTTCTCATTGAGCAGTAAAAGGAAAAAAGAAAAAAGTGAATACGTAATGTTAATTCTTTTGTTTTCAGCTCTTGGGCTGCTATAGAAGTCAAGGTTCTGATTATAGAAATAGTGTTATGTGGAGAAATTCTCAATATGACCAGTATTATACAACAAAAGTCAAGTTGGTTGTGTTTTCAATTTTTGTTTAAATTGAGAGTTTTCACATCTTTTCGGTATTGGATGCTTCCTCTTTTCGTTTTTTGTGAGCCTATATTCCCTCATGGGCCATTGCTAATAGAATACTGTACTTGGGAAACAAATGGAAGCTTTTCCTCACCTAAAAAATCTTCGATAGGACAATTTTCTATCAAACTTTCTGTTGTTTTCAGTGGACTTGAAAAAGGAACATGTCAGCAATGGCCAAGTTGAGCCACATGATGTAGGGAATAGGGAATCTGATATAAAGAATATAGATTTGTAACCAAGCTAAGCTAACAAAAAATCAAACGACAAACGAACTGAAACGATGAACAGGAGACAAGGAAGGAAGCACGGCGATGACGGTGCCAGAGATGGAGAAAGCATGAGAGGCCTGCCTTGAAGCAGTTTTCGGTTTGCAATTTGTTTCTTGGGAAAATCCAGAGGAATTGGAGGGAAACAGCAGTTTGGTTTAAAAGTTGGTTACTACTTATTTGGTGCTTTCTGGTTTTTCTTTGATAAGCGACTGCTTGATTATTTTCCCTCATATCTGCTTCCAGTCTACACCACTTCATAAAAGTTGACTTTTGAATTCAATTGTATTTATCTTCAATCTTGGATATCTCTTGATTTCCGTTGTTTTGCTAGTATTAGCTAATTAACTAAGTCGATTTTGTATATAAGTTGATTTTGTATATTAGAACTTATACATATATACATATATATTTATACACGCACACACATGAGCC
This sequence comes from Ficus hispida, assembly GCA_025413025.1. Lineage (NCBI taxonomy): Eukaryota > Viridiplantae > Streptophyta > Magnoliopsida > Rosales > Moraceae > Ficus > Ficus hispida. The sequence continues at coordinate 17,169,655 of CM046363.1, forward strand.
CATTCTTAATATTCGTTTTTTTTGCTCTGAGCTTTTTTAGTATTGCTTGCTAGTGAATATTCTCTATTTTCCTTGGTTGTGATTGTAGGTATGTTCATGTTGTACCTTTATATTCTCTTCTTTCTTTTTATTTTCTTATTTCATTCTCATTATTCATAAGAGAAAACAGAGCAAGCAGAAGAAAAAAAAATGTCAACTAATTTGGTCGTTTAATTATCTCATTAGCAAAAATGCCCACGATTTCTTTTAGATTACTACAAATTCCAAAGTTTAATGATGATGAAAAATGTAGATGTAACATTAAAAAAAAAATGTAGACGGGAGCACAAAAGTCAGATACACTATTTCACCCTCTTTTGTAACAGATTTTGCATTGGCATTGAAAAAATACTTAAGAGATGGTCTTGGAATTGCTTCATTCATTTGCTCTAGTGCTCTCGCAAAAACAAAGAATCAAGTCCTCAAAAAAGTGGGGGGAAAAAAAATGTACCCACTAATGATGCTCGCCAGCTTGAAGATGCTAACAGTTCAGACCCTAGAACGAGGTTAACATTCCTAAGGATGCACTTGTGCCACAACTAGTGAAGATAAGATAGTGATAGCCTCACCATCAAGAACAAGAAGCCCGCCATTCTTGAAGCACCTGGTCTTGAGTTTTGCTCTGCTCCATCAAAAAACAATGACACGAATTAGTCAAGACGCAAATGTTCTTTTGTTTAAGATGATGAAGTAATTTGTCTTTGGCAGTTGATTATGCAAACTTACATGTAACAATTCTTGTTTTCTCTTATATTATCCGCTTCTATCTCGCCAAAAATCTCTTCTCCGATATAGACTGGCAACTTGAAATGCAAACTCTGGGAAACATACACAGCTCCAGGCTACAAATTACCACCATTAGTTAAGAATTAGACAATCTCTCAAAGGGCAAGCATTCACATCAAACAGTTTGAAGAATAAGGTTTGAAGCTGTATTATGTGCAGATAAATTCGTAAAACCGAAACCAAAAAGAAATATAACAGTTGGATGTCCTTAGATTTATCTATTTACGTCGCATATGACTCTCAGTGATCAGCCCTACAAAAAATCTGGCCTCACAAGTACATATTTTTACTCCGTTGTTTCTCTGTTGCTCGAGATTTTAATCCAATTTGATTTGTTATGCAGCACTTGTTCATTAATTGAAAAAAAAAAAAAAAAAAAAAAAAAAAAAAAAAAAGGAAGAGCAGTAAATAGTGGACAGAAATCCAACAGTAACATCCTACTTACAAAGTGGGAAGATATAATCCAAGGAAACAAGGTAGCAACAAGCATCCCGTGAACTAGTCGGTCTTCAAATCCAGCATTTCGAGCAGAGTCGGAATCAAAATGCAAAGGATTAGAGTCAAAAGTAACCTTACCATATTCCATCACATCTTCATTTGTAAATGTTCTCGTTAGCTTCAGTGTGTCGCCAACTTTAAACAAACAAGGTGCCGATGACGAACAGCATCTCAACAAGGGAATGCGGGTCGACAGTATATTCCTAACGAGCATAGTTGCATGGACTTTCAACAGATTTGAGAATCAAGGTGCTCAAATCTGCGACAGTTATTTAATACATGTATATATCTATCAATGTATCAATATTTGGGTATGAATAGACAGTAGATAACTACCACCCAACAAAGCTAAAATACTAAATTAAGAGATAACCACCCAAAGAAACAAAAAAAACCATTGAAAAAATGACTTCAAAAAGATTGCATCTTGTCTTTAAGTTTCTAAAACTAGGCAATAGAATACCAGATTACTGATTTATTTCTAGTTTTCTACAACTTAGTCTTGCGTGTACCCAATTATGTTCTCATAGACATTACGCCGAACATTTGGAGTGCAGAGTGTGAAAGGTAGTTCGTAATGTTGGTCGAGCAGTAAATAGTGGAAATATGGGTTAATTACCTTTAAAAGCCCCTGCTTAATCTGTTAAGGTTAAGGGGGCTGAAGCTTCAGTTAGATATGATATGAGAAATTAAAGCAAAAGAGGGAGAGGCACAGGCATTCGTCGCCCTTGTTTCTTCTTGGTGATAGTCGAGTCGCCAATTCTAGGTTTCGAGTTTTTATTGATCTGAAAATACCCACGTGTCTAGCTCTCTAGATAGTATCTACTTAAAGTAAGCGAGTTCCATACACCTGTACATGTGTTGCATGCTGCTTTAAAAAAAAAATAATAATACAAATAAATAATTACCATAACGAAGAAGAAGAAAGCAAGGTCCACGAAAAGATTCTATTTAAATTTAATGATCGTTCATATCCGGTGTGCGTGGGATTCAACTTTAAGAATCTTATTAAATGAGAGGTCGGAGATTCGAATCATTAGTTAATTTAAGAGAATTGTCCTTATGTGGAGTCTTAAAAATGAAAAATGACCGAAACACCACTAAATCCATCCATTCAATTTAAAAAAAAAAAAAGAATGTTCACATAAATATTTCTTAAAAATTTTAATTTTTTTTACTTTATCTTTTAAATTTTGAAATAGCTTTTTACTATAAATTTTAATTAAAAAACATACTTTTTTTCTTAGAGATAAAATAAGAATTTTTAAAATTCAGGTGACAAAGTAAAAATGACATAAAATTTGGGAGTGTATATAAGATTGATGTTAAATTTAATAAATTTTATTTTCTCCATTTGTCTTTTTTTGCTAATGCAAGTTTCTCTTGATAATAGCATGTACTGCGAGTGTTTAAAATCTGAAGTTTGCAGTTGGTTTAAAACTGTTGCTTTCACAATTATATCTTGGATTATAATTGGGTTTCTACGCAAAGGAATTTCCATTTTGTTTTCCTCACATTAGAAGGTGGTAGAGGAAGCGAGGGAGCAACAAGAACATTAGTTCTCCGTTTGTTAGTCATTGGTGTCCAACTTCCGCCTTACCTAGTATGCAGTCGTGCTAAACTCAGAAGATGCGGCGCCACCGGACAGATTGTAAACATTGGCTGGCATAACGGAAGGTACGTATTAAAATTCGAGTAATAACACCACTGATAAGTCGTACTAAAGATGCAGTAAACGCAGAAGATCATAGACGCCACAAGCTCCGGCAACCCTTTGACGGAGAATCACAATGAAACTGAAAGTGTTTGGGCTTGACATTCCTTCCGAGGTGAAGGGAATGGAGTGGAGTGCCTTCACAAATTCTGGATCAAGAAGGCATTGTAAGACGGGTTTTTTGCCTTTAACAATGCATCCCCCCACCTAATTTTCTGCCGTAGTGATACAATATGCCTTGTGCTCTTAAATCAAACACATTTCTCTAGCAGACAATGCTTACAAGGACACACTGGTTACTCTTATCTGGTTTATTCAAAAATTATTTTATGACCTTGAGAGAGTACAAGATTGGTGAAGATAATATGCTGACTGAAGAAATTCTTTAGGCTGATCCGGCCGACTAATCCTGTTCTTTTAAAAAATGTAACTAAACAAATCCATATAATTAATATAAGCATAATAAAGCACCATAGACTGTTGAATTGGGCTGTCTCCTCTCATCTTTACCAGCAAAGATAAAGACTAACCTCTAATACATGTATATTTATATATATCTCTTTATCTCTTTACATATACACGTATACCTGAGCTTAATCAAGATAAACATGTACAGTATAATGCATAGAAATCAAAGAGTCAGTTTGGTCAGATACAGAGGCACCCATATCCCAAACTAAGTTAAGTCTTTCAAAAACCAGCTAAATAGCAGCTCAGAAAACTCCTAGCAATTTGGCCCGGAATCTCAGAGAGTTTCAGAAACCCAATTGCTTCTGATGATGAAACCGAGTTAATCTAACTGCCCACAACGTCTTTGACCATATAAATGAACAAAATCATTACTAAAATAAGAGATCTCATTTCATAAGAAAAAAATTCAGCTACAAGTCTCAAAATCAAACAGTTGCAACCCAGAAAAGAGAGATCCTTCCATAATAAGCCCAAAACTATTCTCAAAAACCACACTGAATGAGGATAATAACCATAACTAAGACGACGGCGGTTGCCAAGCCCTCACCCAATCAGTCAAAGTAGCGACATTTCTGGTGATATCTTCAATGTTATCGCTCTTCAACGCCATTACTATGTCCTCCGAATAGCTCTCCTTTGCCTCCTCCAGCAGCACTTGGAATATCTCGCACTCAATGTTGTTCTGAAGCTTCTTCTCCGAATAGCCTCTGTATGTGTATATACATACATACATATATATATATATATGTGTGTGTGTGTGTGTGATATATATAATTAAAAGCATTGAGTAAATCTAGAAAGATCGAGAAGGAGAATCGCCGAGACAATTACCTGTTGTGCAAGCGATCGTACAAGACGGAATTTTCGGTCTGAAGAACAACCACAAGATCAAACCACCGCTCGGGGAAGAAATCGCATCCATGGTAGTCGACGATATTCCCTCCTTCTTCCATCAAATCCTCTAGCTCATCGCACACCTGAGAATCACTCAATCAAATTGACTGATCAGAAAATCCTAAATTAATTGGGAAAGCTAGGGTTTTGAGAGAGTACGAGGTCTTCGTTGATGACATAGCAGTCGAGGTCCGCGTCCCAGCCGTCGTGGAGGTTCTTCTCCTTGACCAAGTCTCCGACGCAGATGTGGCGGAACTGAGTGCTCTCCGACAGGGTAGAGGAGGTCGTTGTCTTGCCGGTTCCCGGAGTTCCGGTGACGAGAATGTTGGGCTTCTTCCTCTTCTTGGTGTCGTCTTGTGCCATGTCTTCTCTCTCTCTCTCTCTCTCTCTCTCAAACAGCTGTTAAAAGAGAGGTTTTGCGGGGGCTTTTGTCTGTTCCGAGACCCAGAGAGAGAAAGTGAAACGCAAGGGAGAACCTTATGAAACCATGGATTGAAAACGATGGCAACTGAAGACGACAAAGTGAATGTGAAAACGACAAAAGAAAATACATGGAGCAAGAAAAACGATGCGACGAAATTTTTGAAAAACGACAAAAAGAAACCAGCATGACTTCAGAAACGACATTTCCGTTAGAATTAACAGAGTAAGGAAACCCACGGAATAGGAATGAGAAGAAGAAGGAAAAATGTTAAAGAAACGACACAATACTTGAACGGCATAAAAAACGTTCGACGACATAAAATTAATAAACGACAACGACATCCTAGACTGTAAACGAAAACAAAACATTAAAACATAGGTGCGATGGCAACGGGCGGGGTCGGGGAATGCTTTCTCGTCCCCATCCCCACCACCAAAATCATCCTCATTTTTATTTCCAATCCTGCTTAAATGGAAATGTGGTCAGGGTCGGAGAAGAGAATTCCCCATCGGAGGGTTTTCTGTATACCCACCTTATTCTTCATCTATTATAAATGTAGATTTGAAAATATAATAAAATAAAAGCAAACAATGAAGTAGAAATGTACCATAAATTAGTCTAAAACGAAGATTTAATAAACAAACTAACTTCTAAATATATGCAAATAAAATCTTACAAAATAAAATTATTAAAAGTCTAATCAAAACGTTACAAACTCTTAAAACTAAATATTTATAAAACATTTGAGTTAAAAAAAAAAAAAAAGAGACTTGAATCCATAAAAAATAAATAGAAAACTATCCTTTTTTATCTATTCCTCTAGTTTCAATATACATTCCATGGATGCACACATTTTCAAAGACAATTTTCATAGTATATTATTTACTTATAAATATAATTGAAATCATACACAAATGCATATATATATATATATGAGGACGGGGTGAGGCGGGAATGCTTTCCTCATCCCCGCCTTGCTAAATTTTGGGATAAGATTTCATCCTCATTCTCGAACTTAGTCCCCCTCCTATCCTTATCTCGTTTGAGATGGATCTCTGCGGGACTTGTCCCTGCGGGGAATATTGTCATCCCTAAACATAGGAGACACGAAAATGGCAAAAAGATGCAACAAAATAAGGAAAACGACACAAAACAGGAAACACAAGGAAAAGGATAAATGTCAACGAACACAGAAACGATAGGACCATGGAAAAGACATTAATATTTTAAAACTAGGAAGGGCATGGAACTTGACAAACGACAATACTATGTTGAAACAGGAAACGGCAACAAAATGTGAAATAGTATGAAACAGGATAGCCGACAACAAAAATTAGATAATAACAAAATAAGGAACACGACACACAACGTGAAGCATAAAGGAAAAGGTTAAAGAAACGGTAGCAAACTGATAAACGACATAATCCCAAAACGATTATAAAATTATCCACAAATGGTTTGAAAACCAGAGAGAAACCTTAAAACGACAACAAAACCTGATGCTAAAGGAAACCTGATGCCTCACCAAAACATAAATTCATCACCGTTGAGAACTTTTATGTGCAGATGCTTCTTTCTAAAGTAAAGCTTCAACATTTCTCTGCTTTTAGAAGTCACAAGTTTAATGATATAAATTTTATTAATCGATAAAATGAATCGTACAACAAAGAGTATTAAAATAAAAAACAAAAAATTGCACATATTGTGACAATAAATGTATATTCCCTGCAATGCACTTCGCAGATCAGATCCTCTTGTATGAAAGTTTACAACACAAACCCCCTCCTGGTCAGCAGCGAGCACAAAGAAGCAGGTGACGAAAACTAGTGCTTCTTTGAGAGAGTAAACCGCGGAGGTTGCAGTTTTACTTCACTTTACCAGTTTAATTTACCCCCTCTTGTTGAGAAAACTGGTTATAATAACACGAGAATTTGCCGGGGTGTGTGTGTCTCTAGCTGATTGGTTTATCATCTGAGGTAGATTTTGTCGGGCTTGAAGTACTAGTCTCGGGGTTGGTATTTACGGGACAACGAGAAGCAAAATGACAGAACCGGCATTTCCACCGCTCTTCTTCGGGAGTGTAACTTGCTTCCCGCTCTCCTCGCCAGAACTCGAGACTACTATTAATTTGTTTCTTGAGCCAATCGAAGTCGTATGCGAATTGATCTTCACCAAGCACTGAATTATCCTGTTGGTATTCATATCTGCTTCGAAACAAACAACGTGATGTTATAAAACATCTTGCCTAAAAGAAATGTTCAAGGTTGAGTTATGGACTGCCACATGTAGAAGTCAAGCAAGCAAAAATGCAATTACTAATTGCTGCTAGGATTCAGGATTCCTATCTAGACATGTTATGAAGTTCAAACAAAATTCTAAAAATATGTAATAAGACTTTTATTATTTGTTAATCTTCACACACATAAATCAGCACTCCAACAAACATAATAGTATTTTAAGATTTAAAAAAAACAAAAACAAAAACAAAAAAACTTTACATTCAGATGTTACATTTACCTTAATAAAAGCTGGTCTTGAGCAGGGAGCAGCGTGGTACATGTGCTTATGTAGTACCTCATGATGTCCTCAAGGATCTGCGTAATTAAGACGAATTAGGCAAAGTATCCACGAACTCTGCTACATTCAATTTTGTTAACTAAATGTATTGAATACCTCAACAAGAGAAAATCTTTTACCTTTGCGGGGAACCCCAAGTCGGCAGTTCTCTCAATAATCTCTTTAGATAAGATATGATAGGGATTCAAGGAGTAATAGTCAAAGAACTTTTTGGTAGGGAAATTATTGGTGACTAAATCGTCCCACATACGCTTGTAGCACATTAATTGAAACCTGCAAGAGTAGACACAAATCATGACTATTCGGATGAATTTCCTCATTTAATCGAGTGCAATAAAAAGTTAAGCCAATAGCACAGATACCTTCCATTTCTTCGTTGTGCTTCAGAAGGAAGTGTTGGCTGAACACGAGTCTTTGTATCAACTAATAACGGGTTTCTTTCAGTTTCTGTTCCAGGCATTCGAATCTCATCAATCACTCCCACCACCCATACACCTTCTATATAACTTATTCTAGTATAATTAGCAAGCAGACCTTGTCAGTAAAGGAAAGGATGAAAGTTAGTGCTGCTCCAGTTAAATCAATGCATATGCACACGAGCACGCATGCATATGCGAAAGAGAGAGACCACAACCCAAAAGGACCAATGTGCAAATCTTAGAAACTTACAGCGGAAGCTCACGAGTCAATCCTTCAGATAATAATTGATTTACACCAGTAATAAAATTTAAAAGCTTCAAGGCCCATCTATCTTCAACTGATGGCACAAGAAACTTGACTTTCTTTACAACCTGGAAAGAAATTAAAATCAAGATGTGAGCTCTGAAAGTTACTGCGGTAGAACATCTATGAAAGCATATAATTCGATATCTGAAATGCGCATGGAACAAAATGGATTTCTAGTTAATATTTATGTAGGAGAAGTAAACATTTCCTAGAAAATGATATCATTTAAATTCTAAAAATTGCAAAGAAATGATTCCAAAAGGTGTACCTCCTCTTCAAGTTTCGCATGGCGAGCAATACCATTTCTCATAGCTTCATTGACTATTCGCTTGCCAAGGAGGAGACTTAACTCCTCTTGTTTCTCGCACCATTCCTGTTGTTGAACGATGAAAGTAAGAACAAAACTAAATCAAATATGCCCATTTTCACAAGTTAACAAGATCGAAACATTTAACATAACTACGGAAAACATAACAAGATGCCTTGCAGCCAAATTCAATAAATCAGAACCGAAATGCCCAAATCGAACAAACCAAAAACTCGGACCAAGCAGAAAGCCTTATCCGTAAAAATTGTTTAAAAAAAAAAAAAAAGAAATAAAAACAGAAGAACCCAGAAAAGAAAATACCATTAAAGTAAAATCAGTGACGGACAAGCCCTTCTTTTTCCTAAACCGAAGTAGAAACGAGTCAGGTAAGCGGGTCTTCTTCCGGGTGGCTCCGAAATCCTCCATGTCCGTGTGCTCCATGCCTTTGTTGGCCGGAAAGCCCCTCTTGGAGAGGGCGGTGATGGATTGAACGGAGCGGACGTTGCGGTGGAAGAGGGAGTGAGAGGAGGAGGAGAGAGACGAGCGAGCGGAGGCCATGGTCAGAGCAGCTTCGAGAAGGGCCATCTCTTCGTCGCTGACGATCTCGGTGGGGATTTGGGGAACGCCTCTAACGCTACAGTTGTTGTCGTTTAAGTTGTTGTTGTTGATCGGGGAAGATCCGGAGCGAATCTCGGAGGTTGACTCGGTCATCGTGGGCGACTCGGTGAGTTCGCGGAAGAAATTTTACCGTTGGAATCGCCACGCTTCGTGGGCAAGTCATTCATTCTATCTATCTGGACTCTGGATTTTGTTTTTGTTTTTTGTTTTTGTTTTTCGGGGTAGCAGTCGTTGTTGGCATTTGGGATTATTCGTATGTGTCACTCACATCGAATATAAGATACATCTATCTCGTTTTATCCACTTTTTTTTTTTTTTAAATTTAAACTCAACATTTTGTGATAAAAATCACGTATAAAATTATAGCTAATTATACTTGTCAATGCTAAAATTTACTATCAAATTTTAATCAGGTTAGTAAAAAACGTTCATTGGGATCCTTATACATGTTTGTGAAAATCACAAAGTATCATAATAACGAAACAAACTAATCAGAAAATGAAAAAAATGAGAATAACGCCGTAAATGTATTACGTTCTCTTGAGTATGTTGGGTTTTCACTATATAAATTTTTGGAATACAATGGTTTTCAGTTTCTGAACGTAATTTGGCAAGTAAGCAAAAAATGAAAAGAAAAAAAAAAAGATCCCCTTCAAGAGGGGGATCTTCCATATTTATAAAAGAAAAATAGTGGATCTAAATGAATAGTAGTGAGTAGTTTCTCACTAAGCATATTTGAAATACGTAAAAGAATGTGGGTCTTGATGTCACGATTGTTCATGGGTTTGGTAGTTATTGAAGTGGATCTGATGTGACGTCATAATCGATCGTGGCTTTGACGGTTATTGAAATGAACCTAATATGACATCATAATCGATCGTGGGCTTGACGGTTATTGGGATTAACCCTTATTTGTAGTATTCGTCAAATATGAACGACAAACGATGAAACAGTCAGTCAAGAAGGCCAAGAGCTATGCATCATTCGTGACTTATTTTATTAGCACAAATGTTCACCCGATCCATGCTTGAACTGACGGGACTAAAGGAAACAATATCACTTGATTGCGAACAATCATCATTCGCCCTCAAACCAAGTTAAGATTATTCATTGGGCCCAGCCCAAATGCTCGAAAATGTCAAATAGGCTGTAATCCGGATTTCGTTGTTCGCTTGACAAACCGTTGAAGACTAACGGTATTACGGAGAGACGAAGTTGACCCCAACAATACTTACAATCTATAATCTAAGTTTTTATTTTATTATTATTATTATTTTTTTTTTTTTTTGCATAGTGAAAGTATTGAAGTAGGAAAAAAAAATTTTTAAGAGAATTTAAACTCAATATTTTGTAAAAAATTGCGTAGAAAATTATAGCTATTATTTTTTTTATAATTAAAAGGATATGGGGGTGATCGTATCATTTTCAAGTTTTCAGTCTCATAGGCAGGAATTTCTTATCTAGATATGATAATGAGATATGTTCTTTATACTAATTTCTCTCAGTCGGTCATCCTAAGTCTACCTTACCATCACCAAACCATATTTTAACAGCCGAAGCTAAAACGAGACCTAAGGAGAGATAAATGAGAATGAATCCGGATGAATGAATGAGAAAACTAACAAAGTCACCCATCATTATTAACTCATCCACTCCTGTGGGTGTATAAAATTATAGCCAATAATACTTACAAGCTCTTATCTCAAATTTTTTAATTTGGTTTGTGTTATTTATTTATTTATCTTGGCATAGTGTAGGTTCTTTCTTTTTTCTTTTTTTTTTTTTTGGTCGGATGTGTTGGACTAGGATATTAGTTATTATTACAAGGGTCCCCAAGGATTATGAGAGGGGCTTGGGGCTGATTTGATGGAAAGTGATGAAGTTCTTATTGTGGTGTGAGTGATAAAATGAAACTTTTTCCCACTGCATAAAAAAAAAGTACATGTTTTCAACAAGGGCAAGTAAGCTCGCATGGTTCCTTGCAAGATAAGCCGACTTAAGAGACGACGAGTCAAGACATGTTGTTTTCGTTTTGTTTTTCGTATCATGTTTGAGTCTTGAGCATCTCCAAAATGTAATGTCAAATACGTAGGAGAAGTAAACATTTCCTAGAAAATGACACCATTTAATTTCTAAAAATTGCAAAGAAATGATTCCAAAAGGTGTACCTCTTCTTCAAGTTTCGCATGGCGAGCAATGATACCACTTCTCATAGCCTCATTGACTATTGGCTCGCCAAGGAGACTGAACTCCTTTTGTTTCTCGCACCATTCCTGTTGTTGAAAGATGAAAGTAACAACAAAACTAAATCAAATATGTCCATTTTCGCAAGTTAACAAGATTGAAACATTTAAAATAACTACAGAAAACATAACAAGATGCCTTGCAGCCAAATTCAATAAATCAGAACCGAAATGCCCAAATCGAACAAACCCAAAACTCGGCCCAAGCAGAAAGCTTTATCCATAAAAATTGTTTAAAAAAAGAAAAAAGAAAGAAAGAAAAACAGAAGAACCCAGAAAAGGAAATTACCGTTGAAGTAAAATCAGTGACGGACAAGCGCTTCTTCTTCCGAAACCGAAGCAGAAACGAGTCGGGAAAGCGGGTCTTCTTCCGGGTGGCTACGAAATCCTCCATGTCCGGGGAGGCAGGAAAGCCCCTCTTGGAAAGGGCGGTGATGGAGTATACGGAGCGGACGTTGCGGTGGAAGAGGGAGTGAGAGGAAGTGGAGAGAGAGGAGCCAGCGGAGGCCATGGCCGGAGCAGCTTCGAGAAGGCCATCTCTTCGTCGCTGTGATCACGATGGGGATTTCGGGAACGCTCTGCGCGGACCTCTTCGTCGCTGTAGATCACGATGGGATTTCGGGCCTCTGCTGCTACCGTTGTTGTCGTTTAAGTTGTTGTCGTTGATCGGGGAAGATCCGGAGCGTATCTCGGAGGTTGACTCGGTCATCGTTGGCGACTCGGTGAGTTCGCGTAAGAAATGTTACCGTTGGAATCGCCACGCTTACAAGTCATTCATTATATTCGTCTGGACTCTAGATTTAGGTACGTCTCTCTTCTTTCATGCACTTTTTTTTTTTTTTTTTTTTTCTGTTGAATTTTTTTTTTATTAACCTTAAAGTAAGAAAATTTAAACTCAACATTTTGCCATAAAATAACATATAAAATTATAGCTAATTATACTTACAATCTCTAATCTCAATATTTTAAATTTTTTTTTTTTGGTATAGTGAAAGTAGTGAAGTAGGTTTTTTTTTTAAAGAGAATTTAAACTCAATATTTTGTGATAAAATCGAATATAAATTTTTTTTTATTTTGGTTAATGGAAAGGATCTGAGGATGGTTTTATCATTTTTAAGTTTTCAATCCTACAGATAAGAATCCATTTTTTTAGGTATGATAAGAACATATTCTTTATGATAATTTCTCTCCATCCGATATCTACCATATTATTATCAAATCATACTTTAATAGTTGAAGCTGAAACGGGAGAAAAGCTAGCAAAGTCACCTATGATTACCAATTCATCAACCTTTATGGGTGTATAAAATTACAACTAATTATACTTACGAGCTCTTATCTCAAATTTTTTTTTTAATTTTGTTTGTGTTATTATTATTATTATTATTTTGGCATAGTCAAAGCATTGGAGTAGGTTCCATTTTTTTGGGTCGGATGTATTGGACTAGGATATTAGTTGTTATTATTATAAGGGTCCCCAATGATTATGCGAGGGCCTTGGGGATTGACTTAATGGAAAGTGATAGGAAGTTTTTATCGTGGTGTGAGAGATAAGATGAAACTTTTTCCCACTGTATTAGCTCACATGGTTCCTTGCAAGATACGCCGACTTAAGAGGCGACGAGTCAACACATGTCGTTTTCGTTTTCGTATCGTGTTTCATGCTTGAGCATCTCCAAAATGTAAAGTCAAATTGTTGTGACGATTAAAATTTTGATATTTGAATAAAAAAAATATTCTTTAGGTTATTTTCGATATGGATCTATACTTGTAACAAAAAAATTGAAAATAAAATTATTTTATTTATATTTTAATATATGATGATATTTTTAATGTTATTTTCACCTTTTATCATTGTTATAATATTTCAAAATTTGTAAAAGTGAATATTTAGAATTTTAATAAATTAAAAATGAAAATATTGTGATAATTATATGAATTAATAATAATAAAATGTTAAATTTGAATTGGTTATATCTTGTTGTAAATTCATAACAAAATTTAGCATGTGATAAATTTGATATCAAGATAGGACTTAGATCATCTTTAATGTTTATGCTAAAAGATCATGCCAATAGTAAAATTGACATTTAGATCTCAATAAAGTGTTATATTTGATGTCAAATTTTCTATATGCTAAATTTTGTAGCCAATTCTCCACTGGATATAGACAATACCAAATTTAACACTTAATTTTTATCGGTTATTGCCTTAACTTTTTACGTATATCATAATATTTTCATTTTTAATTTATTAAAATAGGTAGCGATGGCAACGGGGTGGGTTCGGGGAATGCTTTCTCGTCCCCATCCCCACCATCAAAATCATCCTCATTTTTATTCCCAACCCCGCTTAAGTGGAAACGTGGTCAAGGGTCGGGGAAGAGAATTCCCCATCGGAGGGGTTTCCTTATACCCACCTTATTCTCCATTTATTATAAATGTAAATTTGAAAATATAACAAAATAAAAGCAAACAATGAAGTAGAAATGTACCATAAATTAGTCTAAAACTGAAGATTTAATAAACTAACTAACTTCTAAATATATGCAAATAAAATCTTGCAAAATAAAATTATTAAAAGTCTAATCAAAACGTTACAAACTCTTAAAACTAAACATTTATAAAACATTTGAGTTAAAAAAAAAAAAAGAGACTTGAATCCATAAAAAATAAATATAAAATTATCCTTTTTTGTCTATTCCTCTAGTTTCAATATACATTTCATGGAGGCACACATTTTCAAAAACAATTTTCATAGTATATTATTTACTTATAAATATAATTGAAATCATACACAAATGTATATATATATATATATATGAGGACGGGGTGAGGTGGGAATGCTTTCATCGTCCCCGCCTTGTTAAGTTTTGGGGATCATCCTCATTCCCGAACTTTACCCCCTATCCTTATCTCATTTGAGATGGATCTCTCCGGGAATATTGTCATCCGTAATAGGAGACACGAAAATGGCAAAAAGATGCAACAAAATAAGGAAAACGACACAAAACAGGAAACACAAGGAAAAGGATAAATGTCAACGAACACAGAAACGATAGGACCATGGAAAAGACATTAATATTTTAAAACTAGGAAGGGCATGGAACTTGACAAACGACAATACTATGTTGAAACAGGAAACGGCAACAAAATGTGAAATAGTATGAAACAGGATAGCCGACAACAAAAATTAGATAATAACAAAATAAGGAACACGACACACAACGTGAAGCATAAAGGAAAAGGTTAAAAAAAACGGTAGCAAACTGATAAACGACATAATCCCAAAACGATTATAAAATTATCCACAAATGGTTTGAAAACCAGAGAGAAACCTTAAAACGACAACAAAACCTGATGCTAAAGGAAACCTGATGCCTTCACCAAAACATAAATTCATCACCGTTGAGAACTTTTATGTGCAGATGCTTCTTTCTAAAGTAAAGCTTCAACATTTCTCTGCTTTTAGAAGTCACAAGTTTAATGATATAAATTTTATTAATCGATAAAATGAATCGTACAACAAAGAGTATTAAAATAAAAAACAAAAAATTGCACATATTGTGACAAGAAATGTATATTCCCTGCAATGCACTTCGCAGATCAGATCCTCTTGTATGAAAGTTTACAACACAAACCCCCTCCTGGTCAGCAGCGAGCACAAAGAAGCAGGTGACGAAAACTAGTGCTTCTTTGAGAGAGTAAACCGCGGAGGTTGCAGTTTTACTTCACTTTACCAGTTTAATTTACCCCCTCTTGTTGAGAAAACTGGTATAATAACACGAGAATTTGCCGGGGTGTGTGTGTCTCTAGCTGATTGGTTTATCATCTGAGGTAGATTTTGTCGGGCTTGAAGTACTAGTCTCGGGGTTGGTATTTACGGGACAACGAGAAGCAAAATGACAGAACCGGCATTTCCACCGCTCTTCTTCGGGAGTGTAACTTGCTTCCCGCTCTCCTCGCCAGAACTCGAGACTACTATTAATTTGTTTCTTGAGCCAATCGAAGTCGTATGCGAATTGATCTTCACCAAGCACTGAATTATCCTGTTGGTATTCATATCTGCTTCGAAACAAACAACGTGATGTTATAAAACATCTTGCCTAAAAGAAATGTTCAAGGTTGAGTTATGGACTGCCACATGTAGAAGTCAAGCAAGCAAAAATGCAATTACTAATTGCTGTTAAGATTCAGGATTCCTATCTAGACATGTTATGAAGTTCAAACAAAATTCTAAAAATATGTAATAAGACTTTTATTATTTGTTAATCTTCACACACATAAATCAGCACTCCAACAAACATAATAGTATTTTAAGATTTAAAAAAAACAAAAACAAAAACAAAAAACTTTACATTCAGATGTTACATTTACCTTAATAAAAGCTGGTCTTGAGCAGGGAGCAGCGTGGTACATGTGCTTATGTAGTACCTCATGATGTCCTCAAGGATCTGCGTAATTAAGACGAATTAGGCAAAGTATCCACGAACTCTGCTACATTCAATTTTGTTAACTAAATGTATTGAATACCTCAACAAGAGAAAATCTTTTACCTTTGCGGGGAACCCCAAGTCGGCAGTTCTCTCAATAATCTCTTTAGATAAGATATGATAGGGATTCAAGGAGTAATAGTCAAAGAACTTTTTGGTAGGGAAATTATTGGTGACTAAATCGTCCCACATACGCTTGTAGCACATTAATTGAAACCTGCAAGAGTAGACACAAATCATGACTATTCGGATGAATTTCCTCATTTCATCGAGTGCAATAAAAAGTTAAGCCAATAGCACAGATACCTTCCATTTCTTCGTTGTGCTTCAGAAGGAAGTGTTGGCTGAACACGAGTCTTTGTATCAACTAATAACGGGTTTCTTTCAGTTTCTGTTCCAGGCATTCGAATCTCATCAATCACTCCCACCACCCATACACCTTCTATATAACTTATTCTAGTATAATTAGCAAGCAGACCTTGTCAGTAAGGAAAGGATGAAAGTTAGTGCTGCTCCAGTTAAATCAATGCATATGCACACAAGCACGCATGCATATGCGAAAGAGAGAGACCACAACCCAAAAGGACCAATGTGCAAATCTTAGAAACTTACAGCGGAAGCTCACGAGTCAATCCTTCAGATAATAATTGATTTACACCAGTAATAAAATTTAAAAGCTTCAAGGCCCATCTATCTTCAACTGATGGCACAAGAAACTTGACTTTCTTTACAACCTGGAAAGAAATTAAAATCAAGATGTGAGCTCTGAAAGTTACTGCGGTAGAACATCTATGAAAGCATATAATTCGATATCTGAAATGCGCATGGAACAAAATGGATTTCTAGTTAATATTTATGTAGGAGAAGTAAACATTTCCTAGAAAATGATATCATTTAAATTCTAAAAATTGCAAAGAAATGATTCCAAAAGGTGTACCTCCTCTTCAAGTTTCGCATGGCGAGCAATACCATTTCTCATAGCTTCATTGACTATTCGCTTGCCAAGGAGGAGACTTAACTCCTCTTGTTTCTCGCACCATTCCTGTTGTTGAACGATGAAAGTAAGAACAAAACTAAATCAAATATGCCATTTTCACAAGTTAACAAGATCGAAACATTTAACATAACTACGGAAACATAACAAGATGCCTTGCAGCCAAATTCAATAAATCAGAACCGAAATGCCCAAATCGAACAAACCAAAAACTCGGACCAAGCAGAAAGCCTTATCCGTAAAAATTGTTTAAAAAAAAAAAAAAAGAAATAAAAACAGAAGAACCCAGAAAAGAAAAGTACCATTAAAGTAAAATCAGTGACGGACAAGCCCTTCTTTTTCCTAAACCGAAGTAGAAACGAGTCAGGTAAGCGGGTCTTCTTCCGGGTGGCTCCGAAATCCTCCATGTCCGTGTGCTCCATGCCTTTGTTGGCCGGAAAGCCCCTCTTGGAGAGGGCGGTGATGGATTGAACGGAGCGGACGTTGCGGTGGAAGAGGGAGTGAGGAGAGGAGGAGGAGAGAGACGAGCGAGCGGAGGCCATGGTCAGAGCAGCTTCGAGAAGGGCCATCTCTTCGTCGCTGACGATCTCGGTGGGGATTTGGGGAACGCCTCTAACGCTACAGTTGTAGTCGTTTAAGTTGTTGTTGTTGATCGGGGAAGATCCGGAGCGAATCTCGGAGGTTGACTCGGTCATCGTGGGCGACTCGGTGAGTTCGCGGAAGAAATTTTACCGTTGGAATCGCCACGCTTCGTGGGCAAGTCATTCATTCTATCTATCTGGACTCTGGATTTTGTTTTTGTTTTCTTGTTTTTGTTTTTCGGGGTAGCAGTCGTTGTTGGCATTTGGGATTATTCGTATGTGTCACTCACATCGAATATAAGATACATCTATCTCGTTTTATCCACTTTTTTTTTTTTTAAATTTAAACTCAACATTTTGTGATAAAATCACGTATAAAATTTGCTTTTACTTGTCAATGAAGATTAAATTTTAATAAGTTAGTAGTAAAAAACGTTCATTGGGTACTTATACATGTTTGTGAAATCACAAAGTATCATAATAACGAAACAAATAATCAGAAAATGAAAAAAATGAGAAAAGCCGTAAATGATTACGTTCTCTAGTATGGGGTTTTCACTATATAAATTTTTGGAAAAATGGTTTTCAGTTTCTGAAGTAATTTGGCAAGTAAGCAAAAATGAAAAGAAAAAAAAAAAGATCCCCTTCAAGAGGGGATTTTCATATTTATAAGAATAGTGATCTAATGAATAGTAGTGAGTGTTTCACTAACAATTTGAAATAGAATAAAATGATGGTAGGGGATCTGGGTATGGTGACGTCATAATCGATCGTGGCTTTGACGGTTATTGAAATGAACCTAATATGACATCATAATCGATCGTGGGCTTGACGGTTATTGGGATTAACCCTTATTTGTAGTATTCGTCAAATATGAACGACAAACGATGAAACAGTCAGTCAAGAAGGCCAAGAGCTATGCATCATTCGTGACTTATTTTATTAGCACAAATGTTCACCCGATCCATGCTTGAACTGACGGGACTAAAGGAAACAATATCACTTGATTGCGAACAATCATCATTCGCCCTCAAACCAAGTTAAGATTATTCATTGGGCCCAGCCCAAATGCTCGAAAATGTCAAATAGGCTGTAATCCGGATTTCGTTGTTCGCTTGACAAACCGTTGAAGACTAACGGTATTACGGAGAGACGAAGTCTGACCCCAACAATACTTACAATCTATAATCTCAAGTTTTTATTTTATTATTATTATTATTTTTTTTTTTTTTTGCATAGTGAAAGTATTGAAGTAGGAAAAAAAAATTTTTAAGAGAATTTAAACTCAATATTTTGTAACAAAATTGCGTAGAAAATTATAGCTATTATTTTTTTTAATAATTAAAAGGATATGGGGTGATCGTATCATTTTCAAGTTTTCAGTCTCATAGGCAGGAATTTCTTCATCTAGGTATGATAATGAGATATGTTCTTTATACTAATTTCTCTCAGTCGGTCATCCTAAGTCTACCTTACCATCACCAAACCATATTTTAACAGTCGAAGCTAAAACGAGACCTAAGGAGAGATAAATGAGAATCGAATCCGGATGAATGAATGGGAGAAACTAACAAAGTCACTCATCATTATTAACTCATCCACTCCTGTGGGTGTATAAAATTATAGCCAATAATACTTACAAGCTCTTATCTCAAATTTTTTAATTTGGTTTGTGTTATTTATTTATTTATCTTGGCATAGTGTAGGTTCTTTCTTTTTTCTTTTTTTTTTTTTGGTCGGATGTGTTGGACTAGGATATTAGTTATTATTACAAGGGTCCCAAGGATTATGAGAGGGGCTTGGGGCTGATTTGATGGAAAGTGATGAAGTTCTTATTGTGGTGTGAGTGATAAAATGAAACTTTTTCCCACTGCATAAAAAAAAAGTACATGTTTTCAACAAGGGCAAGTAAGCTCGCATGGTTCCTTGCAAGATAAGCCGACTTAAGAGACGACGAGTCAAGACACGTTGTTTTCGTTTTCGTTTTTCGTATCATGTTTGAGTCTTGAGCATCTCCAAAATGTAATGTCAAATTACTGTAGGAGAAGTAAACATTTCCTAGAAAATGACACCATTTAATTTCTAAAAATTGCAAAGAAATGATTCCAAAAGGCGTACCTCTTCTTCAAGTTTCGCATGGCGAGCAATGATACCACTTCTCATAGCCTCATTGACTATTGGCTCGCCAAGGAGACTGAACTCCTTTTGTTTCTCGCACCATTCCTGTTGTTGAAAGATGAAGGTAACAACAAAACTAAATCAAATATGTCCATTTTCGCAAGTTAACAAGATTGAAACATTTAAAATAACTACAGAAAACATAACAAGATGCCTTGCAGCCAAATTCAATAAATCAGAACCGAAATGCCCAAATCGAACAAACTCAAAACTCGGCCCAAGCAGAAAGCTTTATCCATAAAAATTGTTTAAAAAAAGAAAAAAGAAAGAAAGAAAAACAGAAGAACCCAGAAAAGGAAATTACCGTTGAAGTAAAATCAGTGACGGACAAGCGCTTCTTCTTCCGAAACCGAAGCAGAAACAAGTCGGGAAAGCGGGTCTTCTTCCCGGTGGCTACGAAATCCTCCATGTCCGGGGAGGCAGGAAAGCCCCTCTTGGAAAGGGCGGTGATGGAGTATACGGAGCGGACGTTGCGGTGGAAGAGGGAGTGAGAGGAAGTGGAGAGAGAGGAGCCAGCGGAGGCCATGGCCGGAGCAGCTTCGAGAATGGCCATCTCTTCGTCGCTGTCGATCACGATGGGGATTTCGGGAACGCCTCTGCTGGCCATGGCCGGAGCAGCTTCGAGAAGGGCCATCTCTTCGTCGCTGTAGATCACGATGGGGATTTCGGGAACGCCTCTGCTGCTACCGTTGTTGTCGTTTAAGTTGCTGTCGTTGATCGGGGAAGATCCGGAGCGTATCTCGGAGGTTGACTCGGTCATCGTTGGCGACTCGGTGAGTTCGCGTAAGAAATGTTACCGTTGGAATCGCCACGCTTCGTGGGCAAGTCATTCATTATATTCGTCTGGACTCTAGATTTAGGTACGTCTCTCTTCTTTCATGCACTTTTTTTTTTTTTTTTTTTCTGTTGAATTTTTTTTTAATTAACCTTAAAGTAAGAAAATTTAAACTCAACATTTTGCGATAAAATAACATATAAAATTATAGCTAATTATACTTACAATCTCTAATCTCAATATTTTAATTTTTTTTTTTTGGCATAGTGAAAGTAGTGAAGTAGGTTTTTTTTTAAGAGAATTTAAACTCAATATTTTGTGATAGAATCGTATATAATTTTTTTTTTTATTTTGGTTAATGGAAAGGATCTGAGGATGGTTTTATCATTTTTAAGTTTTCAATCCTACAGGTAAGAATCCATTTTTTTAGGTATGATAAGAACATATTCTTTATGATAGTTTCTCTCAGTCGGTCATCCGATATCTACCATATTATTATCAAATCATACTTTAATAGTCGAAGCTGAAACGGGAGAAAAGCTAGCAAAGTCACCTATGATTACCAATTCATCAACCTTTATGGGTGTATAAAATTACAACTAATTATACTTACAAGCTCTTATCTCAAATTTTTTTTTTAATTTTGTTTGTGTTATTATTATTATTATTATTATTTTGGCATAGTCAAAGCATTGGAGTAGGTTCCATTTTTTTTGGTCGGATGTATTGGACTAGGATATTAGTTGTTATTATTATAAGGGTCCCCAATGATTATGCGAGGGCCTTGGGGATTGACTTAATGGAAAGTGATAGGAAGTTTTTATCGTGGTGTGAGAGATAAGATGAAACTTTTTCCCACTGTATTAGCTCACATGGTTCCTTGCAAGATAAGCCGACATAAGAGGCGACGAGTCAAGACATGTCGTTTTCGGTTTCGTATAGTGTTTCATGCATGAGCATCTCCAAAATGTAAAGTCAAATTGTTGTGATGATTAAAATTTTGATATTTGAATAAAAAAAATATTCTTTAGGTTATTTTCGATATGGATCTATACTTGTAACAAAAAAATTGAAAATAAAATTATTTTATTTATATTTTAATATATGATGATATTTTTAATGTTATTTTCACCTTTTATCATTGTTATAATATTTCAAAATTTGTAAAAGTGAATATTTAGAATTTTAATAAATTAAAAATGAAAATATTGTGATAATTATATTATAAAAGTCAGGTTAAAAATTAATAATAATAAAATGTTAAATTTGAATTGGTTATATCTTGTTGTAAATTCATAACAAAATTTAGCATGTGATAAATTTGATATCAAGATAGGACTTAGATCATCTTTAATGTTTATGCTAAAAGATCATGCCAATAGTAAAATTGACATTTAGATCTCAATAAAGTGTTATATTTGATGTCAAATTTTCTATATGCTAAATTTTGTAGCCAATTCTCCACTGAATATAGACAATACCAAATTTAACACTTAATTTTTATCGGTTATTGCCTTAACTTTTTACGTATATCATAATATTTTCATTTTTAATTTATTAAAATAGGTGGCGATGGCAACGGGGTGGGTTCGGGGAATGCTTTCTCGTCCCCATCCCCACCATCAAAATCATCCTCATTTTTATTTCCAACCCCGCTTAAGTGGAAACGTGGTCAGGGGTCGGGGAAGAGAATTCCCCATCGGAGGGGTTTCCTTATACCCACCTTATTCTCCATCTATTATAAATGTAAATTTGAAAATATAACAAAATAAAAGCAAACAATGAAGTAGAAATGTACCATAAATTAGTCTAAAACTGAAGATTTAATAAACAAACTAACTTCTAAATATATGCAAATAAAATCTTGCAAAATAAAATTATTAAAAGTCTAATCAAAACGTTACAAACTCTTAAAACTAAACATTTATAAAACATTTGAGTTAAAAAAAAAAAAGAGATTTGAATCCATAAAAAATAAATATAAAATTATCCTTTTTTGTCTATTCCTCTAGTTTCAATATACATTTCATGGAGGCACACATTTTCAAAAACAATTTTCATAGTATATTATTTACTTATAAATATAATTGAAATCATACACAAATGTATATATATATATATATATATATGAGGACGGGGTGAGGTGGGAATGCTTTCATCGTCCCCGCCTTGTTAAGTTTTGGGGATCATCCTCATTCCCGAACTTTACCCCCTATCCTTATCTCATTTGAGATGGATCTCTGCGGGAATATTGTCATCCCTAATAGGAGACACGAAAATGGCAAAAAGATGCAACAAAATAAGAAAAACAACACAAAACAGGAAACACAAGGAAAAGGATAAATGTCAACGAACACAGAAACGATAGGACCATGGAAAAGACATTAATATTTTAAAACTAGGAAGGGCATGGAACTTGACAAACGACAATACTATGTTGAAACAGGAAACGGCAACAAAATGTGAAATAGTATGAAACAGGATAGCCGACAACAAAAATTGGATAATAACAAAATAAGGAACACGACACACAACGTGAAGCATAAAGGAAAAGGTTAAAAAAAACGGTAGCAAACTGATAAACGACATAATCCCAAAACGATTATAAAATTATCCACAAATGGTTTGAAAACCAGAGAGAAACCTTAAAACGACAACAAAACCTGATGCTAAAGGAAACCTGATGCCTCACCAAAACATAAATTCATCACCGTTGAGAACTTTTATGTGCAGATGCTTCTTTCTAAAGTAAAGCTTCAACATTTCTCTGCTTTTAGAAGTCACAAGTTTAATGATATAAATTTTATTAATCGATAAAATGAATCGTACAACAAAGAGTATTAAAATAAAAAACAAAAAATTGCACATATTGTGACAAGAAATGTATATTCCCTGCAATGCACTTCGCAGATCAGATCCTCTTGTATGAAAGTTTACAACACAAACCCCCTCCTGGTCAGCAGCGAGCACAAAGAAGCAGGTGACGAAAACTAGTGCTTCTTTGAGAGAGTAAACCGCGGAGGTTGCAGTTTTACTTCACTTTACCAGTTTAATTTACCCCCTCTTGTTGAGAAAACTAATAACACGAGAATTTGCCGGGGTGTGTGTGTCTCTAGCTGATTGGTTTATCATCTGAGGTAGATTTTGTCGGGCTTGAAGTACTAGTCTCGGGGTTGGTATTTACGGGACAACGAGAAGCAAAATGACAGAACCGGCATTTCCACCGCTCTTCTTCGGGAGTGTAACTTGCTTCCCGCTCTCCTCGCCAGAACTCGAGACTACTATTAATTTGTTTCTTGAGCCAATCGAAGTCGTATGCGAATTGATCTTCACCAAGCACTGAATTATCCTGTTGGTATTCATATCTGCTTGGAAACAAACAACGTGATGTTATAAAACATCTTGCCTAAAAGAAATGTCCAAGGTTGAGTTATGGACTGCCACATGTAGAAGTCAAGCAAGCAAAAATGCAATTACTAATTGCTGTTAAGATTCAGGATTCCTATCTAGACATGTTATGAAGTTCAAACAAAATTCTAAAAATATGTAATAAGACTTTTATTATTTGTTAATCTTCACACACATAAATCAGCACTCCAACAAACATAATAGTATTTTAAGGTTTAAAAAAAACAAAAACAAAACAAAAAAACTTTACATTCAGATGTTACATTTACCTTAATAAAAGCTGGTCTTGAGCAGGGAGCAGCGTGGTACATGTGCTTATGTAGTACCTCATGATGTCCTCAAGGATCTGCGTAATTAAGACGAATTAGGCAAAGTATCCAAGAACTCTGCTACAGGATTTCAATTTTGTTAACTAAATGCATTGAATACCTCAACAAGAGAAAATCTTTTACCTTTGCGGGGAACCCCAAGTCGGCAGTTCTCTCAATAATCTCTTTAGATAAGATATGATAGGGATTCAAGGAGTAATAGCCAAAGAACTTTTTGGTAGGGAAATTATTGGTGACTAAATCGTCCCACATAAGCTTGTAGCACATTAATCGAAACCTGCAAGAGTAGACACAAATCATGACTATTCGGATGAATTTCCTCATTTAATCGAGTGCAATAAAAAGTTAAGCCAATAGCACAGATACCTTCCATTTCTTCGTTGTGCTTCAGAAGGAAGTGTTGGCTGAACACGAGTCTTTGTATCAACTAATAACGGGTTTCTTTCAGTTTCTGTTCCAGGCATTCGAATCTCATCAATCACTCCCACCACCCATACACCTTCTATATAACTTATTCTAGTATAATTAGCAAGCAGACCTTGTCAGTCAAGGAAAGGATGAAAGTTAGTGCTGCTCCAGTTAAATCAATGCATATGCACACGAGCACGCACGCATATGCGAAAGAGAGAGACCACAACCCAAAAGGACCAATGTGCAAATCTTAGAAACTTACAGCGGAAGCTCACGAGTCAATCCTTCAGATACTAATTGATTTACACCAGTAATAAAATTTAAAAGCTTCAAAGCCCATCTATCTTCATCTGATGGCACAAGAAACTTGACTTTCTTTACAACCTGGAAAGAAATTAAAATCAAGATGTGAGCTCTGAAAGTTACTGCGGTAGAACATCTAGGAAAGCATATAATTCGATATCTGAAATGTGCATAGAACAAAATGGATTTCTAGTTAATATTTATGTAGGAGAAGTAAACATTTCCTAGAAAATGATACCATTTAAATTCTAAAAATTGCAAAGAAATGATTCCAAAAGTTGTACCTCCTCTTCAAGTTTCGCATGGCGAGCAATACCATTTCTCATAGCCTCATTGACTATTCGCTTGCCATGGAGGAGACTTAACTCCTCTTGTTTCTCGCACCATTCCTGTTGTTGAACGATGAAAGTAAGAACAAAACTAAATCAAATATGTCCATTTTCGCAAGTTAACAAGATTGAAACATTTAAAATAACTACAGAAAACATAACAAGATGCCTTGCAGCCAAATTCAATAAACCAGAACCGAAATGCCCAAATCGAACAAACCCAAAACTCGGACCAAGCAGAAAGCTTTATCCGTAAAAATTGTTTAAAAAAAAGAAAAAAGAAGACGGAAAAACAGAAGAACCCAGAAAAGGAAATTACCGTTGAAGTAAAATCAGTGACGGACAAGCCCTTCTTCTTCCTAAACCGAAGCAGAAACGAGTCGGGAAAGCGGGTCTTCTTCCGGGTGGCTCCGAAATCCTCCATGTCCGGGGAGGCCGGAAAGCCCCTCTTGGAGAGGGCGGTGATAGAGTGTACGGAGCGGACGTTGCGGTGGAAGAGGGAGTGAGAGGAGGAGGAGAGAGAGGAGCCAGCGGAGGCCATGGCCAGAGTAGCTTCGAGAATGGCCATCTCTTCGTCGATGACGTTCTTAATGGGGATTTCGGGAACGCCTCTGCTGCTACCGTTGTTGTCGTTTAAGTTGTTGTCGTTGATCGGGGAAGATCCGGAGCGGATCTCGGAGATTGACTCGGTCATCGTTGGCGACTCGGTGAGTTCGCGTAAGAAATGTTACCGTTGGAATCGCCACGCTTCGTGGGCAAGTCATTCTTTATATTCGTCTGGACTCTAGATTTAGGTACATCTCTCTCCTTTCATGCACTTTTTTTTTTTTTTTTCCCTGTTGATTTTTTTTTTATTAACCTTAAAGTAAACTCAACATTTTACATAAAATAACATATAAAATTATAGCTAATTATACTTACAATATCTAATCTCAAGATTTTTATTTTTATTTTTTGGCATAGTGAAAGTATTGAAGTAGGTTTTTTTTTAAGAGAATTTAAACTCCATATTTTGTGATAAAATCGTATAGAAATTTTTTTTTTTTGTGGTTAATGGAAAGGATCTGAGAATGGTTTTATCATTTTTAAGTTTTCAGTCTTACAGACAAGAACCATTTTTTTTTAGGTATGATAAGAACATGTTCTTTATGATAGTTTTTCTCAATCGATCATTCGATATCTACTATATTATTATCAAATCATACTTTAATAGTCGAAGCTAAAACAGGAGAAAAACTAGCAAAGTCACCTATGATTACCAATTCATCAACCTATGGGTGTATAAAATTACAACTAATTATACTTACAAGCTCTTATCTCAAAATTTTTTTAATTTTGTTTGTGTTATTATTATTATTATTATTAATATTTTGGCATAGTGAAAGCATTGGAGTAGGTTCTACTTTTTTTGGTCGGATGTATTGGACTAGGATATTAGTTGTTATTATTATAAGGGTCCCCAATGATTATGCGAGGGCCATGGGGATTGACTTAATGGAAAGTGATAGGAAATTTATATCGTGGTGTGAGAGATAAGATGAAACTTTTTCCCACTGTATTAGCTCACATGGTTCCTTGCAAGATACGCCGACTTAAGAGGCGACGAGTCAACACATGTCGTTTTCGTTTTGGTATCGTGTTTCATGCTTGAGCATCTCCAAAATGTAAAGTTAAATTGTTGTGATGATTAAAATTTTGATATTTGAATAAAAAAAAAATTCTTTAGGTTATTTTCGATATGTTGATCTATACTTGTAACAAAAAAATTGAAAATAAAATTATTTTATTTATATTTTAATATATGATGATATTTTTAATGTTATTTTTACCTTTTATCATTGTTATAATATTTCAATATTTGTAAAAGTGAATGTTTATAATTTAATAAATTAAAAATGAAAATATTGTGATAATTATATGATAAAAGTCAGGTTAACAATTAATAATAATAAAATGTTAAATTTGAATTGGTTATATCTTGTTGTAAATTCATAACAAAATTTAGCATGTGATAAATTTGATATCAAGATAGGACTTAAATCATCTTTAATGTTTATGCTAAAAGGTCATGCCAATAAAATTGACATTTAGATCCCAATAAAGTGTTATATTTGATGCCAAATTTTCTATATGCTAAATTTTGTAGCTAATTTTCACTGTATATAGACAATATCAAATTTAACACTTAATTCTTATCGGTTATTGTCTTATTTTTTAAGTATATCATAATATTTTCATTTTTAATTTATTAAAATATTAAAATTTCATTTTTACAAGTTTGAAAGCATGATATGATGACAAACAGTAAAGATAATATTCGATTTTAATAAATTTTCACTCTTACACGTTTGAAAGCATTATATGATGACAAACAATAAAAATAATATTTAAAATAATATTATATATTAGAGTATAAAAATAAGATAATTATATTTTCACACTTTTTTGTAATAAATATAATATTAACATAAATAGGTATATAGGAGATGATGTAAGATAAGATTATTTTTCACATTTTTAGTCTTTATAATAAATATGACTTCACCATAAACAAATCTTTTGGAGATGATCTTAGCCCAAATATTGACAAGAGTTCCATATTAACCCTATAAGTGTTAATCTAATTATATGGTTAAAATATTGAAAATGTCATAATTAAAACAATGATCTAAATTTTTTTTTAGTATCAATCCTACAAATCATCCTTTTCTAAAAATTTATCCAATCAAATTTAGATCTTCTTCAAATAAAGTGTTTGATTTATATAATTTTAGTAACAATTTTATTTTTAAATAATCCATCGTCCATTTATTCCCTCACAGCAAATCAAACCGTCTTTTTAATGATTAGGGAATATTTAAAATTAAAAAAAAATTAGTAATAATAATAAGTGAATTAACTTTAGATAGGTTGACAGAATGGTAAGACACTCATTCTTTTACTAAATATTTAAATTTAAATTATCATCATTATATTAATTAAATAGATAAACAACCTATTTCATAAAAAATTCATATATTACACGTGAAATATTCATCTCTCCAAAAATTATATGGACATTTTAACTTCTACCTTATAAGTTATAACCCAATTTTTGTTTAGCAAAAAAAAAGTGAAAACTATAGCGATAGCGTTTTTTATTTTTTATTCTATTCTTGTCACACATGGAAGGAGAAGAATTGGATTGTTGCGAAGGTAGAGATATTCAAATAAAAGACCACTGTAACTCCAGTGTCATAAGCGATACAGATATATTATCCTTCAAATCCCAAACTCTGTCTCAACAAAAACCCGCCACCAAACCCCACTCTCTGCATGAACCACACGCGTCTCTCTCCCTTCTCTTCATAACCCCCCTCACGTTTCCACTCATCTAACACCCAAAAAAAAAAAAAAAAAAGATGGAAAGAAGAAGAAGAAGAAGCAGATCATTGACTCTGCTGGTTCTGGGCCTCGTGCTGTGCCACGGACTGCTGGGAATGGCGGTGGGCTACGACGAAGAGGAGGAGGAGGAGGACTGGAGGAGGGAAAGAGAGAGGGAAAGGAAAAGGGAAGAAAAGAGGAGGGAAAGAGAGGAGGAATTTGAGCCCTTCTTGTTGAAGGACACCAAGCATGTGGTGAAGACTGATGCAGGGGAGATGAAGGTGGTCAAGAGATTTGGCGGCGGATTTATTCAAGGACCCATGAGAATCGGCTTCATCACCATGGAGCCCAGGACCCTTTTCGTCCCTCAGTATCTCGACTCCGATTTGATCCTCTTCATTCGCAGAGGTACAAGTACATACATACATGCATATGTGTGTCTATATATATATATGTATATATGGAAATATTCATAGTTTCTAGTACTTATTCGCTTAGGTTTTGAATGCAGGAGAAGCAAAAGTGGGGTTTATATATAAGGACCAGCTAGCTGAGAGGAGATTGAAGATCGGAGATGTGTACAGGATTCCAGCCGGGTCAGCATTTTACTTGGTCAACACAGGAGAAGGCCAGAGACTTCATATCATTTGTAGCATTGACACTTCTGAGAGTTTAAGGTTTGGATCTTTTCAGGTATGTAAATCTTGTGAGACAGTTTTTAACTGTCAAATCATATCTTAATCATATCTTAATTTAATAGAACTAATTATCTTGATATTCGTTTTTTTTTTTTTGCCAGTCTTTCTTTGTCGGTGGAGGAACCAACCCAGTCTCCATAATCTCCGGGTTCGATTCCGAAATTCTCGAAAACGCATTTAACGTAAGCAAGCCAAAAAAAAAAAAAAATCATTGCCAACCTTAACGTTTTGTTCTGTTTTTGTTTGTTTTTTGTTTTTTTTTTTTTTTTTTTTTTTTTTTTTCCTGAATCAATGTCGTTTTACAGGTTACACATGCAGAGCTGAGGGAGTTCTTGAGCAGCCAACAAGAGGGTCCAATAGTATACATTTCAGACTCTCGTTCACCAAGGCTCTGGTCCAAGTTTCTGGAGCTGAAAGAGAGCGAGAAGCTGGAACACCTGAAGAAAATAGTGGACTCAGAAGAAGAATCCGATGACGAGAAATTAGAAGAACAAGGACAAGAAGTTTGGTCGTGGAGGAAAATGTTGGGCTCTGTTCTGTTCGCCAACAAAGAGAAGAGACCGGAAGATGTTAAGACAAGGGGCAAATCTCCAAACTCTTATAATCTATACGACAGAAAACCCGACTTCAAAAACAAGTATGGTTGGAGTATTGCCGTCGACGCCTCTTCGTATTCGCCTCTCAGGAAAACTGGCTTTGGCATCTACCTTGTCAATCTCACCGCGGTAACCATTTTTCACTCTCTTCCTATTTTGGATCAAGTTTCAAGTACAATATTGGATAGATTGATCAAAGTTAGTCCATGGATAACAAATTAACATATTTCAGTGCAACAAAAATTGTTGTAGTTTGGTTGGCTAATTGGTCACATTTTTTCCTCAAATGGGTCGGATTAGTTTTCATATTAAGCGAACTATAATCTACAAATACTGAACCTTTTTTTTTTCCAAAATTCTGAAAAATTTTGCAATCTTTTAAATGAAAGCAATATCTAACTAGCTAGGATAAGTTAGTTACAAACTTAACGTGTAAGCTGTAACAAATTACTTGGGATGTTATTTATTAATTAGGTCTTTCCATGTTGGGGCAACCCAATTAGGCACTTTGTGATAATTGGATTTATTCAAAATCACATCTAAATAGTATAAAAACGTGTCAGAGATGAACAGTTCATAATATAAATTTAAATTTGATTTCATAATATATTAAATTTGATGATTGAAAAACAAAAACAGATGGCTATCGACCATGATTTTTTCAGGTCCTATAGTATAAATATCCTTATTACTAATTAAAATCGAAAAAATAGAACTAGTACCGTTCAAATACTTGATGAAATTTGGTTGGCAGGGATCAATGATGGCCCCACACATAAATCCAAGAGCAACAGAGTTCGGGATAGTGTTGAGAGGAACGGGGAACGTACAAATCGTGTATCCAAACGGGTCTCTAGCCATGAACACAGACGTGAGAGAGGGTGACGTGTTCTGGGTCCCGAGGTACTTCCCCTTCTGCCAGATCGCGTCGCGGAGCGGGCCCATGGAGTTCTTTGGGTTCACGACCTCGGCCAGAAAGAACCGGCCCCAGTTCCTTGTCGGGTCCAACTCGGTTCTCCGCTCCATGAGAGGCCCGGAGCTCGCCGCCGCTTTCGGCTTGACCGAAGAAAGGCTGCGCAACATCACCGACGCTCAGCGTGAAGCCGTTATCTTGCCGTCGCCGATGGCCGCGCCACCGGTGAAGGCGGAGGAAACTCCTGAAGTTATTAAGGCCTTTGGGAGCGATCTTTGATTGTGTTTATTATTATAAAGCTTCTGGTTTGTTTTTTGTGTAGTTTTTTTTTTTTTTTAAGTTGTCTTTTGTTTGTGTTCAGAGTTTGTTCCTGAGTTTCAGTGTGAATAAGATCAACTTCTGTGTAGTATTGTTCCCCCTTTTTGTGTACTTGTCCGTTTCCATTTTTTAGCAGCAAAAGGAGATGAAATGTCCTTAAATTTTTTTTTTTTGAATCGAGAGAGACTGGAAGACAGCACCACAACCGTGAACAGAATAAAAATGGTGTAAAAATGATGTGGCGAATGATAACAAGCTGAAGAAATTTATCAAAAAATAATAATAATAACATGCTGAACAACGGGATGAACTAAATTAGACAAACGACAAGAAGTTGGAGAGCGCACAATAAAATAATGTGAATTAGACTGAGTTAAAAATAACACGAAAAAGGATAATTAATAAGGTTTTTGGAGCAATAATTCTAACCTAATTTATTTTTATCTTTTTTTTAAATATCAATAAAAATTTTATTTTTTTTAAAAGGTCAATAAAATTTTTTAATAGTTTTTAAAAAATCAGACAATCTTAAACCTTACTCTGACTAATTCTAATTTATGCACCAAACTCATAAACCTTACTCGACTAACTCTAACTTTTAACTTATGCATCTAACTTATGCACCAAACTCATTAAAAATAGTTACAAACATGGAGTAACAGCAATCAATATTAAAAATAAAGTGGCAAAAAAGAGTGCGGAACTAACTATAACTTATGCACCAAACTCATTAAAGGAGTTACAAACATGGAGTAACAGCAATCAAGATTAAAAATTAAACGGCAAAAAAGAGTGCGGAACGACAAAAATGGAAAACGACGAAAAGTGTATGACCATTGATGATTGAACGAAAACAAGAGTTGTGAAAAACGAGAACCAAATCGGAAAATGGAAAACGACAAAAAAAAAAAAAAAAAAAAAAAAAAAAAAAGGATTGATACAAAAAGTGAATGAGAAGGACAAGTGCTGAAGGAACAAAAGGTCAAATAATAAATATGCAGAAACAACGAGTAGAAAAAAAGACAACGACAGCAAACTGAGGAGCGGCAGTTAAAGTACGAAAACGACATTAACTGGAGAACAACATAATACATAGAAACTAGAAAACGACGTTAAATAAGCAAAATAAAGGCGATAATCGGAACGACAATCGATCACGACACTGGAGAGCGAGACTAAAAAGTAAAACGACGACAAAAAAAATAAAGAATAAAGAAATCTCTTGATTGCGGGTTTCAAAATTGACGCCTCCGCAGATGCTTAATCGCTAGGTGATGAATTTCGAAGAAGCTTGATCTTTCTACTTTCCCCTGGAAGAAAATTTTCCGAGAAAAACGAAAGGAAAGGAAAAGGAAAAGGAAAGGAAAGGCAAGAAATTTGAGTAGCAGCGATGAAATCCTTCTCTGCTTCTCTCGTTTTCATTTCATTTCTTCTTCTGCTGAGCTTCATACATCACTCCAGAGCCGAGGTCATAACCCTAACTGCTGACACCTTCTCTGACAAGGTAACAATTTTCTTAGATCATCCAATTCCTTTCAATTTCTCTCTTTAGATTCAGAATCGAACACAGATACGTCTTAATTTATGCGAGGTTTTTTGGGTTAATTAATTAATTTTTTTGTAATCTGAATTTTACATCATTGATTTACTGGGTTTGAGTAGTTTAATTTGTTTATCAGATTGTTTTTTTTTTTTTTTTTTTTTATTTAAGCTTTCAAGAACATCATTGAGATTGTATTTGTGAATGGCTATACTGGGTTATTGTTTATTTCTTAATTTTTTTTATATTTGTTTCTCTCTTTGTGGTAAATTTACACCAAAATTTAGTACAACGAGTCATAAGAAATTCATCGTTTTGTTTTTCCCATTAGGTGAAAGAGAAAGATACTGCCTGGTTTGTGAAATTTTGTGTTCCATGGTGTAAACATTGGTAAGTATTTTCCTTTTTTTCGAAATATTTTGGTGACACTTGATTAAAAACAGTTTACTTATTTATTCTTATTGGATATGGTAACAATTGGTATCAGTAAGAACTTGGGGTCTTTGTGGGAGGACCTCGGAAAGGTAATGGAAGGTGAAGATGAAATCGAGATTGGGGAAGTTGATTGTGGTACAGATAAAGCGGTGTGTTCGAAGGTCGATATTCATTCGTATCCTACATTCAAGCTATTCTATGACGGAGAAGAAGTTGCAAAATATAAAGGTAAGATCCAAGTCTATAATCTCTATTGTTACATGTTTGAAGTAATGCTTCCTTTAGAAAGGTAACACGCTTAGCAGTGAAACCTAATTTAGATGTTTTAATGGCATTGTAGTAACAGCAAAAAGGTTCTGCGTACACATATTTAATTAGGAAGCTCAGAGAGCAAAACGGGCTTTAACTGATTTGACCAAGGAAAGCATATCGACTCTAGCATTTAAGTTCTTTTTTTTAGTTTGATTCAAATTCCTTGGTGAATTTGTATCACGGACCGTCTTAGGGAATCACATTATCAACTACTTTGTTTTGTTTGTTAATTTAACCACTAGAAATAGTTCAAGTCTGATGGTTGTGACTCATACGTAAGACATAAATGAAAATTGGAAAGGATAAATCATGAGTCTTGACCTTGCATCTTGTATTGCAATAGAGACATGCAACATAACTGTTGCATGTTAATGCTATTGAGTTATTCATTTCTTTGTTGTTGTAATGAAGCAAAAGTTATTGGTAAAACATGTAGATGAATGAAATTGAATACTCCATTTTTATGTCTGAGAATGTGGTATTCAGAAGAGGAAACTGCTCCATTCCACCACAGGATTGAAGCTGAAGTATACTTTTTTGCTAGTTTGATTGGCCATTTTTTGAACCATGAAATATTGTTAATAGTGTAAATCCATCTTAAAGCAGAACACCATATCATATTTCATTTCTTCTTTTTGTTCGGCAATGGTTTCATTGATTCAATATTAAACCAGAGCATGTTACCTATTCATGGAAGTTGTAAAGAACATCGTAGTAGTGACTATGGGCATTGATAAAGTATGAATTAGTGGTGATGACAATGGTGACTCAGTCCTTTGTAGACATAAATGGCATGATGAAATAATGGTGTAACACCATGGTTGTGGCAGAACTTGTGCTTTTGTGACAGGTTTTTCAGATTTGAAAGTGTCCTCGTTTTTTCCTCCCCTGCTGAGATGTCCCCAACATTGTTTGCATTTTCTGTGATTTCGTGTTGGATCATCAACCATTAAGAGTTCCATATGCTATGTTGCTTGTGTTGGCTTTGAGTTAAATGATTTAGCTAAATTGTTCAATTTAGTATCATAACAATATCTGGTTTTTTATACTCTTTGCTCGAAATGCATTTAATCAGGCACAAGAGACGTTGAATCACTAAAAACTTTTGTACTAGAAGAAGCTGAAAAAGCAGCCGCCAATGCCAGCAATGCAAAAGATGAGTTGTGATAACTTGTTAGGCAGGTATATTATTCCTTCATTTTTTTTCATACTGCATAAGTTGTCCTGAGATCCGTATATAGGCTCGACTAGAATAGCTGCTCTTTCAGGTTAATTTTGTTTTTTATTTGAGGAATCTTTGGCAAATGAGATTTGGAGAATGATTAGCTCCCAAAACTGATTTGGAACTCCCCTATCTGACAATATTACTTTTTACTGCTTGCAGTTCATCAGAAGATGCTGTATGACAATGCGCTATATGGTTTCTTGAATGTCTCGGATATATTGATGATCTTCTCGTTGGATACTGACAGCAAAGTTTTTCTTTCATAGTGATCACAGTTGACAAACCAAGGTGTATTCGGGGTAGAGCCATTCCGTTGGCAATTGCACTAATTTTGTCGAAACTTGTTACATCTTGGGAGAGATTTTGCTTTCAGTGTTAGTCTTTTGGGAAGCATTGTAGACTTGCACCAAGTTTTGAGTAAGTGCAAAACATATTTATGTTTAATTTCGGATTGAATTCATTTTTAATTTATTTCTCAATTCATGATAATGGTAGGTGTTTATGTTTTACACAGCATATGAAAATTCTTATGGCAATTGGCAATAAATTACTTTTTTTTTTTTTTTTCCTGAATTCAATTGGAATGTGATTTTCAAATGTTGCATTCTCAATTATTCCTATAATATTCTTTCATGCTGCAATCCTAATAAATCTGATGCTTTTTAATTAACTTAGCTTGTGTTTGGTTCGCTAGTTGAAAATGAAATTTTTAAGTTGGAGTTGATTGATTCTCATAAACTAGTTATAAATTTTGTTAATTTGTCAGAAAAAAGATAAAAAATTGATATAAAAAAATACAGTTTAGTTGGAGTTAAATTTAAGTGGCAAACAAAGTCTTAATATATTTAAAAAACAAAAAACAAAAACAAGTGGAGAGTGAGAGAGAGAGAGAAGAGCGTATGCTAGCCTCTGGTCACCAAATTTCGTCGACAAGTTTGCCATTAGATGCAGAGTTCAGGAGGGGTCATGCCACAGGCAGAGGGGAGAGCCATATGCTACCGGATTGTGATTGCCAAGTGCAGATTTCAGCTCCAAGAGGGGCAAGCAAGACCTAGGTTCTTTGTTTGTACCTCGTCAACTTACTAACATGGGACTGAAGGCGAATGATCAAAAGAACGTCGATGCAAATCCTAAAGTCTAGATTGAGAGAGATTGTTAAAATGCACGCGACTTGCGTAGTCAATTTAATTCAGTAGCTTTTTTCAGTTATAATTTTCTTCAAGTATGTTGCTACATGTTATTTTTAACTTCATTTTAAGGCAACTTTTGTACTAATATTTAGTAGACCCCCACTAACGATTTTTGAGAAAACTTTAATTTCTTTCCAGCGTTCCCAAAATTTTAATGGATGAAGGAGTACATTCCCGAAAATTCATGTTTTACATCTTTCTACGCTTCAATAAAAGAGTGGTCATCTTTTACTCCTTTTGTTTCCCCACCTCTAAGGCGTCGTTAAACAACAGAATACAAACCCAGAAATTAAACACCTAGCCAGAAAGCAATACGGACGAATTTGTAAACATTGGAATATCATAGCATTAGTAAAATTCACAAGAAAGTAACAGCAGATCTTAAAAATATGAAAAAGTTTTTGACATTAAAATGAAGTTGTTCATCGATCATCAACTACACAACTCATCTCAATAATAAAAAGAAAACCATCAAATAGCAAAACGGAGTTTGGCATCACAGCTTGCCGAGCACTCAAATCGAGACCCAAACACTCGACTCCGCCATCCTCGAAAACAAGGATAGACGACTGTAAAGCAAACCTATAAAAACTGAGCGAATAAGTCTCATAAATAAGCGAAAACAAAATCAAAGGGTGAAGCCAGGAGACAAAACTAAAAGCCTAACTATTAAACTCCTAGAGAACCACTTTACTTCTTCTTTGCAGCAGACTTGGTGACCTTGGCACCAGATGGGTCCTTCTTCTCAACATTCTTGATGACACCCACGGCCACGGTCTGACGCATGTCCCTCACGGCAAAACGACCGAGTGGGGGGTACTCAGAGAAGGTCTCAACAACCATGGGCTTGGTGGGAATCATCTTAACCATACCAGCATCACCGTTCTTCAAGAACTTGGGCTCCTTCTCGAGCTCCTTACCAGAACGCCTGTCAATCTTTGTCAAGAGCTCAGCAAACTTCACGGCAATGTGGGAGGTGTGGCAGTCGAGCACTGGGGCATAGCCGTTTCCGATCTGACCAGGGTGGTTCATGATGATGACCTGGAGGTGAAGTTGGCAGCTTCCCTGGCAGGGTCATCCTTGGAGTTGGAGGCAACAAAACCACGCTTGAGATCCTTCACAGCAACGTTCTTCACGTTGAACCCAACGTTGTCACCTGGAAGAGCCTCCTGGAGAGCTTCGTGGTGCATCTCAACGGACTTAACTTCAGTGGTCAGTCCAGTGGGGCCAAAGGTCACAACCATACCAGGTTTCAAGACACCAGTCTCAACACGACCGACGGGGACAGTTCCAATACCACCGATCTTGTAGACATCCTGAAGTGGGAGACGGAGGGGCTTGTCTGAGGGTCTCTTGGGCTCCAGGATCTGGTCAAGTGCATCAAGGAGGGTTGGTCCCTTGTACCAGTCGAGGTTGGTGGACCTCTCAATCATGTTGTCACCCTCGAAACCAGAGATGGGAACAAAGGGGATTTTGTCGGGGTTGTAACCGACCTTCTTCAGGTATGAGGAGACTTCCTTAACGATTTCATCGTACCTAGCCTTGGAGTACTTGGGGGTGGTGGCATCCATCTGTAAAAGAGTTCAAATCAAAGTATGGCATCAATCACATGAAACATAACAATATTGTCATAAGAAACAGCATCGTAAAACAGCAACAGCAAGGCATGCTCACCTTGTTACAACAGCAAATCATCTGCTTCACACCAAGAGTGAAAGCAAGCAAAGCGTGCTCACGGGTCTGACCATCCTTGGAAATACCGGCCTCAAAACCACCAGTGGTGGAGTCAATGATAAGCACAGCACAGTCAGCCTGGGAAGTACCAGTAATCATGTTCTTGATAAATCACGATGTCCGGGGGCATCAATGACAGTGCAGTAGTACTTGGTGGTCTCGAACTTCCACAAGGCAATATCAATGGTAATACCACGCTCACGCTCGGCCTTGAGCTTGTCCAACACCCAGGCGTACTTGAATGACCTCTTGTTCATCTCAGCAGCCTCCTTCTCAAATCTCTCAATCACACGCTTGTCAATACCACCAAGCTTGTAGATCAAGTGACCAGTGGTGGTCGACTTTCCAGAGTCGACGTGGCCAATGACCACAATGTTGATGTGAGTCTTCTCCTTACCCATCTTTTAGAAAGTTAACTGACAACATCAAGAGAAGTTCATTAGAGACCCATATCAACAGAACGAAAATTTTCGTAAAATACTTGATATCTTTATATAAAAAGAAAGCAACCTCGTAAAGAAAATAAAACACAAAATATAAAAAAGGGTAACAACGAACTCAGTCCCTTAGATGTTCATAAAGATCTGTGATCATATCCACAAATCATTACAGGTCTGTAAGGCTCATCATCGTTGCTAACAATACATATAGATAACACAGATAATAAAAACAATAAAAGATTCATAATGTCATAAATTTTAAAGTGAAAATATAGTTGCTCC
The DNA here is from genome assembly GCA_025413025.1 of Ficus hispida. Taxonomy (NCBI): domain Eukaryota; kingdom Viridiplantae; phylum Streptophyta; class Magnoliopsida; order Rosales; family Moraceae; genus Ficus; species Ficus hispida. The sequence continues at coordinate 17,207,798 of CM046363.1, forward strand.
AGTGTGCTCCGAAATAACAACAGGAAAAAAGTTAAGGGAGAGATTTCAAAAAAGCAACACAGAACTATTGCTTCTAGGGAACGAGTCATATGGGAATAAGGAAATCCACACTGACCAGATTAAGAAGCTTAACAACACAGACATCAAAAACATAAAAATAAGAGTTCTAAGAAAACGTAAAGTACTAAAATAATCCTCAACTCGAAAAGGTTTCAAATCACAAACAAACAACCGTAGATATGATTTCATATTTGCTTTAGCAAATAGAAAAATATAACAAGTAAACAAAAAATCTTCGATTTTCTTGTTGGAAAATAGATCTAAAAGAAAAATAATAATAATCGAATTAAAGAATAATCAATGTTCATAAAAATCACACAAATCAAAAGAACAAATATTCAAACGATCCTGAAAAAAAAATTAAGGAAAAACAAATACTTAATTCTCAAACACAAAAAAGAAATCGTTACAGAATCAGATCTAAGAGATACGTCTTTGTAAAACAACAAATCTCTTAATATCAATTTACTCAATCACACAAAACAAAACACATAACAGAAAAACAAAAACAAAAACAAAAAATTTTCCTTTTCCAAAAAAATTATCAGGAAATTCAGCAAAGATTACATCAACTCACCATGAAAGAAATCGGAATCACAGAAAACATAATCAGAGAAAGAGAAACCGAAATAGAGAGAGAAAGAGAAGGAGAGAGAGAGAGAGAGAAAGAGAAGGAGAGAGAGAGAGACCTGTACCTGGGAGGAGACGAAGAATGGAACGCAGAAGAAAATCTCTCGCCGACCTGAGGGGGGAGAGTGGAGAGCGAGAGAGCAGAGGAGGAGTCTGCGTGAGAAGTCGGGGGTTTTAAAGAGCAGCGCTAGTTCTTCACTCTGATTAGGGTTTCTTTCTCTGCCGTTGGATCACTGGGGATCTGATCGAACGGCTCACAGCTCTATTAGCTACTGCGGCCGTGCCAGGGACGCCGTAACGTGCGCATCGTGTTGGTGGGCTGCTTTAGCATATTCTTCTTCCCTCAAATGACTAAACTACCCTTCTCTTTTTCTTTTTCTTTTTTTTTTTTTAAACTGGCTTACATTTTTATTTTTTGTTAGATCTACATTTTTTTAGTAATATTAGGTCTCCATTCATTTAAAGGTTTTTTTGGGATATACTTTAATTTAAAGTTAATTGCTTCTTTACTTTGAGATAGTTTTTTTTTTCTTTTTTTTTTTTTTCTTGAGGGAGAGTTTGTTGATTTAAATTTTTGTTTTTGTTTATTAGTACTTGTTGAGGTTTAGCAAATCATCCTTAAAACAAAAAATTTTATCAATTAACCACAAGAGTTAGAAAATCCATTACATAAAGGTCCAATAAGAAATAGATTAATGTTTCAAAAAATAAAAAGTAACCCCGAGTTTATAAATAAACTCAAGATCTCCAGAATAAATAGAATGTACTTAGTCTAGGACAAGACATAATAATTTTCTTCGTATGCCTTGCATTTGACTGATTAAAGTAAGATATATCTTTTTTTACTTAAATTGAACCACATTTGAACATTAAACAAAACGAAATTTAAATTTGGGGAAAAACCAAATCGACAAAATCAGCAGCAACAATGCTCTGAAAGTAACAACATATCATGTGTTTGCTGCGGTGGGAAGACGACGAGGTTGGTGACTTCATAGGTAAAGGTAAAACCCAAACAGGAGATTCCGTAATTGGACAAAATTAGTAATATGTTGTTGATTGGGTATTTGGGAGTTTTGAAAGAAAAGTTTAGAGTAATCAAATTCCCGTGATTTTCACATTCTATCGTTGAAAAAATAATAAAAAAAACTGATAACATGATCATTTATATGAAACGGTTGTGTTTTTATTATTTACCAAACTTCGTAATTTTCTTGTAAAAGATTATCATTCAACCCTAGTCTTGATGATCCCAACACAATCTTCTTTTTGGGGCTTTGGAATGCTCCTCCACCAAGTCATCTTCTTCACTTAAGCACCCTCCCAAAAGCAACCAAACAGAAGAATCAAACATTTCCAACCACCAAAGCTTACCCCTTCATTAACTTTTCAAAGTTTTTGCGGAGTCATTTGTGGAATATTTTTGTTGAGAAAGTCAATAAGGCAGAAAGCGTAGTTGTATAACGGCAAAAATACCGAATTTTATTATTTAACTTACTTTTTTTTTTTTAAATCCACTTAAACTACTTTCAGCTTTTGCTTGCTTGCTGTTTGTTTGTTTTTTTTTTTTTTTTTAGTTTTTTTATTGTTGCTCGTTAAAATATTTTTGTATAATTTGTCCTTCAAAGCCGATTTTTCTTAAACATCTAGATTTTTGTACTATTTTCACAGAACCTTCTAAATTGTACTATTTATCAAATATATTAAATATATATATATATAATGGAGGAAAATAATTAGATTTATCTATTTGATTATTTAAATATTTAGGATTTAGTTTATATTAGTATGTTTACCTAGTTAGTTTCCTGATAATTATCTTATTAATTTTGTAATAATTATTAGTTTATTTAATTTTTGAGATTTAAATTATTCAATTAGGATAACTATTGTAAACACTGTTTTTATTTAGTTTCTCAATGGAAAAGACCGTGCCATCTTTTCTCATCTATTATTCTTCTATAATATGAACATATTTTTCTAATTCTACAACTAAAATAACATTTTATAATATGTGTTGAAAAATGTATATATATTGTTTGTGTTTTGAGCAAAACACAAAGACTTAAATCTTTAAGAGGTTGAACAAATGCTTGCTTGCTTGTAGTCCTTTTTAATTGCTTTTTTATTTTGTTCAAGTCCTTTTTTCTTTTTCATGGAAAGTCGATTTTTTTTTTTTTTTTGGGTGATAAAATCAGTGAACATAAACAGGGTTTTTTTTTTTTAACATTTACTGACACAAATCACAGTAAGTCCAAAATAAAAATCCAAACTAAAATCTCAAGGCACATTTAATTATCAACGAATTTGGGATAGTTAATAGTGCCATAGTGGAGACGATTATGATGAATATAATATATGTCGTTTCCAGAACGGAACTCTACAAAATGTCACGCAGGCCAGTTTATATCATTCTTACAAAAATACAAAACACAAAAGATAAGATAAAATAGAATGAAATACAATAAAATAAAATAAAAAAGGCTAAGCTACTGTGCATTTAGACAGCGTTACTTAGTTTACTGGCTCACGACAAAAGCTTCTTAAAGCCGGCAGCAAATAAACAACTCCTTACAATTAGGTATGTCAAATCTTTAATGTACACCAACAAACTAAATTATATTTAAAAAAAAAAAACCCCATTATTAGGTAGAGCCCGCAATTTAGCTAAGACAACTATATATATATTGTACTATTCTGTCTATAGCTTGATTGCTTGCCATCTCAGACAACCACTACTTTCAATAAAAGTAATGAACAAACAAAATAATCTTCAGCAGTGTGGCTTTAATGATAAGCAGAAACTCAATCCCAGACAGGCAGACACTGAACTGACAATGGATTCATGGTTCTCAAGGTCAACATCCGATGTTTGAAGCCGGAGTTGGAGTTTCTTGAGAACATGAAATTTGTGGGGGGGGGGAAATGCCGTTTTTCGACTTGGTTTGGATGATGTTTGGATCCATCTGTGTTGAATGCATTGCATAAAGAAAGCTGATCATTACGCCATTCCCCGAGGTTTGCTCCTCTTTATGGAGTTATAGACGTGAAATATCTTGGACTGGATCTGCAAAGAAATGAGGAAACTAGAATAAATAAACAAGAAAGGAGATCCGATAACCGAGATCACATGTTAAGCCATCATCTTACCAAATTTATGGATCAAAGAGTACCGCGCTTCAATAATCATTTCAATAAGCATATGAGATTGTCTTGTGTTTGCAATTGCAGGACATGCAAGCTGATATTGAAACTTCCAATTTATTTCAAGTTATAAATTGACTAGTGGCCAAAACGAAGGGGGCTAGTACATTAACGATTTGCGATGAAAACCAGAACACACAGGACGTGGGAGATATTAGACATTTTAATTAATTTACACTCCCACAGAGATATTCGGAAAAAGCAAGTTATACCATTTGTTCAAAGTTATTATCTAGTGTTCTCCGCACAAGAAAATACAAGAACATCACCAACTTGTGTGTATATATATATATATATATATATTTGTCATATTCTTATCTGACATTAACCAAGAATTTGAAACGAGAAGATAGCACGATGTGGTATATCGTACCTAAATAAGAAAATATTCGCCCGAGCCTTGTGCCTTAAGTGTGAAAAACTTTCCACGTATGAGGAGTTCACCTTTCATCAAACTTCCGGGAAAAATAATTGCATCAACCTAACCGCGAACAGAAAGTCCAAATGTAATTTTAGAATCAAGCATGTGTTGCTATATGGAAGAAATTGGATTATTACTCCCACATCGCCCGTAAGCAAACCAGATATCACTTGAACAATTAACTGAAAACCACCAATTCTATCATTAGTGTTAATCCAGCTAACGCTTGCCATAGAATACAGATCAGAAGCAAAAAAAGAGTTCTAGACTTCAAAACTTGAGTTCGAGGAGCGCCATTAGTAATCAAGTTTGTGGTTAGATTAGTTATAACTGCTGTCCACTAGTTTATCCACTTGTTATAAGTAATTAGAAGATGTAAATAGATTCATCTACGTGTATAGTTCTATTGGTTAGTAAGTGTGCTCACAGTACTGTTATCTCAGATCCTAGTATTTAAGACCTCTGTATAGATCCAATCATTCGAACGATGAAATCCATTCTCTCAGAAATCTTTCCTCCCTAGATTCTATCTCTCGTCTGAGATTCAATAACGAGAAACCAAAACGGATCATAATAAGGCAGTTCACAGCATGTTGAAGAACTATTCAACAAAGAAGCAGTATTGGAACCATGGAATGTTTTTTCCAGTGTTGGAATTTCACGTTTGACACCTTTTTTTCTACTTGTTTTGATGACATGGAGTAGGACTTCACAAGAAATGTATTATTGCAAAACCAAACATACCCTCCACATCTGTGCTTCGGCTAAAGTGAGCAAAAATATGTGTTGATAACAGATAACAGAAAATTCATTTATCAAAAAAAAAAAAAAAAGAACAGATAACGGGAAATAGTACTGATGACCATACCTGAATCGATTTTGGTCAGTTGAATGTCCAAAATCATCTTCAAGCACATACAGGAGCTTCCTGTAGGTATGTCCATCCACAAGGTCTTTCTCTTGGAACTCCTTCAACAGCTTCATTGCCTCTTCAGCCCTCCCTCTTCTGCATACCTCATCAAGTAGTGTCCGATACGTAATAAAATCAGCTGACCTCTGCTGCTCTATCATCTCCCACAGATACTTCACCGCCGCCTCGACATCTCCATCGATAGCCAAAGCATTCACAAGTGAGTTGTATGATTTTGCACTTGGAACAAACCCTTTGCTCTTCATTTCACTGCACAACTCCCTAGCATTGTCCGTCCTTCCTTGAGAGCAGAGCCCGTGGATCAAATAATCATAGGTAAATGAGTTCGGCCCCATCTGGTGGAATATCCTAAGCGCATCATTGACATGAAGGGAAAGCACATATCCCTTAACCATGGAGTTCAAAGAGAAAATATCGGGCTCAATACCATCATTCACCATTTGCCTAAACAGGAACCTAATTGTGTCCATATAAACATGGTTTATGTAAGAATTTCTTCCCCTACTCAAAAATGCCACGAAAAGAATATTATAAGTTCTGATCGAAGGCCTACAATCCAAGTTCCGGCTACTCTTCATGTGGTTAAATATATTGATAGCTCTAGTTAACTTCCTTGCTTCAGTAAAAAAGTAAATGATGGTATTGAAAAGAGCCTCATCACCAAAATGAGTGAGAGCAAGCACTTGGTTGACAATCTCATCCATCTCTTGGAACATTTTAGCTGGTATGGTTAAGATGATTCCCACCAAGCCCATGGTTGTTGAGACCTTCTCTGAGTACCCCCCACTCGGTCGTTTTGCCGTGAGGGACATGCGTCAGACCGTGGCCGTGGGTGTCATCAAGAATGTTGAGAAGAAGGACCCATCTGGTGCCAAGGTCACCAAGTCTGCTGCCAAGAAGGGTGGAAAGTGAACCATGCAGGTTCAACTTGAGATTCCACATGCGAAGTCTTTTATCCTCTAAGTAATTATTATCCTGAAAACTTTATCGATATCGCTGCAGCTACAGTTTGTTTTTCGGTTTATTATGGGTGCTTTAGTTTGCTGTCGTCTCTATTGAGCATCCAGTCTCAGAATTGGGTGCTTGATAGGCGGTGGCGCAGCTATGGCACTTTGGTCATGGAATTTCCATAGTTTTTGAACGTTTTGTCATTTGAGAGTCTTGAGTTGCTTTGGGCTTTTGCTCAGGCGATTCCCGGTACTGTCTATTATGCGCGGAGCTATAATTTATGAACTAGTTTTTTCTCTTTCCTTATTTCCTCGTTTTACATGTTTGCTCAGTTTTGTTTGGTGCTTTTTCTTATGGTTTTTGACATTCGATTTCAATCCAATGCTATCCTTGCAACTCTTGTCAGTACGTTTTATTGATGTAACAGGTACCATGATATATGGACAATAAGCTAAATCAGATGGACAAATTAAACATAAACTTAAATTCTAACAAGGTCTATGTTTTTTTTTTTTTTTTTTTTTTTGGGTAGTTTAAAGAGAGCAAAAAACTTATACTCTGGAATATGGCCAAACAAAACAATTTCAATCATTAAACTTTTTTTTTTTCCTTGCATTTTCTGATTCTCATCTGTGTCCATCGTTCAATTATTGAGGCATTCGTTGCCCACTAATAAATTCTCTCTTATCGGACCCCCAGGTTGACCACATCCCCTGCCATACATACCACACCAGTACATCGAATAAAGAGAGTTTCTGCTGTATTTTGGACCATTTAGGCATATGCCGGTTTTTATTTGGGTTTCTTTTTGCAGAAACGACACGAATCTAGGCCCTCCAAAAGTCCTTTTATCCAACTTTCTACCGTATAATCTCGAGATTTCTGGCCAACTTTATTTTTGCCAAGAAAGAAAAAGGAAAAATGTTTTGATCGGTATTCGCCTTATCTATGTATTTCATAATGCACCCACCTTTCTATGTCGATTAGCCCAAAAAAAAAAAAAAAAAAAAAATTATTGATGTCATTCATCCTCTATTCCCTTTGTCATTTTAAATATTTTGAGGTTCATCAATACAACACAAGGAACTTTTAACTCAATTCGCCTTAAATGATAAGCTTAGTTTTTACTTATATTTCCCAACCGCACAACGTACTAATACTAACCACCTACTTTTACTAACCGAATATGGTACCACGTGAGAGGGCATCAACTCAACAAGTTTTCTATCTTTAAGCCAAACTTTAAATATAAGATAGGTCTATTGTCCGACGATTGGACCTCCAGCGAAGAAAAAGAGTACAACCCAAACAATTGTATCCTGCTCACCTTCTCGCTCATCAGCGCCGTCCATTTTCTCATCCAACAACCCCAAAGCATGCTGCCATTCGCACGGATATATATACATACATATATATATATATATATATCTCAATGCAGAATAAAAGGTACAAGCCCTCCCACTGGGCCCATACCCTTCTTTATTTATTACAAAATCGAGATAAGAGTGCCAGCAGGTTGCGTTTTTGGACACCCACCCTTTCTTCTCTCACTCACTATGCAAAATTGGTATGCTTCTGGGACCCAAGGAAATAGTTAATCTTTGCCCTGAGTTCATTCAACAAGTTTCGAAATCTAGTGAGAAAAGCTTTTTTTTTTTTTCTCTTTTTTTTTTAATCTATAAGTTGTTATGCAGATATAAGATGTTGTTGACAAATCATTCAAACATTTTCAAAAATAATTTTTACATTAAAAAAATAATAAATAATTTTTGAAAAGCTAGGCAAAACGGAACCTTACAAATATAAAAGCTGTAAATGGACAACAGCGTAAATAAATTTGCTCTAATTCACTTTAACAATTAGGAGGAAGAAGTTATGCATTAAAAAAAAAAAAAAAAAAAAAAAGCACCATTGGGCATTTCAGGATGAACACAAACCTTCTTATTGAATTATTTTAAGAAAAAATAATAATAATAACTTCATATTGAATTATAAGTCAGAAGATGTCAGAAGAAGAAATGGAATATAGCATCACAATTTGGTTGTGACAGATGTCCTGACTACCACAAGCTAGATTTTTTTTCTCCTCAACTTTTTTTTTTTTTTTTTTGCGCTATTATCTTATCTACTTGATTTCTACAAATTTGATATTTTACTTTGTAGCTCACAAGAAATCTCAGAAACTTCAAAAAGAGAATATGATTATTATTATTTTTTTTTTTTGGGTAAAGAAACATGGGTGCTCAAGTCATTCTCAGCTAATTTTTGGGCGTGCATGTTTTTTTTATTAATATTTTCCTGTCATAGTTCGGTCATCCGTCCAAAAGGAAACCAACAAAACAAGGAGGAGAGATCAAGGCAAAGATCTTGGCATTAAACCAAATGAGATCATGAAAAGACAAAAGGCCAAGAGGAGATAGACCTTAAAACTAGATTAAAAAGATAAACTTAGTAACAGAAATATAAATAAAAAATTACCCCAAAAAAAAACATTAATTAGAAATATTTCTTGCTAATTGTTCTTACAAAGGTAGGCTAAGCTAAGCAGCTTTTGCTATACAAGCCAATCCAGTGTGGAAGTGATCACGGAGTGGTTCATCAGAATCAGCCTGATCTCGTTTTTGGATCTCGTCCAACAGTCTCTCACACACCCTTTGAATTCCCATCATTTCTTGATTTGCATGCACTCCTTCCCTTCCCCTTTCCCTGCCTCGTGATCTGTGCTTTCTCATGGCCTCCCTCCTCAGATCATGATCTGCCATCCTGAAAAAATGGACACCACCAGACAAGATATTAAAAAGAAAAGAAAAAAAAAAAAACATTACAAAAGACTCTTTTCGCAAATGATATTATAGAGAGAGAGAGAGAGAGAGAGAGATGGGTTTTGAGAGAGTGATCTGTACTCCATAGAGAAAGGGAGATGATGAGTGAGCGCTGAAACACAGAGAGGAAGTCCACAGGTGCCATGAAGGCTGTACATGGGCTGCATTTTTTTCTTTTTTCTTTTTCTCTCTCTCTCTCTTGTTCTTTCTATTTTTGGTTCTGGTTATGACTGGAGATATGAGAGAGAGAACCAGAAATGGGTGTGATTTTTAGTGAATAGGAATTGGGTTTTTTTTTTTTTTAAAAAGGAAGTTAGGTATTGGGTTTTATGTAAAAGAGTAGTTAAATTTTTTTTTTTTTTGGGGGTGGGTGTGGTTGAGAAGATGGTGATTTTTTTTTTTTTTTTGGGCTAGAAGAGAAGATGATGAATTTGATAAATTAATCTTTCTCTAAAACAATTAAGGTTTTATTTAATAATAAAATTTAACTTAAATTAAATTATATTTTTTTATTTTTTTTTATTTTTTTTTAATTATTAATAAAAATTATAATTATTTTTTAAAAATTCATCTCAATTCAAACACAATTTATTTGTTAAAGGGACCTTAATTTTTTTTGGAGGGGAAAATACGAAGCAGTCTCTTTCTTCTATTGTAGGGTTTAGAGGAATACTCTCTTGTCCTTTTCTTCGTTTGTTTACAGTGCACTGCAAAAAAAAAAAAAAAAAAAAAAAAAAAAAAAAAAAAGCAACAACAACAAAGGCTTGAAGCTGATCCACCACAACATGATCAGTTCTGTGGGCTCTCCCTTTTTGGGTTAAGCCCAGTCCACAAATGGGCCCATGTTTGTCCAAAGGCCATCTTTAGGATATCCCTTGTCCAGTGTTGGGAACTTGGGATTTCGGGGGGAAGGGGCATGGCCCCCCCCCCCCCCCCCACCCCACAAGGTTTTTTCAGTCTATTTATTTTTTATTTTTAAAATTTTAATATAGTAGGTTTTTTTAAAAATTTTAATATAGTAGCAATGTATATAAATTAGTCTTGATACTTTTTAAATATTTTAAAGAGACTTTATTTATAGTCATAATATTAATAAATATCCCCCACAAAGTCAATAAAAATTTTTAATATATTTTTACCATACGAGAAAATTATTTTGAAACCGTTAAGCATGCTCATGCCTTCACTTATTTATAAATAAAAATGATTTTTTATATAAAATAATTAAAAAACATATACCACATTAACCATGAAAAGGGAAAAAATATTTTTAAAAAAATTATAAGAAATTGCTCTAAATTGCTCTTTATCAATTTCTTTTTTTAAGAAATTTTTTTTAAAAAATTATAATTACATGAAAATTTTCAATGGATGATTCAAGTAAAATAAAAATAAAAGATATATGTCTCTTGAAGAGTCAACAATTATTGAAAAAATTATTTTTTATTTTTAATTTATTAGTATTATGCGTTTTTTTTTCTTTTAGTATTTGAAAATGATTCTATGTGGTTATTTATATGATTATTCTTTTTATTTATTTTGTTTTGCTATGTTCGTTTATGTGATTTTATATTTATGTATTTTTTAAATACAGTATGACAGTTCTTGATTTTTAATTTAGACATTACTTGAGTTTTTTTTTTTATTATTTCCTCTCTATTTTTTTTAGAGATACTTAATGTTTTCTTTTTCAGAATGAAAATATATCTTCTTTTTTATTTAGATTTGTTAATTTATTTTTAACAAAATAAAAATAAATTTAAAATAAAAATGGATGAATGAGAGGGTTAAATGTTGTATTATATTAAAAAAATATCTATAAAATAATAGATTTACTATATTTATATTATGAAACAATTATTAGATAAGGATATTTACCAAAATTGTGAGTGCAAATATAACCACGAATCCAGATCTGCTGTCTCATTTTAATGTGTCCCTTCAATAGGCTTTTGACAAGTCATCAATTTGTTAAATTTTTTTTAATATTTAGCATTTTTTATGTTCAAATGATGTGGCATGACACTATTGTGGGACAAACAATTAGACAAAAAATCCAAGACAACAAATCTTGATTCATGTAACCACTCATATTTTATTAGGCAAACAATTTTGATTTAAAAAAAATTGTTTATTAAAAACATAAACATATGTAGGCCTAATGGCTTAATCGAAAAAAAATTTTTGATTCCTCTCGATAATAAATCCTGACTCCATCACTGGTTGACTATGCATATTGACTTTACTTAAAACCCATTTACTTGGGGAAAAAAAAACCATTTACTGAATGATGTTCCAATTTTTTTAAAATTTTACTAATAAGTATAGCTGTAAATATGTACCGAACTAGATGGGTCATCCGATACCCCGTCTCCTTAGCCTGTGAGCCGGACCGGATTGTTCGGCTATGTAGACCTGGCTACTAGCAAGCAAAAACAGATGTCGATTTCAGGATGGTCAATTAAATAACCTGTGATCCATATATAGTTCAGTCTACTAGCTCATGATGAGAGATCTCCTTGCTACCCACAGACTTCCTACACAGAACTGAGGGCAAGTTGGTCATTCCATTTGCTCTACCTGGTCTTTTTTCCCCCCTTTATTTTCCACCAAAATTGCCGTCGGATAAAACCAAAATGTTTCCACTGTGTTTTTAATTCCTGATTTGATTTGTCCCTTAGAACCGTTGGATGACAAGCGAAGAAGAGAACTGATAATTTTTTTTTTCCCTAGCTTGAATCCTAGACAGGTTAATGGCTGAAAGTGAAATCTAACTACTAAAGTTTAGCGTTACCATTGGAGACTACTTGCAAAGGCGATCCTTTGTCGTCGAAATGTTATTTGTGTTTTCTTGTTTTGAACTATGTGGAGTGATTTTACTTAACCTCGCTCAGAATTAACTACGTAAAAAGATACAATTATTAATTGTATATTCGCTCCGTGCTAGTTCTACAACTTTGTTGTATTCTAGTTTTTCTATTTCGACATGGTCCGATAATATGATGAACTTTTTCATATAATTCAAAATTAATTGTGTGTTACAAAACTAATAATTGAGAGATTACTATGCCTCCGTTTAGTGTTTCAACTCCAACTTAAATTTTCCATCTTAATTTTTGTCTTTTCTGAAAAATCAATAAAAATTATAACTAATTTTTAAAAAGTCAACCAACTTCAATTGGTGAACCAAACGCACCCTTATCTCAATCATGGAGTAGGGTCCTCTGTTCAAGTATATCTCATAATTAGCATTGACTTTTATTATAGCTTGGTATGTGACAGCTATTCGACATTTTTGGCCTATAGCACGTAAGTGTCTTAGCTAAATATGAAGCAGTGAAAAACTAAGCTAATCGTGCATGTATTTTTGGAGTAAGAATTTCTATTTTCACGAGTCACGCTAAATTTGAATAAATATAAAGCTTTAAAGAAGCAACTTATCAAAAATCTGTATGAACTTAAAAGCTTTTTACCATAGGATGTCATTATCAATAGTATATATTTCTTAACGATAAACTCATCAAAATTACATTAAAATTAAGAAAAATCCATCAGTAAAAACTATATATATATATATATGTGTGTGTGTGTGTGTGTATACATTTGACTCCATGTGTTAATTGTTAAGTGATGGTACCATGTATGTGACCTTGTTTTGTTTTAAATGGCCCACATATGTCAATCAACCCTCACAACAAGACAAACACAAGTTGGGCAGAGAGTTAATAGAGGAAAGTGACGAATGCAGAAAGTTGTGAGCTCCAAAATTCCTGGCGAGTCTTCTTCAAAAACAAATACTAAATGAATGATTGCTCAGTGCACATTGAGTGGACATTTGATATCCATATCAGGACGAAAAACACTGCCACCAAACAAAAGTAAAGACATCAGGCTATTCAATATTTTACTTCTTGTCAGTTTCATCTACCCCTCAATGAAGAAGAATGCTACATAACAGTCCCAACTTTGCAAACAAACAATTGAGTGACCAATCAGGTAATGTTCAAGGTTTAATTTCAACCAGGTCCTCTAGAGGACGGGAAAGAGAGAAATTTCAAAGTGGCAAGAAACAAGCACTTGTGCATAATTTGTGATCATTTTGCTGCTATGATAATCCAATCATGGAAAATAACTATTTGGATTGGCTAAGGTTGTCAAAAAAGACAACAAATCATGGCATAGCGATCGTAGATGTATTTTTCAAATCTCCTTTAGTCTCAACGTCAAAGTTTAAATCCTCACATTCTCGTTTTACAATCTAGGCTTAAAAGTGGTATTCTCTGTGAAAACTATGGCTTGTGGGTGATCAGGTAACTCTGGATCAAGTCTGATAGGAGAATAAATCAAGTTCTAATACTATTCCACCTGTGATTCTGCTAGATTCTCAAATAGGTGTGAGGATGCCAATCCACATGTGCCAATTTAGTGCTCATGCTTGCTTTTTCTTAGCGCATGAATCACAAGAGAGATGCTGCTAAACGATGGATAAACCAGAATTTTTCACTTTTTAGGTCCAGTTGCTTTCCTTCACTTTAAAACTTTAGCAGTAGCTCTTCGAAACAAGCATGTGTCATATCAGATGACACACAAATTGGCTTTTCTTTCTACATTTTGGATTAGCTGTTTAACTATAACCACATAAATATACAAACACAGTTATCTATACATGCAAGTTATAACAGTATCAGAAGTGATTGGATGAAAACGTTCCGAGAAAGGTGCCATTGAGGTTTCATACGTACATATACACACAACATATACAGAATAATACGGATAGTCACGTCGCTAGACAGCCTTGATGAAGAATAACATGGTTAAGTGTAACTGAAAAGGTTGAAGAGCTAGCAGAGAGTTTCATTCAAGCATAGAGAAAACATTAGTGTCAGTTTGGTCTTATAAATGAAGCATAGATACAAAAATCTTTCCATTGAAGAGGAAGCATCAAAAGGTTTGCTCCGCAGGAGAGATGACGCTGTCGCCGGAGTCCAAGCCAAGCAAAATACCTGCTGGCTTGGGAAGCCAGCGACAGCATCATTTTCCTGCATAGGGAACCTTGCTTTTTGCATTACCAACTACTGATACTGCAAGAGAAAATTGATGGCCTCAACGGGCCTTTTCTTTTCAAGGTAAGCCTTCCTTATTATGCATGTCCTAGCTTATAGGCTTATAGCATATTTTTACATGTCAGTAAAGGCGTAGCCATACCAGTTTTTACTCTCTTTTTTTTTTTTTTTTTTTTTTTTTTTTTTTCCGGGGGCTTGGGAAAAGGTTTCATTTATGTTTTGTTTTAACAAAAGTCCACTTGCAAAGTAGCCTCTGAAGTTTTTTGTTTAAGATTTTTCAAGAAGAGTTATAATTGAGGCCCTCCCTTATTTCAACATCAGAGCACGACTTCTTCATATGGAGCAACAAGAATCTTCTACTTCTTGGAGACAATTTCTGCATTGCCTCTTTAAAATATATATATATATTTACTACTCCGTGGAAACTGAAACCGAGAACAATGTTTTTTGCCGAAAACATGTATTCATTGGACATTTTAAGTTATGCAAAGTGGCCATTAAAAGATGTTTATTTTGTCGTTTCATTCACAATGTACGCGTTTCCAGAACTTGAAAATAGAAACTAGAGCTTAAAATAGAATTAATTGCTCATTTAACCCCTAACTTTTTTACAAAGTTGTAATTTGGCTCCCAACATACTTTTTAAAAAGGTGCAAAATGATCCTTAAAAATTTAATAGAAAATATCAAGTTAATATTTATTAATGAAGGATAATTAAGAAAAAAAAACTTTATACAATACAACTTACATGTATCAAACACGTAATCTTAACTAACTCGCGAAAATTTTGAAAGGAAACAAAAAGTTATCGATGAAAATAGAAAGAGAGGTGGAAATGGGGAAATGTCTACAATACCCAGATTTAATCAGATACAATTTGAAGGGTTTTGTAGGTTCATTGATCAAGGCTTAACAGAAGAACTTTATAAGTCTCCAAAAATTGAAGATACAAATCAAGAAATTGAATTTCAATTGAAATAAAAATAGGGATATGCGATAGAAAATGATCTATCTTGATTCTATATTTTTTTATACTTTTGACTTAAGACTTAAGTGCAACAAAAGAAAGAACGAGTCTTATTATTCTGATATATTATTAACAAAACATTCTTTTGATACTTCTGATACGTTAAAGGTTGTCTCTATATATTTTGCTTGTACTTAATGTTTACCGATTATACTAGAAATCTTCGAGCAACTCTTCTCAAAATCTCAAAAGATACTGAGTTGGAATCCCATTTTAACTAAGGATTCTTGTGGTTCCAGAGGATCTAACTACAGGAGAATCAGGTATGGAGAGCTTTCCCTCCTTTTACACCCGACTCTTTGATCTTAAGAATGTTGGTTTTAAGAATAAATTAAACATGATATAAATTGAGAAGGGGAAAAAGAAAAGCAAAGAAAAGATTATACAAAAATCTAAACAAATTATCCACACCTTACCTTCTTTAATTTATATATATTTATATTTTATTAATTTAATTTTGTTTGGTGATTAAGGCAAAGTTCTATAAAAACCCCCACCTTCTTTGAAATATCATAAACTCCCAAAACTCCAGCGTATTCAGGTCCAATACGTTGCTATATCCCTGTGGATATCTCTCTTTTTGTTAACCTATGTTAGGAAAAAAGACTAAAATTTACTTTAGTCCTCATAATTTCGTCGAGCCTTCCAAACAGCCTCAATATTGTAATGAAATGAAGATAACTACTCCCCATTTGTTTTGAAGAAAGAAAGCAACCTAGTGATGCCACATTGTCAGTAAATAGAGAAAAGGAAACCAGTGATCTATAAAAAGTCATTGAGCGGATTCAGATGGATGTCTTTCTCAAACGCCAACCAGGAACTGTTAACATATACTTCATTACAAGGACCTCACAAATTCATGGTTTCTGTGAACAGAAAAAAACACATCGATCTTAAACTTATATCCCAGTTGACAGATTGAAGTCTGTAACCCCAGCTACACTCATGAAAAGGGACTAGTAGGACAAGCAGCGCCACCCGGCTACCATGATCCTTCGGCAACCACTGTCGGGTTCTGGAAAGCGGAGAGTCCCCAAAAAGTCTTCAACGAGTAGGGCTGGGAGATTGTAACACCTTCTTCAGTGATTTTAGCTATCTGCGATTGCAAAATGTAAATTGTGTAAATTCCCAAAAGGCTTGAAATCAGAGTAAAGGTCTGCAAAAGTAGGTAAGACATCATAGGACGTTAGATGCAGACTATGATTGCACATAATTGATTGTCGTTGTCCAATTTGAAAATTCAACATGTTTAATTTATTACTAAACCGTTATAAAGGTTTTTAGAGCCAAGTGAAATTGTAGAGAGATCTAGAGATTTTTACTTTAAACCAGGGTTCCCAAATCCTCACTACAAGCACAAAAGTTTCCACCTACGTGCTTTAAATTCGACCTGACAGAGAGTAGGGGTCCAGACGCAAGAGAGGCAGTATGATGAATACATAGTCGGTGACGTCCAACTTACTACCATACAACCTATCTATTGCCTCTTAAAATTATCAATGGCTTGGAAGAGAAGAACAAAATGCAAAGTATGGATAAAAAGCCAGACCTGAAGCTTGTTGACAGCAGACCTCTCACGGTAAAGGAGTACGCCCATGCATTTCTCCAATATCTTCACACCATCTTCAAAACTCAAATTGTCATGCCACTCTTCACGACGAATTGGACGAGCAAGGTGATTTCCAAATCCAGTTGCCACATGATTGTCCTCAAAGTGTACGCCTATCATGGTTTCCTTATTGAAAGGATGGGAAAACTGTGAGAATGGATTCCTCCTATTTGGAAAACAC
The DNA here is from genome assembly GCA_025413025.1 of Ficus hispida. NCBI lineage: Eukaryota > Viridiplantae > Streptophyta > Magnoliopsida > Rosales > Moraceae > Ficus > Ficus hispida. The sequence goes on from CM046363.1 coordinate 17,224,694, forward strand.
TTAACTTGCCATTATCACATGAAATGAAAATAGTCGATTGAGACAAGGCTTACCGTGCCAAGGTACTTCTGTCCATTTTTCACTCCACCCAGGACAAGTGTGTTCCACAGTGGATTAAACTTATTGCGTCGGTTGTACATAACTCTAGTCAAATAGTTATGAACCTCTTTAGGTCCCAATGAGTTGCCATCATCCCACATGTTGTCATAGAGGCTACAAGCATTGAAACCAACAATTAAATATGACTCAATTCAAAGTAACAAGTAAAGAAAAAGGAACCCTAAAGTAGAAATGCGTAAGTTTTTAGCCTGCAGCTAATTTAATGCATAATAATTTCAAAAAAAACCAATGCTTACATGAGCTCATCAAGGTAGCGCAGTAGCTCCTGAAAATCACTTAATTCTCCACTTGCACCAAGAAGAGAATGTTTCCCAACAGGCTTGATCCGCTCCACGCTCTTGTATCGCAAAGTCGATCCATAAGAACCTGTCTCCATCATGTACAGGGCATAAACATAAAGTTAGTTTTTGCTACTGTACTGTTAAGAATACGAATAACTTTGCTTGAAAACACACGTGTAAATAAAAAACAAAATAAAAAAGCAGACGAGGAGACAGATGATAAGTAGTGCTGAGGAAATATATGCATTACACACCCAAAGAAACAAGAGAGAAAGGAATATTGGGGAAAAAATAAAAGAGAGAGAGAAAATTTAGAGGGTAGCTTTTAAAACTCCTGTTACATATTGATAAAGCCTAGCAATAGTCATCAGCAAGTTTACAGAAATTCTCCCAAAATATGACTTGTTAGAGTCTTTTAATAAAGAACAAAGAAGAATTTCTATCCAAAGTGGTCAAAAAAAAAAAAAAAAAGGCAGAGAATGCATCCAAGAAATATACATCCAAAAATGAACCTTTTTTACGGATAAAATAGAGATATATTTGACCTGAAGTAAAATTTGTGTCAAGAAAGTTAGCAGAATTATACAAAATACATTAAATTTTGACTCCCCAAGCTGAGATATCGCATTCCTTTCTCTCAAACGTCAAAATAATCAAATTCGGAAAATGTTTTGTTCTTAATGAGAACAAAATCGCAAAATATAGCAATTTCACTTCAATTAAAAAAATAAAAAAATAAAAAGATTCTGCAGTCAATAGCTAACAGTGCACACAATTTTTTTCCCTGACAACCAGCTACTTGGCTTCGGTGCTTCATTTTCTTTTTTTAAGTTTTTTACTTTCAAAATAATCATACACGCCTATTGCTCTGCTAGACAAGCCTGCAACTCGATTTTGCGAGTGTTAGAATAACAAAGGAAAAGATCCTACTTCAAAAAGCAAAAAAAAAAAAAAAAAAAAAAAAAAAAAAAAAAAAAAAAAAAAAAAACTAAGAAGGAAATAAATGCTATATTTAACTATAAACCATGCGACAACTCGTAGAAATTAAAAAAGGCATATAACAATCCAAATGTAATCCAATCGGCTTCCGATCCAGTATCCATATAAATGTTAAGTGCATGCCTATTCAGAACTTGCTATACCGATACACTGATAAAACTACCTTAAAACATTCCATATTTATAGGCCTTAGAAAGTGAGAAAAACAGACTAATATAATCATTTTCAAAACTATGTCATAGTTTTCTCTATAAATATAAGACCATCTAAAGATATCAGAGAGCATGAACATAAACATAACATGGTAATGAGAACGGTTCAGCAGCTGACCTCCCAAATCAGAAGCCATCAAAATCCCATGTTTGTATTTGAGGGTCACCACAGATGTCCCCGTCACATATGGGTACCTAAAATAATACCAATAATCATTCATAAAAAAAATAAAAATAAAAAAATAAAATAGAATCACATAAATAGCCGAGAGAAATGCGCATGTATGATATCATATATAAATATATATATATATATATTGTGTATATATATGTATATAATAATTATTGGGTTCTTTGTGAATTGGAGCTCAAGAGGCTGGGTTGGGCTTGGTTCGATTTCGACACCTGCGCATATAACGTAGGATTCAGGGATCAAATAAAGATGAAAATGACGAAATTAGAATTGCAATTGCTAATCGAGAACAACCTTACATTCATTTTGCGAATCTGGTACAAAACCTAGGTGCTTTCTTGGCACTGCAAAGATCACTGTTGAGAAATTTTTTTTTGAAGAAATCGTAAGACTTGCAAACTGTAAGTGACCTAAAATCGAGCTCTATTCTGGCAAATAATTGATATATTTTTTTTAAATTATGGAGAAAAATAATTGAAATTCCGAAGAAAGGAACAGAGAGGTGAGAAATGGAGAAATACGGAGAGAGATTTGAATTGGAGAGTCAATGACGATGTGGATCAGAGGATAACTAAGTGAGAATCTGGGTTTTAGGCTAAGAATAAGGGTTAACTGACATTTTTCTACTCTCTCTATTACTCTTTTCCCTTTGCTCAAGAAAATCCGATTTATGAAATGACCATTTTCTTTTTAATCTCTTATATAGCGGAATCGTATAAAAATACACAAATTCATTAATTATTAAAGAATACCTGAAAATATGCGAAAACTTTCAAAGGGACTTTATTAATAATCATACAAAAAAAAACCTCTATAAAATAACAAAGAAGCCTTTAAATAATAATTTTAACCTTAATTCTATTCAAATTTGAAATAGTTCCTAGAATTTAAACTTCATAAGATAATTCCTAAATAATTTAAATAAAGATAATTTATTAATAATTTAAATAAATATAATTTTTTAGAATTAAAATACTCTCTAATTATTCTATCTATTGCATCAATTTCCTTATTTCTTTTTTTTTTATTTAATTTTTTCCCCTTGTTTTTCTTTGAACGACAAGAAGTTTAACAACTACTGTATACTTTTTTAGGGAGAAAAACGTTTTTATATTGTTTATCATAATATATGAGATTTAAATATATTAGACGTTTTAAAACTATTATATTTTCAACGAAAAGATAAAAAGTTGAAATCCTTCGTGTTAAATCAAAAAAATAAATAAATATTTAGTAAGTTTTCGTGTAATTTAGATAGATTAATTTGAATGGTAGATTTTTTTTTTTTTTTTAACGAAGAAGAAACTAAAGAGGAATGATAAATAACAGATGACCAAAGGAAAAAACAACAGTTCACCAACATAAAAGCTAGAAAACGACGACATTAAAAAAACGACAACAAAAAAGAATAACGTCAGCCACATGAAACGACAGCTGAACTCAACAACGACAACAAGAAAAACGACATATGACCTCTGAGACAATCAAATTTAAACAGCGTTTTAACATTTAAACAACAACAACCCTTTAAGGACACGTTCACTGATTGGAATTCAATTTCATGAAAGAAAAATAAATTCATGAATTTTTTTGAGAGAAAAATAAAATAACGATTTTAAATTTCAGTTTTTACTCTTTTAAAAAAAATCGATGTTTTGTGAATTAAATAACATTCACTTGATTTATAAATGACGAATTAAATTTTATATCCGTCACCTCTTACTTGTGGAATTCATTTTATTTAAAATAAGGACTAGCTATCCTATCTACTAAATACATTTCCTTTTTTTAATTTGATTATTCACTCCGTATAAAGGTATTTTTGTAACAACAAATTTTTTTTATTCTAATTCTTTTAGAAATTAAACAATGCTATAGGAGTTCAATTTCCCCTTCAATTTAATTCCTCCTTCGTAGATTAGTAAACATTTTACCAAAATTTAGTTTCATGAAACTAAACTTTTTTTTTTTTTCCTTCTTGAAACTTATTTCCTATTCTTCCAATTCCTAATAAGTAAATGCGCCCCAAAAGATAACCAAAAAAGAAAAAAGAAAAACAACAACAAAAGTGCAAAAAACGACATTAAACTAAGAACACATTTGTACCCTAAAACTCTCTTTTTTGAAAACATATTACCATGTATTTGGAAATTGACATGTGATAAGGGTGTATAATTTTAGGTTACTTTGATAATCCTCAATTGTTTAAAAATGTGTTTTGAACAAAACCTATTAACCTAATTAAAAGTTAGGACGTTCATTTGCAAATATAATGTAACACTAACGGAGGAGAAATTAAAAAATAAATAAATAAAGCTATTCTCTTAATTTTATTTCTAAGTAATGATATTTTTATGATGTTTCACAACGTCGGGGTGTGGGAGAGCAATATCATAAGTGTGTTCGCGAGATTACTAGAATGGGGAAGAGCTCGCACAGTCAAAAAATTAATTAGGCATGCGATGAGGGAGGAACTCTTGACTTCGACGGGGCAGGAGGAGAGAATGCGAGCATACGGTGGGGGACTCGCAACTTCATTAGGTTTAGGGGAGGAGGACTTGTAGCGTCGACTTTTAAAAAGAACGAGATATAAAGTATGCATTTAGTTCGTCAGTTAGAGATTAAATTTTTAAGTTTGAGTTAGTTAACTTTTTAAAAACTATATATAATTTTTTGTTGACTTTTCAGAAAATGACAAAAACTGATATGAACAGATACAGTTTAATTGAAGTTGAGTTGAAATATCAAATGAAACAAAAATATTATCCGAGTCACAATTTGAGGAGAATTTTCATAATTAAGCCTGAAGTTAAAAACAACATTTGAACGGCAAAACTGCACTTATGTAGAAATTAAAAAAAAAAAACTTGTATCCAAAATTCTATTAGATAAGAAAATAATCACGATGCTAGGGTAAAAATTTGTCACAGGAAATGAAAAGCTCATCGTTGATCTTAAAAACGTTTTGATTGACATGAAGGTTCCTTACTTATGTATTCGGAGAAACTTAATTGTCGATCTCCTTTGCTCATTTCGGTAAATTAGTTTAACTCAAATTAAATTGTATTTTTTTATCTCAATTTTTGTCTTTTTCCTGAAAAAATAAAATTTATAATTACTTTTTGAAAAGTAAACAAACTCTAATTTAAAAATTTTATCTACAACTAACTTATCAAATGGAGGTTTAATAAAGAACTGTATTTATTCGATAAATGATTGGTCTTGTGGATCTCTAAGTTTAATATTCAGCTCCATATGTTTGGAGATAAGTTTATTCGAGGACATTTCAGAGATTTAGAATTATTTACTTCTAGCATGCTACCGTCGATAGGGATGAAATTGAACCGTAATATCAAAACCTAAAGGATTAGCATGTAAATCATGAAAATAGAACGAAATGATTGAGACTACAATATGTATTTCATGTCATTATTCATGAATGTGAAATCTCACGATCGTTTCAAATTACTTCAAAATTGAAGAAAGTGATTCCTATGGGTCTCACTTTCACGCGAATATTAATTATTTGTATTTTTTTTTTAAATATAAAAAGCTCAATGCTGCTTGCAGCAAATATGGAAAGATTCCCAAATTTGCTGATGATATTATTAAACCATATAAATATGATTATTTTTCTGAGTTTGCACTTGATCTGTCTATTTTATTATAAAATTGGATGGATTATACAAATTTATAGGGAGAGAGAGAGAGATAGGGCAAAAAAAAAAAAAAAAAAAAAATGCAAGATATATACATATACATGTCAGGACGGAGCCACAAAGATTTTGGGACACCTCCTCAACTTATATTTAGGTACGATTTTATATGTGTATCTGACCAAAAGTTACAAATAACTCCTTTAAAAATCTAAAATCTCCATTTTAGTTCTTCAAAAATTAAAAACTTGTACTTATTAGTTTCCTTCATCAAAATTCATAACTTCGTAGTTGTTATGTGTTGTATATCTAACAAGCCGTAAGGGAAATGAGGGGAATACATATGAACACATAACATAAATTTAGAGACTGTTACACTAACGTAATACAAAAAATTAATATTAGATTAATATGATACAAAATTAAATTAAAATTACTTAAAACTTGTGTTATGCTGATCGAAAATAAGAAATTTGTATAATGTTGGTTAATATATGAAAAAATGTGATTATTGAAGTAATATTCTCAACAATGTTTATTTATTTATTTTTATTTTTAATTTGCTTGTGCTAGTTTGTTAGGTAAGAGGCTGCAACTCATTTGTGGCAATCACCTAGGAGGGTAGTCAAAGTTACAATCTTTTTTCGTTTTCTTACTTGATATTTATTTATTTATTTTTAACAACTTGCCCAAGTTAATCAATTTGTAAGTGCGCACCCATTTATAATATAACATATATCTATATATTCTCCATAAGGGCAATTACCTCATCAAATGAACCAAATAAAATAAGTCAACATTCTACGTAAAAAGAACAATTATTTATAAAATAAGGCAACTAAAAGGAAAAGACTCGACCTTTGCTGCGCAATGACAGGGAATACGACGGGCAAGATTGATGGACCGCATTAGTGCCTTCCTCCTTAAGTTTGTAATTTAATGACACATTAAGGGTCATTTATATGACTAGGGGAGTTTTATTCTTGTCACACTAATGAATAAATTCTCCTTTTATTTTTCTTGTATTCTTTGGTTGTTTGATTTTTTTTCGATCAAAATATGTAAATGCATATATAATTTAACGATAATTTTATATTTAATTTCATAATAAAAATTAGATTAATAAATAATAATGTATGTTATTATTGAAAATGGATCACATTTCGTTAGTTAATGTACGGAGATTCAATTGATGCCAATTGCATTTTCAAAATTCTAACTTGTGGTAATAACAACTTGGAATGAATCATAATAAGCTAAATTAAAATTTCATGAGCACCAAGGTAAATAGATGCATTAATTAATTATATTGATAATAGGTGAATAGATGCATTAATTAAATATAATGATAATTTTTTTCTGAATAAATATAATGATAATTAATAACACATTGAGGTCTTTATTTATTTTTATTTATTATTACCAACACATTGTATCGGTTTAATCTATGATTAGGAGAAATTATACATTTTGCATATTCATCAATACGATAAAAATACATGTCTCGTTATAAATCTAATCTAAAATCTAATTAAGCCGTATATACTTATAAAAGACCTTATACACATTAAAAAAAGAAGACCTTGTACACATTTTAATAGAATCTACTCTAATTAGAACCCCAAAAACTTTAGACAAAGTCAACACCGGTACAATGTAATTCCATTACGCACCAAAGAATTTCCCTTTTCTTTTGGGCAGAACAAACAAACTGGGGTTGGTGGTGTTGAAAAAAGTCTTTCATATTAATTTATTTTCAAATTTGGAAAAAGAAAAAAGAAAAAAGAAAAAAAGAAAGACACATCACTTTATTTAACATTTAAATTTAATTCTAATTAAATTATATATTTTTATATTAATTTTTATCTTTTTTAAAAAAATAATAAAATTTATAATTAATTTTTAAAAAATCAATTAATTTTAAATTAAAAATTTTACGTATGATCATTAATTAAAATTAAAAATTTTTAAATTATAATTAATTATTTTTTAAAAATTAATTATAATTTTTATTGATTTTATAAAAAATTATAAAAATCTATAAAAAAAAATTTAATTGAAATTAAACTATTATAGCAAATAAAAGGTTAAACAAATACAAGAGTGGTAGAAAAAAGCTAGCGTGCCTGATGTTTTGTTCTTTAATTTTATTAATTTTTTTATAAATAATAAATAAATATACATAGAGGCATACGTGGGACCCAGTAAAGCCGGTGCCTAACATTTCCATGATCCTTCCCTCTCTTTTCCTCCGCTCCCTCGTGCAAGTGATTACAGTGGTTCGCAGCCCCACCGTGATCTGCCACGTGGAAACATTTTGGAGGAAGTCTTAATCAACTTCGCAATTTAACGGTTGATTCAACGCACAAGATTCCCAGCTGCAACTCCTCGCACCCCCCGCCTTTTTCGACTTGATGACGTGGCGCGCTTTGTGTGGCCGAAAAATGTCTGTAGAAACTAGAGAGTTGGGGACACTCGGCATGCTCATTGAACGTGAGCGCACCGGAACGCAGCACGGACGTGTCTCCGTCGAAAAACAGGATTGAATAATCGGCCATAGGTCCGAACTTTGTAATTGGGGGATTTGGTTCTGGTTGGGTCTCGGTCAAATAAGAACAAAGAAAGGAAAAAAAAAAAAAAAAACGCGAAGGCGTGTGAACAGGGACGAGCTTGTTGGGAACTGGAGAAAGTTAGCGTTGCAAAATCGGAAACCCTAATTCTCCAATTCCTTCACGCATGTAAGCTCCCCAATTCGATTCCCATGGATTCTCCCTTTTCAACGATTTGAATTAGGGTTTTCGTTTCTCTTTGAGCTTTCTTTTTCTGATGAACAATCGGTTTGATTTCGCTTCATTTTCACTTTTGTTTTTGGGTTTTTCTCTGGTTTTGTTAGATCGGTCCCGTTTTAAGGACGCTTTACGCGGTGGTTTCGTCGGTTTGGTGTTGGATAAATTGGTTTTTTTTTTTTCCAGTTGAGAAGATTCTATGCTATTTGGGCGTTAACTTTTGGGATCATATGATGGATTTGGTTGCCAGTTGCAAGGTATTTTGTCGATTTTTGTGTTGTAATTTTGCTTTGTTTTCGTTGCTGATTGGTTTTAGTGGCTGGAATTTACTTTGATTGTGTGTTGGTGTTGATATTTACTGTTCTTCAGTTGGAAAAATGTTAGTTTTTAGTTTAGGATTATTAAGTTGGTCTGTGTTAGAAGCTCCGCAATTTAATTATAATCAGCTGCGGTATTGTTTTACTTTTGTTGTTTTAGTTAATCTGGGCATTTGGTCATTTTTGTTTTACCAACTATCAGAAATGAATTAAAGCAAGCAGCTTTAGTACTGACACTACTACAGTAGTTAGTGTCTTAGGTTGTTATTACTTAAGTTTGGGAACTTTTGGTGTCATTCTTTTATTTGTATTACCAATTCATTTTAAATAGTTAAGCGGTGTGTAGTTTTATGTACTACACTTGCATGGTTTTGTCGTTGATTCGTTGATGGTTTTCATGGTGTGAGGCTTTGTATATTTTAAAATGGCAATGCGTTCTTCACCACTAGTGATCATTTTGCGGCAGTGTTCTAGCATGCTGTTATTATTGGTGCTCTTCCTTGCGGTGACAGGGAAAATCCATATTTGGGAGAGTTTAAGTATATATGTTAGGATTAACCTCTGGGGAAAACTTTTTACTTAATGCAGCTTAACTTCATACTTGTACTTGCTGTTCTAAGTTATTTGCATTTAGCTTTTACTATTGTTTCAAGGGAAGCATTGGTAGTTAAAGTTCGAATGACATTATGGAAGGTATATGCTTATCAATTAGTTTCTGCTTAGTGCTTTGTTTGCGAAATGAGTTACTTTGCTACCTAATGGATTCACCTTTCTATTATCTTGTTGCTTACAACTTGACATTTTCTTGCTTTAAGTTTGGACTGAAGATGCAATTTTCAATGGGATGCGTACCATTGGTATTTATAATGCAAATTTGTTGTGTAAAAGAAGAAAATCAATAAATAATTGATATATATGCTTTGAACAGGTTCGTGTTGTATTCTCTTTTGTCCTTGTCTCTTCCGATGGAGGATTTAAAGTATTGTGATGTTAATCTTACAGTGCATTCATGCCTTTTTGTGTTCTTATTGCAGGAAAAATTGGCATATTTTCGAATAAAAGAGCTCAAAGACGTTCTCACTCAGTTAGGTCTTTCAAAGCAGGGGAAGAAGCAGGTAAGATTCCAAAGAAATGATTTTTGTGCTGAAATTTGTGTGTACTTCGGATTTCATGATACATTGATTTCATAAGTGTTTAAAATTGCTTCTTTTTTTTTTTTTTTTTTTGGGTTCTTTAGGGTTGCTCCCACTTTTGGGTTCTGTTCGTCCCCATGACAGGCATTTTCTTTTTTGATATTTGCTAAAGTTTCACTTATAATTTCTTGGTAATTTAGTTAATGTATTATCCATGCTTTTGAATGGCAAGCCTGTACCTTGTTAGAAGTATTTAGCTTTATAAATGCCAAGAGGATTTTGATTCACAGTTGGAACAGGGGTTGATGACTTAAGTGTGAGATTGTCAATGATTACAATGCAATGACATGGGCTTTTTTTCATTCGTCTGAGAATGATTGTCTGTGAATTGTGGCATCGGAACACTAGCAAAGTTCAAGGCATGCCCATTTGTTCTATTTAGGGAGATTTTTGTATTTTCCCCTTTTTTCAGCCTATTGCATTTTAGTGTCTTGTTTATGTTTTAAAATTGTTGATTTAAGGAAGATAATAATTTGCTTATCTATTTTGCAGGACCTACAGGACCGGATATTAACCATTATTTCTGATGATCAAGGTAGGGTGTTTTTACTGTTTTTTCTGAAAATATCAAATTTTCCTATCGTACACATTTGTTGGGGATCTATATTATTTTTTTCCCCTTTATCTTTTTTCTCTTTTCAGTAATCTTAAAATTTTGCCTTGAAGAACATGTACTGGATATTATGCTTTGCTTTCTTCTGTTCCTCTGCTTTGGTGATTTTCTGTACTTAAATATGACGATGTTAAGAGCTTTAGACTGTGAAATAGCGTGTCAATTTTTTTTTTACTAAGTTCATTATTTGAATGCTGCTATATCTTTTATGTTGTGCCCATTTCTTGCTCATTTTTGCTTCCACATTCTTTTCTTTGAATCATGTGTTTTTGCTAAGAGAAGGGGAGAGGAGTTGGGGTAAAGCTTATAAGTGAAATTCTAGGTTCAACAAGAGGATTATGCCACTGCCCAATCTGCTTGAGAGCTTAATAATTGCATTACTCACTCTCTCGTTAGCAATGTGGGACAAGTGATTTAGCATGCTACATTGAGATGTCTTGTAGCATTGTTAGAATTTAGTGTTACTCCATGCCTGATTTATTTTCTTTTTTACAGTTTCTAAAATGTGGGCAAAGAAGAATGCTGTTGGGAAAGAACAGGTGGCACAGCTTGTAGATGACATCTATAGGTTTGTTTATTCATTCTTTTGATCTTTGGCATGGGCCCATGTGATACAAAGTATCAACCTACAGAAAAACAAATTGATTGACTATTGAGTGCAACCCCATAACTAGATAGACTATGGGTAGTTCTTACTAAAGTGTTATTCTTTGTGGCTCTTGTTTATTTTTCAATATGTTTTCCTTGTTTAGCAGAAAAATGCAGGTGTCCACGGCCACTGATTTAGCATCAAAAGGGCAGGGGGGCTCAGAGAACAGTAATATGAAAGTTAAGGGGGAAGTTGATGATCGCACCCTTCAATCAGAGACAAAGGTTCGTTGTGTATGCGGTAAGCAGTTGGAAGAGTCAATGATTCAGGTACTTGTCAGATTTAGGTTTGAACCTAAGTTTTCTTCGTGCTTTCATTTTCCCCTTGTTTATTGTTCACTTAAAGTTTGCCACTTATTTTTTCACTTACAATGGCTAACTTGTGGTGGTTCTTATAATGACAGTGTGAGGATAGGAATTGTCAAGTGTGGCAACACATTAATTGTGTTCTAATTCCGGAGAAACCTATGGATGGCAGTCCACCATATCCTGACACATTTTATTGCGAGCTTTGCCGGCTTAGCCGTGCTGATCCGTATGTATCGCTGATGTGTTCTTATCATGTAAATTGTTTATAGCTGCACTGCAAATAATTTGCATTTCTTTATTGCTATTCTGTTGGGTGCAAACCATGTGGTACCAGTTACTAGTGGAGCATTCCGACTCTCTCTCTCTATTGGGTTGGAGTTAATCATAATTACATGTTGGTTCTCTACGCTGCTTACATTCTTACCATTCTAATTGTTCTTTAAAGTAGTAACTCAGCAATGAACAATCAATTGCATAAAAGTTTAAAGTTGTAACACAGCAATGAACAATCAATTGCTAAACTTTTATGCCTTGTGTTTTTGAAGACTTAATGTTTAAATAAATGATGGAATACTCTTGATGAAATTGAATTTTTCTGTTCTTGCTTCATCTAATTTTGCTTGTGTTATTTTTATGTCTTTTTCCTACCCGAAAACCAACTTAAGTTTGTTTGCTGCTTAGACTGTTTCCTCGATTGATTTGTGTTTTTACTGGTATTAACTTTTATTTTTGATGCGACCATTGCAAGTTAATTTTTGTAGAGCTTAACTGTTTTATTTCGTTATACACAGTTTCTGGCAGCAACTTGCACATCCTTTACCTCCTGTGAAGTTGAGTACTACAAATATTCCAACTGATGGGTAGGTGATTATGTTTTGAAGACTCCAGATTATAGCTCAACTATGAATCGTAGAAGATTAATGTCTGCTGTTTCTCTTAAAGATGATTAGTTTTTGATGATTTGGTGCAACCTGCAACTTCTGAATTTAACTATTTTCTTGAAGAGAATCTTAAGTTATCAAAGCTAAGATTGTCCTGCTGCAAATGGAAAAATTTGGCCCTAGAATTTCGAGTTTGGTGAACTCAAGTGTTTTGGATGGGAAGTTTATGGTATTATGTATTTGCATACATGAATTTTCGTAGAAATACAAACAATATGATTGCTCTCTTCAGTATGTTCATTAGCTAATATTGTGATGATGGTGGTTATAGATCTCAATATTATTCAGTTTTACTTAGATATCTAAATAACTTCCATAGTTTACCCGTAGGCTACAATAAATTTAATCAATACTTGGGGGTTGAAAGTTGTTATTTCCATCATAACATTGTTCTTAAGAGTAAGCCTGTACATTTTTTTGCTATTGCTACTCGTCTTTCAACTTTGTAATGGAGTTCAATTTTTGCATAAATATACTACCTAACACACATTATCATAGAAATATTTTATTATTTAATATCCAGGCCGAGACTATTTGGTTTTATTTTATTATTTGTTTTATTATTATATGTTTAGAGAAACAACTGAGGAAATGATGAAGGCTTTATGCAGAGAATAACCCCAGCAAGAAAAACATATCTCTATCTGCATATAAGTCTTTAATACACTAGTTCTATATTTGATAGGTTGGTTTCTATCATCTTTGTTTTGACCATTCTATTTTGCAAACTGTGCAGTACCAATCCTATGCAGAGTGTGGAGAGAACATTTCAACTACAAAGATCGGAGAAGGATTTAACATTGAAACAAGAATTTGATGTTCAGGTTGACTTGTCTTCGGAATGATGATTGACTAATGTTATCTTACTATTTCTTTGTGTTGATTTCCTTACAATGACGCTTTTGTTCAGGCTTGGTGCATGCTTCTAAACGACAAAGTCTCATTCAGGATGCAGTGGCCACAATATGCAGATCTTCAAGTCAATGGTACTGTGGATAATGCTAAGAGCCTTATGCTTATGTGGCTTAAAGTATTTGAAAAAACCAAGAAAATCAACATTTTCCATATTTTTGTGAATACCGTTATCTCTAGTTGTAAATTTTGTATACAATCTTCTTTTTCGTTTCTTATAAACAAGAATACAAAATATGAGGTTATCTTGTGTCACTTTCTTTTAGTGTATTTTATTGTGTTTTGACCTTACAGGTATGCCTGTTCGTGCCATTAACAGACCGGGATCACAACTTCTTGGGGCTAATGGTCGTGATGATGGCCCAATAGTGAGTTTGTTTTTCACTTATACAAGTGCAGAATATGTCCTTTTCTTCCATCTTTTCATGTCCACTGCGTTTTGATCCAATACTTTTTTGAAATGTTGTTTCCATGCACATGATTTTACTCACTGTAATTCCAGTAATGATCCTTAATCAAGCCATCTCTTGATGACTTGAATTTCATTCTTAGTTTACTCTCTGTTGTTTTGTCAGATCACGACGTACCTAAAAGAAGGGCTGAATAAGATTTCCCTAACAGGATGTGATGCTCGCATTTTCTGTTTAGGTGTCCGACTTGTGAAGCGCCGAACTGTTCAACAGGTAGCTCTCTTTGCATTCCTATATAAGTGTATATACTTTCGGGAAGCAGCATTAGCTTCTCTCTCTCTCTCAACTTACGCTAGCTTTCTTTCCCGAAGAATGCAATTTCAAATTGGATCTACAATTGTTATTTTTGAAGAATTTGTGATAAAAATATAATGCTTGAATACCTTGGTTTCTCTTTGTTCTTTTCAGGAATTAAACATATTAAGCATTTCCACCTAAAGTAAAACAAGAATTCCATGGAAATTAAGGATTCATTAAGAATAATGAATAATACAAATTCATTACAGCCAAAAGAAAAGATGGGGTGGGGGTTCAAGATCCACTGGTCCTACCCATTTAACCACATCATTGAAATAAAAATTAGATGTTTCCATTGAGATATTATTGAATCAATGTTCTTTTGTTGTTCTAGTATTACTTGTTTAGCCTTTCATTTATGTGTGTGGAGTATTCTTTTTGTTCAGATCCTAAGCTTGATTCCCAAGGAGTCTGATGGTGAGCTATTCGAAGATGCTCTTGCTCGTGTGCGTCGTTGTGTTGGTGGTGGAAATGCAACGGATGATGCTGACGGTGATAGTGATTTGGAAGTTGTTGCAGATTCTTTTGTTGTTAATCTGCGTTGTCCTGTAAGTTGTATATCAGATTTTGTCAAATGCTCATGTAGGTACCTTTGATAAAGGATGATGTTCTCCGTTTTCTGCAAATAAGTAACTTTGGTTGGTTGCAAAAGATTCTTCTATGTTAGTCATTGTCTAAAGTAGTTCTATTCCAAATTGCAATCAATTTTTTGGAATCATTTTGGATGTGTCTACTTATCCAGCCCATTTACAGATGAGTGGTTCGAGAATGAAAGTTGCTGGAAGGTTCAAACTTTGTGCCCACATGGGATGTTTTGATCTTGAAGTTTTTGTGGAGTTGAATCAACGGTCAAGGAAGGCAAGCTACATATATAAGAAAACTCTGTTCACTTTTTCTTTCATAGCATTTCTTTTTCCTTAAAAAAAAAAAAATAATAATTTGAATCTTATTTTTAAGACTTGAGCATCCCCTTCTTTTTTTTTTTTCCTTCCAGTGGCAGTGCCCTATTTGTCTCAAGAACTATTCCCTAGAGTATATCATCACCGATCCCTATTTTAATCGTATTGCTTCCATGGTAATTCCTTTTCCGTATGCTTATAATTTACTTTTCTCCAGAAAAAGGCACTTAGTCAGGTTGGCTTTGTTTTTCCATGTGGTTTGGTACAGATGAGGCATTGTGGAGAAGATGTAACAGAGATTGAAGTTAAACCTGATGGATGTTGGCGAGTAAAGGCTAAAACCGAAAGTGAACGGAGGGATCTTGGGGATCTTTGGCAATGGCACCTTCCAGATGGTACTATATGTCTCCCATCTGGTGGAGATGTTAAAGCTAAAACAGAGATGAAGCAGGTCAAACAGGAAGGTATCTCTGATAGTCATCCTGGTTTGAAACTTGGAATCAAGAAGAATAGTAATGGAATTTGGGAAGTCAGACAACCTGAAGATATGAATACCTCTGCTGATAACGGATTACAAGACGGCTTTGGAAACTATGAGCCAAAAGTTATCCCAATGAGCAGTAGTGCAACTGGAAGTGGCAGGGATGGTGAAGATCCAAGTGTAAATCAAGATGGTGGTGGAAATTATGACTTCCCGAGTAATGGGGTTGAGATGGATTCTCTTTCACTTAATGTGGATTCAATTTATGGAATTGCCGAGCAAGTACCTTCTGCTCCAGTTAGGAATTCAGAAGTAATTGAAATTAGTGATTCAGAGGATGATGACATGTTCATGTCTTCTTCTAGATCCGTGTACAAGAATCCTCCAACTGATGGTAATGGGGTTCCTTTTTCAGTGCCCCCTCCTGTAATTCCTGATTCGTATACAGAAGATCCTGCTCTTGGGACTGGTGGGACCTCATGCTTGGGTCTTTTCAGTGGCAATGATGATGAGTTTGTGATGCCGCTATGGCATTTACCTCCTGGGAATCAAGCAGGGCCAGGTTTTCAATTATTTGGTTCTGATGCAGATGTGTCTGATGCCCTGGTTGATCTACAGCATGGTTCTATCAATGGTTCTTCATCTATGAATGGATACACATTGACCCCGGAAACTGCCATGGGATCTGCTTCACTAGTCCCAAATTCTTCTGTTGGTCGGTCTGATGCAGATATGAACGACGGCTTGGTAGATAATCCATTGGCTTTTGCCAGTGAGGATCCATCGCTTCAGATATTTCTTCCAACAAGGCCTACAAATGCCTCATTGCAGTCTGATTTTAGAGATCATGCTGATGTTTCAAATGGTGTCCGCACCGAAGATTGGATATCTCTTAGGCTTGGGGGTGGTGCTGGTGGCAATAATGTCGAATCTGCAGCTCCAAGTGGACTCGGTTCGAAGCAGCAAGTGCCAGCCAGAGATGATGGTGCGATGAATTCTATGGCCGACCATGGTTCGTTCTCTTTTTTCTTTGATTCACCCTAGATTTGTTTTCTTAAATATTATATCATGCCTCACTCAAGATCGGAGTAGGGGTTTTCCCAGTTTGTTTTTTTGTTTTGGTTTGTTCTATACGAACTAACATCCTTTGCAACCTGGAAAATCTGGTTCGGATGATCCTAATAATATAAAGTTACTAATAGTATTTGTCTTTGATCTTCCTTCCCTTTTCTTAGCTGCTTTTTCTATTTTTGTGTTTTTTCCTTCTTTGAAATCATCTACTTTGGTTTCAAAATTTTTAGAGCTTAGTGTTCCACCTATTTGCAGCCTCCCTGCTCCTTGGTATGAATGATGGTAGATCTGAGAAGGGAATTAGGCAAAGATCAGATAGTCCTTTCACGTTTCCTCGCCAAAAACGTTCCGTAAGGCAGAAGTTACTTTCTATCGACTTAGACTCTGAATAGATGAAAGGACCTTGTTGTGGAGAGCTATCCATGGCCTCATTTGATTATTTATCTCGGATTGATGAAAGCAAGACCCGGAGGTTTTTCTGTGATCTGCTCATTTGTAAGTCAATTTTTGTATCTAGAAGCTCTTAGAGGTAGGCATACCTTTGGATCGTCGAGTCAAAGATATGCCTTTTAATGCAACGGCTTCCTTGGTGGAAAGAAAAGTTGGAGAATGGAAAGAAACGTTGGAGAACAAGAGAAGGGGGACTGAGCTGGTACCTGCAATATATCTCCTTGAATCGGTAAGCTTGGAGTGAGTTTTGGTTGGTCCTGTTGTACATGAAATTCGCTGTGTTTCTTAAACAGGCTCATTAATTTATTCAGCTCTTCAACCGTCGACGAGGATATGCAGGTCCAGTGCTGGTTTTGTACAGGATTTTAAATCCGAAGGTCAGAATTAATTGGTGTAAGCCTTTGGATTTAGTGGGGGAACCTCCCATAAAAGTAATAGAAACTATCTTTTTTTCTTTTTCTTTCCTTTTTCCATTTCTTTTTTGGGGTGGGGGGCGGCGGTTGACCAGAGAAATAGCATGTAAATTTTTCACTCAAATCAGATTGCAGAATCAGTTATTTATATATAAAAATATTACTATTCTTTTCAGATGAATATAATTTGCCTGCCTCGGGTTCTGCTTTCTGTCTGTTTTGTGATCCTTTTTCTTCTCTCGCCTTTGCAATTTGCATTATTTTTAATTACGCATGAAACACGATTTTCACCTGAATTAAGGTTGCTCAAGATCATTTTTGCCTTTTCTCGTGGATTTTTGTTGTTAGCATTCTCATTTTACCCAGTATATTAGTAAACATGGGAATCATGTAGCAAAAAGAAGCATTCCTCTACTTTTCTTTTTAACCTAACTACAATATTTTAAGGTTCATTTGGTGTTTAAATTGAGTTTGAGATGAGATGAGATGAAATTTTTTAATTTGAGTTGAGTTGACTTTTTAAAATGTAGTTATAAATTTTATTGACAGATCAGAAAAAAATAAAAATTGAAATGAAAAATTTGAGTTGAGTTTGAATGAAACTCATTCACTAAACATAAGCTTAATGCTCAAATTAGCATCTAAACTTTCAATACCCATTATAGTGTATGTGGAGCATCAAAAAAATCAAATCAACTTGATGATCATGATGGCCTAAATTACATTATACATATTACCACAGAATTATCTCTCTTTACTTTGAATCGTAGTTTTAATGGGAAAATATAACTGGTGAAGATAATTACCACTAATTTTGTTAAACATTAGTTTGACGGGGCATCTTGGAAATTAAGATGGCTGTGATCAGAAAAATTAGAACTCTTCGCTTTTTCATTGGATGACCCTCAAATTATATGCTGCAACGTCGGAAATGAGAGTGTTTTGTGAAAGACCTAATGAGAAATCTCATTTGCATAATGGCTTTTCAACAGATTTGTTTTGCAAAATGACTTCAGCACGTATTAAATCTCCACTGCATGCCTTACAAGGCGCTCGGCTTGCAAATTAAAAAGTATCTTTATGCTAATTTCACTTAGCAAATTCTTCTGGAACCGAGGGGTCAATAAATAGAGAGATATTGAGCAATTAGTTCATAAGAGGAAAAATATTCTTGGTTTGTAGACTGGAGTTACTTCACGATGAAACGTACTAAACTTCAAAAATACCATTAATTATATCGAATGAGAAAAGATGGAAAGAAGGCATTCATAATAAAAAAATCTAGTTTTATAATTTGTATTAGAGGAAAAAAATTTGAACACAAGTCCTCTTTGGATCAAGGTAAACACCAGTGTACCTAAAAAAAAATACACAGACATGTGGAGTTTGTAGCAGTAGCATCCATGTAATGTAATGTATAGTCTTGGTATTCGGAGTTTTGAGAAGCCGAAATGAGGAAGCATCAGATCAACTTATCTGATGGTGGCAGAAGAATCTTGGGGAATTCCAATTCAGTACAAGATCTATTATTCTTCACTCACAGCAACAGGCTTGGAATGTCTCGCACTCTCGCAACCTGGGCAGTTGTGCAAACTCTCATGAATATAAATGTCACAGTCGAGGCAGAATCGCTGCTTGCATTTTGGGCATGAAACACTGGGACCAGGTTTATTTCCTGCATTAAAAAAAATAAAATAAAGGTTAACAAAATTAAACAGAGAAGACGTTGGAAAATTTTCAACTGAGTGAAGAAATCATACGCTAAAAGCCATAATTAAAAGAACTCAAGTGAGTGTTTTGGCATCACTTAAGGACACAATGGCATGGGGAAGTACATTGTGCCCACAAGGTCAGCCTAATGAATTGAAAAAGTGAGAAAATAGCCCCCTTCCCCCGCGCCCACCGCCCCCCCCCCCCCCCCCCCCGCGGGACAAACACACACACAATACATACATACATATACATAACAATAGAACATAAATACTGATAAATAGTCAACAAGTTAGCAAACTCGAAAGTTATTCACCAAGTATAGCAACTTACCAACACCAAGGAGACTCTGTTGGCAGCCAAAACAAGCTCTCGATAATTTTCTATTTGGGTCATTTAGAAGTGATGTAGACACCTCATCAAATGGCACAATCGGAAAGAGATGATGATAGGATCTTGCCAAGTGAGGTGAAGAAATGAGTGTTAATCCACACGTCCGACACTCTGTAGGTAGCTCGCAAACACGTGCCTTGCATCTAGGACAAGTGTATCCACCTCCAGCCTTTGCTTCCTTGTGACACGAACAGATTGCAATAGAGCTCTCTGCTGCTCTTTGTGGAAAACCCATCTTGATCAAATTAGCAGTTGCATATTCTGCTATTGCTGGAGGCGGGGGTGCATGCTCGAGTATCAATTCTTTGAAGTGAGACTGCATGAGAAGAAACAAATCAGCTTATGATTACTAAACCAAACAAAAGATTGCTTTAAAATGCCTGTCCAAGCACTACCACGTTCTTCAGGTTTTCGAAGAAAACGATCTTTCACTAATACTATGACAACTGGAAACTGGTTTCTCATTCTAGATTATACTTCAAGGGCCGAAGGAGAAGACGCCATTGAGATGGTAAAATGTTCTAATACTGATATCTGTATAGAGATGTTTACTATTGACACCCGATAATTAGTATTTAGAACTTACCTCATCCAATGCCACAGAGTACAAGCCACCAGTTTCTTGGCAGAGATGTTTGCATATAAAAATTTCTGCTGAGAGCCCAATAACCGAACACCTTATTTTAGATTTCTTACATTTCTGGATGGTCTCCAATATATCTCCTGGATCACACGTACTTAGAGCCGAATATAAGATGAGAACTTCTCGATGACCATAAGTTGGAATTTGATTCAGATAGTCATGAACGAGATCCAAAGCATTCTGTATGGAAGATTCACCCGAGCATTCCAGTTTACCCATCAAAGCTTTCACATGAGACTCGGGACTGCCACCAAGATCCGTTAAACAATGAGCAACCCCATCTTTAATAGTCACTATGCCAACTTGACTAAGCGGATTCTGGTCAAAAAACTCTCTAATGAAAGCCTCAACATGTTTTGCTACTACAGCCCTTCGACTTGGCCGGAAATCCATTTCCGCAGCTGCCTGATGACATTGACGAAAACCAAATAAACAATTAACAAGTGCACATCAAATAAATAAATTTACACAAGTCTCGCACCAAAATGTTGTAATGATCTTGGACATCTTGGACATCACTTGAAGGTGATCCAGGAAATTTGAACCAAAAATTCGGTCGTCCAAGCTAATTCTTAATCCTCACATGCTGAACATTTTCCCTCAGGTTTTAGGATCCCCAAACACCCAAAAACTAAAGACACTGCTTAGATTAGGAGTGATTTTCAGAGTTTAGTTCACAGCTTCCACTTCATTGAATAACTTACTCTAGCACTTAAATAGAAAAGAACCCACTTTCCATTATACATACATACATATATATATATATATATATATAAGATACATACATATATATATATAAGATATATATATATAGCAAACAATCACCACAACAATAACATCATTAGCAACCAAATAGCTCTAAAACATTCTGCCCCATTTCGTATCAAAAGCCACAGATTCAAGAAAATGAGTTCCCACATATCAAATCAACAGAGAAACAAAGACCCATTATCAAAAACAGCTGAAAAACAGATTTTGTGAATAGAAATAGAGAGAGACCTTGGAGAGATCAATGACGAGGAAGAGGTATCGAATGAGGCCCTTCTGGATTCGGACAGCGGAGGCGGTGCGGAGTCGGCGGCGGTACTGGGCATGGTAAAGGGCCTTGTTATCGATGGGTCGGAGGAGACCGGACTCGTCTTCTTGAAGAGACTCCCACGACCTCTCGTCGGCGTAGGCCCTCTCCCAGGCCTCCAGGCCTCGCCCATTTCCGTCGTCTTCCTCGTCGTCGTCCTCTGCTTCTTCTCCGTTCAGCCTTCTTTCTTCGCCATTGTTGTTCATGTTCCTTCCTTACTTCTTCCCCAAACCCAAAAACAATTATTATGGTGATGCAAAAACTATAAAAGGGTGGCCGCTAATTAAGAGAGAGGCTTATTCGCGGCTTAATCTGATTTTTGTTTTGATTAATTGGTTTTCCTAGTACAAGAATAAGCTACTCTATAGCTACCCAGTTTTGCTCAAGGAGGTGGGAAGATTAGATTAGTGTTAGCTTCCAATAAATAAATTAATACAACGGTTAGTTGCAGGGTTAATTTTGTGTATAGTTTTTGATAAATAATTTTGTGCATATATATAAAGGCTTCATATATATATATGTATATGGATAAATAATTTTTACATATATATAGATACCTATAACTTCTTTACTTTGGTATCTATAACTTCTTTACTTTAGCTTATTCAAAAAAATAAAAATAAAAATAAAAATAATGACAACTTCTTTAGTTTAGCAATTTAATCCTCAGTGGTTATTATTATTTTTTTAATTGTTACTCAACCTTCTAAATTTACAGTTCTTGGTATCATTAGCTAAATGTTTTTTTATTTGACATAATTCAGGGAGAATTCGTGAAAAATTTCACCAACGATATCGAAAACGAAAATTGTACCTAAAATATACAAAAAAAAAAAACAAATATGAAATTCATGTCTAAATTATCATAAAATAAAATAATAAATGCTCTATTAAATATTCATTTCACGGAGTTCAAGTGACAACATATGCTATTTGGTGGGGGATGAAATTAGGGCTTGTGGAGAGAAAATCAATGTAGAAAGTGGCACTTGTTTTCACTGAAAGCAAGTCAATTCTTTCTGTACGTAGGGACGTATGTTAAAAAAAAAATTTTAAAAGGGCTCATATAAAAATGATCAATTTTTAGTGGAGACAAAAATGGAGGAAAAAAAAAAAAGTATGGTTCTTAAAAGTGAAATTAAAGAAGAATAAAAGCTTCCCCGTATCTCTCATTAAGGATCAAGGAAACATGGGTGATTGTGGTTGAAATCAACATTGGGAGTTCACTTTTTCCAAAGCCTTCAAACCTGTATTGTTGCTAAATCTTCAAGAAGCTACATTCTTAAACAAAAAGCATATAAGAGGAGAAGGCTTTTGATTCTTTCACGTTTCACCGACAAAATTTGGTCATTTAATTATTTTCCAAAGTCTCTTGCAACAAAGCAAACTCAAGAGTCTACTAAATCCTCTTGTCGTTAACCAAGACCATGATCAACCCCGGAGGTACTCTTTCAAACATTATTCCTTGAGAAATAAAAAATAAAAGAAAATAAAAGAAAAAGGAAATGTCTAGCAGCAACTCTTTCCTCACTCTCCGGGGGCTGAGACACCCAGCTTGAGCTTCTTCTTTCTCAGCTTCTTCATCGACACGGGTTTCTTCATCCGTGGCGGGAGGCTCTTCTGCGCGTAAGTGTACAGTGCGTAGTTGCCAACCATAAAGATCAGCACTAGTCCTGCAACGATAAGCAGGACTATCGTTTGCGCGCTAATCCCCTTGCCGTTAGCATTCTTGATATTCTTGAACACAGTTCCCTGTTCAACAACAATTGCATTAGCTTGAATACATTTGATATATATATATATATATATATATATGCTGTCTAATTAATGTCTAGATTAAGTTCTTCCCTTGCTCATTTTACTTGGTCTTTGGCTTATTAAGTTGCTTGCATAATTAGCTTTGCAGCACCCTTTAGCCCTTGGACTAAAAAAACCATGGTGTTTTATCAACATTTCTCTTTTTACCTTTCAATTTTTTTTTTTTTTTTTTTTTTAATCTGGAACTATGAAAAAAGAAGACAACATATTAACTTCTCTTCTATACAAGAATCGGAAAAAATAAAAAAATAAAAAAAATAAAAGTGCATATACACTACTGATATAGGCAATTGACATCACAAGTACATGCATGCATATAACCCAAGAAGAAAGAACTCAAAGCTCCCGGAGTCTAATTGTTTAACTTGGACAACTAGAAAAAAGTAGCTATTCAAGAAAAAATGGAATAAAATAAAATAAAAATTTTTTTGTCTGCCCAGAAAATGAAATCGTAAACATAATTCAGTACATGCAAATTACACTCTAATTTCCTTTCATCATTTCCTCAAATAAAAATTTATCCCATCAACCAAACAGAAACCGGAAAGTCTATGACAGAGAGCACCGCAGGATCGGAGGGTGGGATTTTGTCAGCAAAGAAGATGTGCTCCACCTCCATCGATGAAACTCAAAAGAGCAACCAGATTATGATGATGATGACGATCAAAAAGGTGACACTCAAATAAGAACACTACTTGTATTGTGCACCAGCATGCATGTGATCACAACAACCACATGAATGAATACGAATCAAAGTAAGAAACGGTCAGAAAACACTGGTATATGGTAACTAGTATATAGTGAAAGGCAAGAAATTGCTAAGAAATTGATAAGAAGCTACAAGAGTTGTGAGATGGGGTACTTTGTTTGATATTTTTATGCAAAGTGCCGTTTTTATTGCCTTTTTTTTGCTTTGGGATCTCCGTGGTTTTTTTACTTTTAGTTTTGCTTGTACAACTGAAAGTGATGCATGGAGAACATGTGCCTAGGTAAAACGGTGTGCGTTTTTTCAAGGGAAATACGTGTCACGCCTTTCATAATTAAATTAAAAAATAAAATAAAATGAAATGAAAAGGTCGCCCACCGTGGGGCTCGAACCCACGACCACAAGGTTAAGAGCCTTGCGCTCTACCGACTGAGCTAGACGGGCTTGCTGGCTGTGTGGTTGAGGATTACTATTAAATCATACTCTATTTTCAGATTTTTGACATCCATCTCGTGCATACAGAAAAAATAAATAAAACAAAACAAAGTAAAAAATCCACATGATCATGACATTACCACCGTGTGACGATGACATGAGAACCACGTGATAAATGGAGACGAAAAAAGCCCACTGACTCTTTTAAAGGATAATGTAGATTCATCACTCCTAAATTGGATCTATTAATACATTAACCTCAGTTATTGTTATGTTTTTATAATTATTTTTTCCCTTTATGGCTTAGTAACCTAATAACTTGCTATATCCTATTGACTAGAGCACTCCACCACTAAGGTCTAAGGCTAAAACCACTATTTGCATGGAAGAAAAGGACATGTGGTTGGCCAGAATATATTAAGAGTCCTCGGAATGATGCAAAGTGACCCCAAGGCAAAACATGGCCTAAATTCACAATGGACTTTTTCTTAATGTCCAGACAGTGCAATCATCCAAATAGGTGACTCATCTGCGGAGAAGGCGTTGCGGGTGTTCTGCAACACAGTTCACAAAATGTATTTTTGTTGCCAAATGTTTCTACATCAAAATCCCCACCACACAAGTCAATCGTCTACAGACAGGCATCAAAAACCATCCACAACATATCATGTTTGAAGAGACCCCAGTTGGTCTAACAAGTTTTGCTCTGGACCGCGATGAGCTGCTGATGGCAAGTTCTTTGCTGCTGATGCCTGGAAAATGGGAGACAATTTGCAAGTAAAACTGCGGCATTCTTCAGTCATCGGCTTCGGAATCCAGAACGCGGAGGATGCTCAGGGCTGAAGAGCCAAGGTGCATGCCCCGAACAATCCCTCCATAGCCGATCTTAATCCTGTGGCACAGGAGCAAGATGGAATCCCACAATGAAGTTCTTCCCTGAAATTAAAATCACGAGGGCATTCCAACCAGTTAAAGGTGAAGACTTTTCCAAAGATTTTGAAGCATTGGTAGCAGTAACAAAATACAAGAAGTTCCACAAATGCATATATGCAAACAGACCACATACGGATTTATTGATGAATGATAGACGGGTAACGAGTTGAAGTATCACATATTTGCCTACCTGGAAAGAAAATTGCAACTTCTTATCCCAGTAAGAGGCGAAAATCGGGGGGCTTTGCCTTCCAACTGCCAGTATACAAGCACCCGGGTGAAGAATAGAAGGGACTCCTGATATGACGGCAATGTACTTCTCGGGAAATCTGTCCTTTGGAGGTAGAACTCCCAAGAACAACGGATTTTTGCTAGACTGTGCTCCGGCGTAAGATGTGGGATCCACATGTAACATCCACTTTGGGTGCTCTAGAAAAGCACAAAATAAATACAAGAGCAAGTGAGAATCGCTTGGCAGCTCTGACATCCATTTCTTGTGCTTTTTATCATAAACCTCTCCATTTCCAAGATACTCAAAATTCTTCACGCAGGTTCCTTCAGCAAGTTCTGTGAAACTCCAGAGGAAGGTGATCCGTTTATGTTAAGACATGCTATATGGGCAAAACAACTATAATAACAGCAATGTGAAAGAAATATGTAAATCACATGTATATTATCCAATTCCAACTACCTCTAATCCTTTGCACGGTATAATCCGCACGAACACTGCTTTGGGGTAGCAAACCTTTAACCCATTCCCCTTTCATTAATGCCTGAAGCTTCTGGTGTTCAGAGATGGCATCCACACACTCCTGCATTACAGGGACCAAGGGATTTTGCTGGGTCGATTGTTGTATACTGGCTTGAGGCAATTTAGCTGCATATAACGGAAAAACCACATTATACCATTTAGCAAAGATCACTTACTTAAAATCAATCCAGAAACATCTAAAATGAAATGAATAATTAATACGTGTTGAAGCATCAAGAGCCTGAATTAGAGTAGCCCGTAGCTGGTGCAGAAGTCCATCTTCGTCGAGAGTTACAGTTGGTTCCCATTCCTTACTCCTATCAATTGGCGACAAAGCAGCAGTTCCACTCGCTGGTAAATCACTTCCCACTTGACTAATTGTGATTGATATACCAAGTTTCGCAGCTGCTTGCATTACCTATAGAAAAAGGAATCTTACATTCCTTAAGTCTTAACCATGAAATAGAACATACATGGACAAGAAGGTCTTACTAAATCATCTCATTACATTTTAGCTCTTGCAATAACCATTTCATATGTTATGGCTATATGGTGAAACGATGGAAAGGCCATTTACTTTAAAAATATATATGTATATAGAAATTTAGTAGAATCACCGTACATTTTCCCAAACAAATGGGCCATATATTCTTTATAACTCGTACAGCCACAAGCATCATATAACTCTCTTCCCAATCACAAAGCTCAAGCTAATAAAATAAGAAGATCATAGTGACAAATAGTGAGGTGACACTGATGTGACATACCTGTATATGACTGGTTTCAATCTTGCTAAGAAGAGGATGAAGCAGAACTGAAGAAAACCACTGCCTGAGGCGATCACGCCATTGCTCAATTTGAGGATAGATGCCCAGATGTTCAAATGCAGTAATAGATTCTTCCATGGACATAGGTGGAGGAAGCTCGCCTTCTCCTTTCTTAGGTGGGGTACTGAACTTCTGGGAACCAGGAGACATCCTCACGGGCCTCAATGGTGTACTCCTCGTAGTTCCAGATGTATTGGCTGAAGTGCTAATGGTGTTAGGACTGGTGACACCAAAGCTTCTGATGGTGGGCGGTGGAGTAGCCAATTTTGCTGCCGATTCAGTAATTTTCTCATCTACTTCTGCCAAAAATTGTTCAAGCTTTTCTTCTGAAGTTATCTCTTTTGCAGATAATCGCTTGCTTGACCAAGGTGTAGAGACCACTGAATCCAAACCTGGTGAATTCTGCACTGAAGACAAAGGCGATGCAGATCCTGGAACTAGATACAAAGAAGATGAAGAGTTTGGTGATTTGGAAGGGCTGGTGATTGGACGCATCCTATTTCCCCCACTAGTGTTCAACTTCTCAGCGCTGATTCGAGAAGGTCGATTGGAACTGGGTATTGGCTGATGAAGTGGAACAAGAACATCTGAAGGAGAACAAGTTGAGTGGGGTTTGGACTTGGGAGGTTTTTTTGCAGAATCAGATCCAGATTTTTCAACCTTTGGCTTTATCCCCAAAAGCCCTAATTGGCGAGTTGTAAGCTGCAATTGATCCTTAGTCTCTTTAGAGGAAGAAGTAGCCGGAACACCAATACTATTTCTTGCTCTCCACAACGATATGGTTCTGAAGAATGCAAATGTAGCGCCAACAAATACTAGGCCCAGTATGGTCTCTATAACTTTGACAAACAAATCTGATGCACATACGGAAATTTTGTAGTAAGAAACCAAGCGCTACAAAAATCAAACTGGTCAGGTCAAACCAATCATAAGACTGCAAGTTTAGTTTTGACAACTTACAAGCTGTCTCTTGGGAAAAATTCTTAAGCTTCAGCTTGCTGACAAATCCATTTTCCCTTTAACAAGTCAAGGCAAAGAGTCAGAAGCTCGGCACAAAAAACTATGAGCACGAGCGAATATCTGAAACCATACAATTGTAACCTATAATTCTTGTTAGAAAGGTAACGAGGAAAAGATAACGGAAATTGAAGTAAATGTCAAGTTTCATAACCAGCGGGAATAACCGATTTCCATTTTTTTTTTTTCTTTTCTATCAACAATCAAGCAGAGAAGCAATCAAAAGAACAAACCTTTCTTTGCTTAAACCCTCCTAAAACCCTAAGGCACAGGCTAATTTTCACTTCGACTGACTGAGCTCGACATAATGTACATAAAGAAACCTTCATTTCGTACATGTAAACTATAAAAGAGTTGACTGAAACCCTAGTTTGGCAAATTCAACGAGAGAGAGGAATCGGAACCTGGCAATGACGGCGAGGAGAGCGAAAGCGGAGGCGGAGGAAAGAGAGGAGATGCGGAGGAGAGTGGAATTGGAAGGGCGGAGACTGTTGGAGGTGAGGGCGGCGGAGAAGGCTGGGTTCTGATAAATCGCGAACTTCGACGGCTTCACCGGCGGCGACCCCTTTTCCCTCGCTCCTCCTTCCATGGCCGTCTTCTGGGGGGGAGAGAGAGAGAGAGAGAGAGAGAGTCGTTAAAGCACCGGGAAATGAAATGGTCTGTCTCTGTCTCTTCTGTTGTTTCTAATTCCTGGCAATCACAAAGAGTTTGAATTTGGCTCCGAACATCTTCAAAAAGATTGAAAAGGCTATTCTGGAGTCGATATAATAATTCCTGTCTCTCTCTCTCTGTTTTTTTTTTTTTTAAGAAATAACTCCACATTTCTATTGTTCTTTCTATTTTTATGGAAACGACAACCAAATGAAAAACGAGAACAATGCCATTTAAAAAACGACACATAATTTAAAGACCGAAACGACGTGCAAGATGAAAACGACATTCAAATCTATAAGCGACAACAATCGTAAAAATGAAGGTAACAAAAACTACATCCTAATTCATAGATTCCTACATAGGAACACTAATAACCCGAAAATACTAGAAAGTGAAGGTGACAAAAGTATAGGAACGAGACAAATTGTAAAACGACATTCACATTGAAAAAATTTAACATCAATTAGAGCGACATAAAATGTTAAAAATGACATACGACCTAAAAGCGACACAAGGCACAATATGACAACTGCCTAAAAACGACAATCTCATGAAACACGGGCAAAATGTAAAGCTACTCAAACTTCGAAACGACATACTAGCTGGAAACCTGCAACTAAGGAAAACGACGTACAAGCTTGAAAACGACATAATCACTGGAACGAATTACGATATAAGAACCATAGTACATGAAAGAATAGAACAATTTTGGCAAAGCAACATAAATCTTAAAATAACATTTACTTTAAAAACTAAACTAAAACGAAAACAACGGGCCTCTGGAAAAACGACAATGACCAATAAACACGTAGAATTTGAAAACGGCGCACATAAAATTACCAGCATTTATTGGATATATGTCGAAATATTGGTATTGATATAACATAAAGCTCAAATACATTGGCTCTTAGTTATCAAAAAAAAAAAAAAAATCCATTGGCCCTTATATCTTATCAAAAAAACAAAAAAACAAAAAAACAAACACATTGGCTCTTATCATAAGGCTAATAATAAATATGTCGCCCAAAAAAAAAAAAAAAAAGTGATTACTGTAGTGGAACAAACCTACACGTAACAGCGTTGGATGCCAATATTTTCACGCAACTTATTCTTCCGCACCGCCCATGGGTAAGAAAAGTAAACAGCTGATTATTATTTTTGTTTTTATTCTTTTCAAATTTGGATAGAGAGATTTGAGCTCTTAACTTTTAGATTCAAATTGTAATCATTATTTCTTTTTTAATATTTTAATTCAAGTGAAAACAATTCTCCTTATATCATCGTGGTCACATAAGGAAGTGAAAAATAAAATATATTAAAAAAAAGTGAAGAGGCTAATTAATTAATGGATAAAACTACGATATATTCTTTTTTATATATCCTATCGATAGAGTTTATTTTTAAATAATTCATATGTAATCAAACGATTAAAATATTATTTATGTACAGTAATTATTATATATTTTACCTTACAGTAGTTTTTGACTAATAAATTAATAAATAAAAAATAATAATTTAAAAAAAATCCACCTGTGGTGAAGGTTGGGGAGGTTTTTGTCGCCAGTGTCAGGAAGGAGGGAGGGAACGGGTTGGTCAATGTCGAGGAAGGGGGGCAAATCTAGTCGAGTGCTGTGGGGGGGTGTCGTGGGCGTCGAGGGGGGGGGGGGGGAGTTTCCGCCTTCGGGGTCAAGAAGGAGGGGGGAGTGGGCTGGTCCGCGTCAGGGGAGGGGGTTACTGGGATGGTTGACGTCCGGGGGGGAGAGGGACTAGGTAGAAGCCGATGCGGGGGAGTTGGTGGGATCCGTCGTTGGCGTAGGGGGGGAAGTCGCCGGCCTTAGGGAAGGAAGTTGGATTTTTTTTAAATTATTAATCAAATATTACTATAAAATAAAGTGTATAATAATTATCATATATAAATAATAATTCAATTATTTGATTATATTAAAACAGTTTAAAAAGAAACTATACCAATAGAATATATAAAAAGTGCTCTTGCTTATATATTCCTTATTAAAATATAAAAAATAAATAAAAAAGTGGTAAAGGATATGGACGATAGCGTCCGCTCTGTCTCCGAGCAAGTAAATCAGACGGATAAAACTTCATTTCCTTAAATTCAGTTTAAAATTATTTTTTTAATTATAAAAGTCCACTTTAATCCTTTGTTTGTTCACATCTGACAAAAGCGCGATTTTTATTTACTGAAAAAGATTATTTTTAAACTAGTTTTGCTCAATTTCAGAAATGGCATTCAAATTATAAACAATCAAACAAACACCATTTGATTGCAGACTAAATCATTTCTTCTTCTTCTTCTTCTTCTTCTTCTTCTCTTTGCAAAGCTGCTTTTGCATTGGGTGTGAATATGCAGAGGCTCTTCGCATCAAGCTCAAGGCTAGCTTCCATTTTCAGCAGAACTCGGAACCAATTTTCTCCTTTTTCCACTGCCTTACTCTTCGACGATACTCAAATACAGGTCTTTCAATTCTTCCATATCTATATATATGCATTTGTTTATCAATTTTTATAAATTTCTCATTTTTTGTGTTTTTATGATTGGGATGGAGAATTAGAGAAAAAAGATTGTAGCTTTTCCAGTTTCTGAGTTTTTCTCAGTATTATTATTATTTTAAATTACTGTCGTTGGATGTTTTGATAGTTACAAGATGATTCTTTTTATGAGTTGATGACGGTAACTGAACTTTAGTGAATCTTGGGTTTGGAAAATTTGTATGCCCATACTGAATAATTGAAAATTAAGAAACTTTACTAACCATTGAATTGGTCATTTTTGAAAAAGCTGACAAGTGACAAGTCTATATAGCCGCTTTAACTACTATATCCAGTAAAATCAAATTCTTAAGTTTTTGAAGACTTGTACAGCTTTTAGTTTTTATCCTATTTGAATTCCGATATGTATTTTGGTTTTTTGGTGGTTAGAGATGCCTTTTGCCTTGATCATACTAGCACAAATAACTAATCGGAATTCCGAAAAAATGAAAATGTCAATCATCCCCATAAATACCTACTAGAGGACTGTACTTGAGTCTTCTGTTTGTTTAGTGACAATTCTTACCCTTGTGATTTCAGTTTAAAGAAAGTGTGGCTCAGTTTGCACAAGAAAAGATCGCCCCCCATGCGTCAAAAATAGACCAAACAAATTCGTTTCCGAAGGTACCTGTTAGCCATTCGTTGGGGTAGTTATAAGACGTTATATCAAACTCTTACTATTTTATTCTTATCCCAGGATGTTAACTTATGGAAACTGATGGGAGAATTTAATCTTCACGGAATCACCGCTCCCGGTAAAGTTCTCACGAGGATACTGAAGAGTCCAAATTTGTACATTACAAAATGTAGTCAGGGCTTTGCTTGTTTTCATTTTTAGAAGTCTGTTTAATTTCTGATTTGGTAGCAGAGTTGGAATAACCAAAGATGAATAGAAAAATGGAATGAAGAAACATATATCTTTTTTTCTTCCTTCTTCAACGCAGTTCGCTTTAGGTAGTTTCTTGCTTTTAATCGATGGGAATAACAAAACTTAATCACTTGGCTTAGTGAGGAAGAGGCTTTCGTTTACTTCATAGTTTAACTCTTGGTTCTATTGTAGAGGAATATGGTGGACTTGGTCTTGGTTACTTATACCACTGTATTGCTTTGGAAGAACTCAGCCGTGCTTCAGGGTCTGTTGCCCTTTCCTATGGTGCCCATTCTAACCTGTGCATTAATCAGCTGGTAAACATGAGCTCAGAATCTCATTTTCCATGATATTCTCACTCTCTGGGATGAGTTTAAACTCTTTACTTTTGTGTTTGGGCAGGTGAGGAATGGAAACGCTACCCAGAAACAGAAGTATTTGCCAAAGGTTCTACTTTCATCTTTCTAATGCCCTCATAGTGCAAATTACATTTTGGGTTACTCCGTTTTTTAAATATGTTTAGTTTATTGAACATGATGAACTCCACCTTTTTTTTAACAATAACACTTGCTCTTTTGTCCACTATATTTGTTGCTTGGTTCTTCATATAACTTAACCAGTTTTAATGAAAGCAAAGAAGTTTCCGTACAGACAAGGAGTTTCGGTCATCTGAGTAAATCATGTTCCCAACGTTACTTCTGACCACTTCTCTTACAATTTTCAGACTATTTGAATACATAATACATATTGAAACATCTATCTTATGTAAGATATTATTACGGTTTTTTATTGATAATGAGTTTTTAACTTCTTTGACTTCTCTTTGATGAACATACTGTTGTATATACTCTGTAGCTTATCAGCGGGGAGCATGTAGGGGCTCTTGCAATGAGTGAACCCAATGGTAGAAAATCTGTCTTCTTGCATTTGTAGAAAATTTAAGTACTCTCTGCATTTTCTTAATGAACTAAGATTGTCTCATTCGTATTTTCTTCAGCTGGTTCTGATGTTGTTAGCATGAAGTGCAAGGCGGATCGTGTAGATGGGGGTTATATTCTAAACGGGAACAAGATGTGGTGCACCAATGGACCAAGTGCACAAACACTGGTATATTTGTTAAATTTATTTTCTTTTTATCACACATAGTTGTCACTACTGTTTTGCTTTCTTTTATACCTTTTGTATGGTTATACTATTTTTCTCATCCATGGTTGTCTGTCAGCATATGTAGATATGAATCTATGTATATATGATAGTTGTTAGAACTGATATTTGGAGGTGAATCAGATTGTTTACGCGAAAACAGACATAAAAGGAGGCTCAAAAGGAATCACAGCATTCATTATTGAGAAGGAAATGCCTGGGTAATCCCTCTAAAGTTTATTTTTGTTTTTCCCTGCTGAAATTTAAAATTTTATAAATAAGAGTTTGTGTTAAATTCAGGCTCTGGGTTCAGATGAGGCAGGACAGATGTATATTAATTCTAAGTGGAATTCCAAAGTTTCTCACTTTTATTGATTTGTTAAATTGGGCCTGCAGATTCAGTACTGCTCAGAAATTAGACAAACTTGGCATGCGAGGAAGTGATACGTACGTCTGCAGTAAAATTATCTAATGTTGGAGTCCTTCCTCTCTCTGTCTTTTTCTTCTAAACTTGCCAATGGTCTTGAGCAGATGTGAGCTTGTGTTCGAAAAGTGCTTTGTTCCAGAAGAAAATGTTCTTGGGCAGGAAGGAAAAGGTCTAGCAATGATCCACCCTCACAATTATTTCCAGCTGATTCAGATTATTTCTTTTATGTCGTTTATAGTTTGGATGCTGTTGGAAAGGTTGTTGCTTTTCGGACTCGTGTTCAACTACTATGAAAAACTGCTTCCCTTGCATATTACTTGACCATGACAGTGGTATTTGCCTTTTTCTTTCAGGAGTCTACGTCATGATGTCAGGGTTAGATTTGGAGAGGCTTGTTTTAGCAGCTGGACCCCTGGGTATCATGCAGGCATGTCTTGATGTTGTCCTTCCTTACGTTCGCCAGAGAGAGCAGTTCGGCCGCCCAATTGGGGAATTTCAGTTTATGCAGGTTTCATTATTGTAACTTATTGAAATTATTGCTGATGTCTGATGTCAAATTTGGCCCTCATACAGTTGGTTGATTCTGCAATTACAGGGGAAAATTGCTGACATGTATACTTCTTTACAATCATCAAGGTATATGATTTTTGATATCCTATGTTACTTTTTCGTTCTGCGTTTCCTCAAAGCTGCATTTAGTCACCTCCGTATGTGTTTTGTGGGCATCCACTCTAGTGTTTAATGTTTCTTTTCAGGTCCTATCTGTATTCTGTGGCTAGAGATTGTGACAATGGGAATGTCAACTCTAAGGTTGGCCGGGTTCTTGGAATTTTTTCGTTAGTTTGTAGCTTTGACTTTTTTGGTCAAACAATAACTAAAGTTGTCAACATTTCAGGATTGTGCTGGAGTAATACTATGTGCAGCAGAAAGAGCGACGCAAGTTGCTTTGCAGGTAAATAAACTCTTACCCATGCCTCAATCTTGCCTCTTGTTTGCTTATAAACTCTTTCGAAAAACGGAAATTTGTCTACAGACAGAAGAAAGTGGCAATCTGTTCTTGTGAAAATAATCCATTTCAAACCGTGTGGTGACTTGTTCCATTTCCTATATGTCACGGGTTTTATTTTCTGCTCGTCTGTAGACTCTATCCTTTACAATCTTATGTTCTACTTGCAGGCCATACAATGTCTAGGTGGTAATGGCTATGTAAATGAGTATGTAACTGGCCGTCTTCTTCGTGACGCCAAACTTTATGAAATCGGGGCGGGGACTAGTGAAATTAGAAGGATAATAATTGGTCGTGCGCTCTTCAAGGAGCAGTGAGAGGCAAAGCTGTATGTACCGGGGTGATCGGAGTGAAAACCTTCCATGGTCCACCACAGCTTCTAGGTTATTTACATCTGTGGTCAGTGATTCACCTTGCACGCCGTATACACCGATGTAACAATAGCAAAAACAGTGCTTCTGATCTCTATGATGGACCAGAAAATAGAAACTGGTCCATCCATTCTAAAGAACAATAGGTTTCACTGAAAATAAAATATGGGAATCTTACTCTCTCTCTCTTAATACTTATTGCACCCTGATTTCGGTTTTTGTTGATCTTGTGGTGGGTGAGCCAAATCGATATTAAATTATAGAAATTAGTTTTCTGTTTAGAACTGAAGCTTAGATTACAGAAGCCAAATCCACAATTTTATATTCACGAGCAGTCATAGCTGCTCAACAAAGTTGACGAGGAAAAGACCGGAAGGCCTGTAAAGGAGTTTAAACCCATTTTACGGTAAAGACGACTACCGAGTTCAGACTTGAAAACTAGTAGATGCACAACCAGGTTCTGGTTCAAATAGATGCATAAGCAGACATAACAAACACAATACTGAAGACATAGACCGAGTTCACTTAGAGCCTGATAACAGTAGGAGAAGAATCTGGCTGGCCCACTGACGAAGATTTCGACACCGGAGCTTGTTCCAAGCAGCTTTGAGTGTCGTCACTATTCATCCCACCAATTGACATCTTCTCCACTTCTTCTCGGGTATATATGTGGATCTTCGAAACCACATCACAGAACTCACTGTCAAAATAAGTCATCCATCAAGCAAAAAACTACGAAAATTCCAAGTACAAAATAGTTATTTGTAGCGAGGACTTACTGCCATGGATCATCGCCGACGACCATTACATCATTCTCGCTGTCAGTGTACAAGATTCGCCACCCTTTTTCGGGATCCTTAAGAAGGCCTTCCATGTTAAACAACCACTCTAGTTCAGTCAGCAGATCACTGTAGCCGCTCAGTCTCGAGAGGTCAATGGCTCTTCCCACTAAACTGCCTTGCTTGTGAACCTTCGCTCAATATGTTCAACATCAGTCGGCAAAGCAGTCAAAAAAAGGGGGGCAAATTTAATCCAACTACGCCACTACCATAGCTTACCTTTGTGCAACTCCTCCTGCTAGAGCTCTGAGAGTTCGGGGTGGTAGTTTCTCCGGTTAAGGAAAAACCGAAAAGTTTGCAGCCAGTCACAGCCCCACCAAAATCATCATCTTTTGGATTCTTAATATTTGCTCCTAAACTGGGATGAGCAGAAATGTTCTCTTGTGGCTTAAACTCATTTGGTACATTCGGCTTTCCAACTTCGTTCCTTATAATCCCACTCTGAATGGAGTATGGATTCAAGTTGACATTCTCTCTGGAGAAGCTCGTAGCATTGGAGACCGTCGTAGTAGGATTCGGCACTACTCGGTGGATCTCACCATAGGGAAAGTAAGTGTTTTGTAGAGGTTCGGATGCTAGGGGGAAAAAGTTTGGTTTGGCCACAGCTTGATAGTTGCTGAAAGATGTGCAACCAATAGAGGGTTTTGCCCAAGCTCCTAGGTTGATGTTAGTTTTCCCTGTAAGGGACCTTAGTTGGCATATTTCTTGACCTTGCAAGACCTTCGGAAATCTACTCGACTCCACAAAGCCTGTGTAGGTGGTGGGTTGAGCCCTCATGAGCTCATTCATCGTTGCCTTCTTGGTTGTACTCAATGCAAGATTCTGACGTGCCGGAGAGTGCATATCAAAATCTAGCGGGCGGTTTACAGTATCACATCCATAGAAGGGTGATATGAAACCTATATTTTCTTGACCTTGCAAGACCTTAGAGGATCTTACTGACTCCTCAAAGTCCGAAAATCCACCCCTTCCTGCTGCACAAAGTAACATAGCGAGGTTTTTTAGACAAATTGTCCAAGGAATATTACAAACTAAGTGATATTTTGCTATTTCAATCAGAAGACCAGTATACCAGCTATGGGATTGCTGGGTGGGGTCCCCTGCAGACTCGTCCGCATTTTCTTCAGTCTTGGAGAAGACTGAAAGCTCAAGGGTGGGAGAGAAACCGAAGGGTCAATCTCCCATGGAGAAACTCGCTCTTGATGATTATTCCCAATATCTTCATCCCACCTAACCTGTGGGACATTATCATAATGATATAAATATTTTAATGGCTGCATTACAGTTAGAAAAGGAGAAAAAGGCAGTTTCCAACATTTCTTTAGACACAGAAATGTAGATGATTCTGCAGTGTCTGTACAAGTTCCACCGGATTCATATCATGGTACAGACGGAGTCAGAGACTTCCCTAGCGCATATCCTTTAATGGTATTAATATAAAAGAGTTCGGTCCTTGAGTACCCGTTGACTAAACAAAGAACATAGTACTAATCCAAAAGTGCGGAAAAGAAAACACTAGCATGGATTTTAGATCGATTTGTAAAGAATATAGTCTGTAATAAGAAAGTAAAAAATCACACCATCAAGGATCTCCATTTCGAGTTGGGCCATCTATAGGGATCCGAGTCACAAATTCCAGTCACTACGCCACTGCACCTGGAAGAATGAGATCTGTTAAGATCACAAGACTACCAATGCTTAAAGCCGGTTAAGATTTGTTTTGAAACCAACTAGTACAAGACCTTCTTTCCGGTGAATCTTCCATTTCAAATCTCGTTTTGAATCTTGTTCCAATCGACACAGGATTCCTAACGCTCTTCACATATTTTTGGTACGGAATAACAAACTCTGCATGAGTTGCCCTGCATTTGGGGCATTTATGAGCAAGTTAACAAGGTTGCTATTTCACAAACATGAACCAATAATGCATCTCTAAATGGAAATATTAGGTAAATAGACAAATTCTTGAATACTTGCTTAAGCAAATGGCCGAAATCTTTGTTTAAAAAATTGGCTGTTAGTTAGTGTCAATCAGTGAAAATACATATTAATATTGGTCAATCAGTCAACTAGTTAAACACTGGTTGACCAAATTTTTTAAAATGTCAATTTCTCTAATTTTACAAAACTTCGGCCATTTATTAAAAAGCTTCTTAATGAAAAGGCCATTTAGCTATAAACGCCTTCATCCACAAGATACAATGACATAGGAGAAAAAACTGCAATATAAAACAGGTGCCTACAACGGAGACCTCATCAGCTTATACAAGGACCAACAGCAGACTAGGTATCTTAAGAACCGTCTACACATTTTTTTTAACGTTTCCTGTATTTTTTTTTTTTTTCCTTTTAATATACATGTTAAATTATTTACATTATTCCCAGGAAAGTGTGTAATATTTGAATTGCCTTTGTATAGTGCATTCATTTACAACCAGCTCTCTCATTATCTAAAATGCTTCTCAAATCCCTACAAATGCTACTAAAAATCTTTGGCTTCATCCCTGGTTTAACATAGATGACTCCAAGTGAAAAAAAAAAAAAGCGCCAGTTAGTCGTAAGTCGACGAGCAGATACGAATATGAGAGCAACTAGTGGTACACTACCTTGGACTGTAGAAAACATGAAACACGCTCTTGGTAGATACTGCATTAGCCACAAGAGACAGAACATTGGGATAGGAATTCTGGTTGCGAACAATTGTATCAGGAAGACCATTTGTAGGTCGAATAGCTCTCCTGATTCCCAATCTCAGCTCTCCATTTTCACCCCTGCAAAGATCAATGCAAACGAGTTTGGAATCTTAAAAAACAGATGATGAAAAAAAAAGAAGAAGAAGAAGAAGAAGAAGACATTATGAAATTCTTTTCTAATAACCTCCATACGTAATTCTGCTTTCATAAGACTTGGTAGTAGACAAAAATTGCATTTTACATTTTCTCTTAAATAACAAAATGGCTAAAAAAACAAAAACAGATATTACAAGTGACAAGCAGCTATTTTAACACCCCACGAAATATTAACGTTCTCTACTTTGCAAGGTCATATTTGCAGAAAACAAAAGTAGAAAAATTCTTTCTTATAGATAACAAAATTATATATGCTTCCTCTTCATTATTCTTTACAATGTAATAGATGAAACTGTGTTTACAACTTAGACAAAGAAACCAGTGGTACAAAGATATATATATATATATATTGGTATAAATTTATACCTCAGAAACAGCACTGCATCTCCAGACACTAGAGTCTTTCGGTTAACAAAATTACTCCAACCGGTTGTGAGCAGATGTCTCCTTGGCTGACCTGACAAAGTATACATAACCAGTTTTGAAAATTCTTCCACCAATCAAACCACACCATAAAATTATGTTACAGAACTACCTCTATAAATATGTCGAAACTTCCACTCCACTCCATGCAGGTCCTTTGCAACAAGTTCTTGGGAGGGCCTTCTCTGCTTGTAATCCTTCATTTTGAAGAAAATTACGTGTCAAATTCATGCAATGCTTCAACTAACTAGAGCCAACAAACTAAATTTTTTTTTTTTTTTAAATGGAAAACGGAGAGAATCAATCTTTTTCTCACCAGTGGAGGGAAACAATCTTCGGCGGCTCGGCGCGGAACAGAGAACCCTCCATGTGTGCTGGTATCAGAAGCGGTGAGAGTTTTGCAGAACATGTGAGGGGTTGATTTTGTAGGTGATCCTCCTCCAACCCCTTCATCACCTCCCAACTCTTCAAGCTCTTTGCCGTCTAATTTCATTCCCACCAACTGTAAATATTCCCCCAAAATAACAAAATTATAAAAAAAAAAAATACATACATATATTAATTAATTTACACAAATTGTAGTCACCACATCATCATTCATCATCACCACCATCATAATCATTAAAAATCCGTTTAGAATAAAGTAATATTCGAACAGCAAATTCAATAGTCCAAAGCAGCAAGAACCTACAGGAAGACATATAGAATATATCTCCCACAAAAACAACTACTTTTCCATTTGCATTTTCATCACTTTTTCTTTTCTTTTCTTTTCTTTATTCAGTTTCTCAAAGTGAAGAATGAAGAATCCAATCACACATACCTCTGGTTGAGGAAGCAAAGTCACATGGGTATAGACCTCATCATTCTCCTTATTAGCCTATTCCAGGGAAAATTTAGAAGACAAAATACCAAATTTGCAACAACCAAACAAAATCCAAAAAAGAAAGGGGAAAAATAAAAAATAAAAAACTTGACAACATGAAGGAACAAAAGCATGATGATACTCACAAGAAGCTGGACATTGACAACCTTGCAGAAGATCTGTGGTTGGAGATCAAAAGAGGGAATCTCCATGGGAGAGAAAGGAGAGGAGAGAGAAACCTGTTCCAAGTGACCTTGAGGGAAGTAGACAACCACATTTCCTTTCTTGGGAAGTGAGGTGAGCGGGCCAGCACAGGCATGCCAAAGCTCAAGGTAGATAGAGGAAGAGACAGGAGCTGAAGAGGAATTGGAAGAGCAAGAAGAAGTTGAAGAAGACAGACAACAAACACAACAATTGCTCTTGTTATCACACTCCCCATTGCAACAACTACCATTGTTGTTGTTGTTGTTGTTGTTGTTCCCAACCTCAGACACCTCCACAACTACATGGTTCAGATCAATTTCCATGAAAATGTTTTTTTTTTTTCCTTTTTCTGGGTTGTTGAGAGATGGCGCTGATGAAACCAAAAAAGGTAACAACTTGGGAGTTGGAATGAGGTCAAAACATCATGGTGTAGGGGAAGAGAGAGAGAGAGAGAGCAAGAGGAGAGACATGTTTGGAAGAGAGAAGCTAAAAAAGAAAGAGAAAATAAGAGAGAGAGAGAGGGGGGGGTATCAAATAAGAACAAGGAATTCAAAGAGTGATATTGATTCCTCCCCCCATTTGGAGGTACTGAGAAGAGGGAGCAGCAGAGGCAGCAACAGAGACAGACAATTGCATAGGAAGCACAGAAAAACAAAAGGGCTGAACTGAGAAAAAGAAATAATAAAGAGAGAAAAAAAAAATTTTAAAATAAAGGGGAAAGAAAAGAAACCAATGTTGTGGTGCCTTTTGGACTCGTGGACTGTTGGCGAGAGAAAGAAGAGTGTGAAAAAAGAGAGAGAGACCCTGTTCAGTGTTGGGTGGGGGGGACAGGCTAAGACAGTACATAACCCACACTTCCCCACTCCTCCACAGGCTATACACCTCAGTCCACACACACACTCTCTCTCTCTCTCTCCTCTCTCTCTCTCTCTCTCTCTCTCTTCTTTGTTTTGTTTTGCTTTGCCTTTGCTTTATTATTATTATTTTTTGAAGAATTAAGAGCCCGTTTGGGGACTTTTAAAGACGGGATTATGCTGTCGGCGTTTCTAGGGTTCAGATGAATTTTAGAAATATGAGTTTTGAAAAAAAAAAAAATTCTAAAAAGTTATTTTGAAATCTTTGTTTAATAGTAGAATAATTGAAAGAATAGATATTTTGAATATGTGTTTTGTTCATTTTTATGTAAAAAAAAAAAAAAAAAATTGTAAAATAGTAAGTTTTTATAAAAGATTTTTGGAAACCAAAAAAATCCTCTAAACGTTCATTTGTAAATAAACGTTGCTCCATCATTCAGAAAAGCACTTCAAACGAGACCTAAATGAAATAAAAATGAAATTTACTATTTACTTTTATTGTTTTGGTGGAGGCCCCCCGCCGAGGTGTTTTTTCATTTAATGCAGACATAATCAAAGACGTACCTCTTAACAACAATAAAAATATCCTTTTGCCCCACTAACTATATACACACACAATAAAAGAAAAACATTACTCTCCGCAAGAAACTATTGTCCTAATTATTAGGGTTTTATTTATTGGTGTTTGTTGTAGGTTTGGAAAATTTTGGTTACGCTTTCTTTTCTTAATAATGTTTTTCTTTTAGTGTGAATAGGTCAAAATGGTTAGAATAGAAAAAATCCGTTATCGGAAATTTTCTCACTAGTTTTTATTTTTCTTAATACTATTTTGTCATGTCATCTTAATTAACAACTTAACCACGTAATAAATACTAAATACTAAACAAATTTAAAAATGAGTTATCAAAATAATATTAAAAAGAAATAATAAAAGGAAAAATTGAGATTTTTTTAGACAAGTGAGAGAGTTATTCTTATATCTTAGTCGATGAAGAACGGGTATTCAGCCATTATTCAAAATTTAAAGGTCAAAAATTCTGATGGGATTAACCTGAATCATCTTTTAATTTTTTTTTTATTGAAGAAAGTTTCAATATTTGAAGATTGAATTGTTGAATTTAACAATGTCCCTAGTCGAACTGAAAGTCATTAAATTCCGCAGTAAAACTCAAATAGCTGACATTTTATCCGATATCATAGCAAACCCAACTCCCATCATTCTCAACATTTAATTGGTGCATTAACTGATATAATGGGACGAGAGTA
Source organism: Ficus hispida (assembly GCA_025413025.1). Lineage (NCBI taxonomy): Eukaryota > Viridiplantae > Streptophyta > Magnoliopsida > Rosales > Moraceae > Ficus > Ficus hispida. The sequence continues at coordinate 17,266,582 of CM046363.1, forward strand.
TGCAAATAAGTTGTGAAAAAGGCAAATCAAGAATTTACCCAAAATTTAAAAAAAAAAAAAAAAAAAAAAAAAAAAAAGAGTAACAATGAAATTGATCAGATGACAAGGGGTGATACTTTTCAGTTATGGTGGTAGGGAGATTATGAAGTTAAAGACGTAGAGATATTAGATGAGACACAGGGTTCATACACTATCATACAATAATGACTGGTTTGGTGTACGGATTCAATCGGCTTTAATTTTTTTTTTTTTTCTGAAAATCAATCGATTTTAATTTATTCATAATTATTTTTATAATTTTACAACTTAAAATTTAAAATTTCATAATTTTATGTATATAAGAAGTTTTTTTTTTAATCACATAAAATTTCAAGACAAACTAAATAAGTTTCATATTTTTTTTTTCTCGAATACATTACAAGTGTTTATTTTTTTTAACTCAAATAATTTAAATATCTTACCAAACAATAAATATACAGTTCAATCCAACTTAATTTTAATCCGTTTATCAAACACATCGTAAATGAATAATGGAAAAGTAGAGAGAGAGAGAGGGAGAGAGAGAGAGAGAGTTGTCAAATTGAGATGGTGAGTGCGGGACCCTGTGTAGAGAGGGCAGAGTGGAGGGGCTTTTGGCAGCAACTAAGGTGGGCGTGTTTGTGTTGGGGCTGTTAGTTGTTGGGACTCAGTGACTCGGAGCCTCCTCCCCAGTTCCTCTCTCTCTCTTTGTCTCTCTCTCTCTCTCTCTCTCTCTCTAACTTACTCAGCGCACAGCCAAAATCCCCTTTATATCTCAGGTCTCATCAACTCTCTCTTTCTTTTTTCATATTCTGTACATCAATTTACTGCCTTTCCCCACTCCCTCCTCTCGGCGCGTGCCCTCGTGACTGACCCTTCCGTTCTATTTCGAAAGATGAATCTTTTGCCCGTGTTCAATTTCGGAAATTAAAAAAAGTTTTCTAAAAGTGTGTTTTTCTTTTTTTCTTTTTTTTATCATAATCATTATCATATTTTTAAAAAATAAAAATAATCTTATTTTTAAATTCTCTTTATTTTATACAATAATATTTTAAAAAAAGAAAAATAATCTTTTTAAAATATTTTCATGTTACATCATTTTTAATATTATTTCTTCTTTTCATGTATCAATCAAATAAAATATATATATACATACATATATGTATATATGTATATGTATGCGTATATATTAAAGAGGATAAATTATATTTTTTCTCTCCGAATTTTAGATCTTATCACAAACTGTCACCTAAACTTTAATTTATAATATTTTTTCTCTTTGAATTTTGAAAAAGTTTATGAATTTTCTCTCTTTATTAATTTTTTTTAATGAAAAATATATCTAACACTTATTGGAAGTATCAGTTTGGGATATTAAGTATAGAATTATAAAATGATATACATTGACAGCACTCATGGTACCCATTATCCTTATTAAATATGAAATAACAAAATTATCTATAAGAGATAAATATGAAAAAAAAAATGACAATCAACTCTTAATATTTATTTTTTTAATTTAATTATAAGTGTTTCACATTTAACATCCATAACTCATATTTTAAACGAGCGTTGTATGTATTTTTTTTATAAAAAAATTTATGAAAGGGGTAAATTTATAAATATTTTTAAAATTAAGAAATAAAGAATGTTATAGAATAAAATTTGAGGAGATTTTGTAACAAAACCTAAAGTCGAGGGGAATGTAATTTGTCCAATTAAAGAGGCAAAAATTAGATAAGGCGAGTGGTGGGGAGGGAAGGGGAAGGGGAAGGGGAAGGGAGAAAGGGTGGGGGAAGAGGGAAGCAGGGCCTGCGTCTTTGGCGCTGCTCCGTTGTCCCATCTTCACCTACATTCTCTCCCTCGGTACTCCCGACCCACTTTTACCCTCCATTTTCATCTTTATTTACCAATCTGTCCTTTTCATTTCCTCTCTCTAATCCTTTCTTCTCTCTCTCTCTCTCTCTCTAACGTCCCACACTGACACATGCAGCGCACGAGCATTTACAAAGCTGTTCCCCCTTCCCCTCCCCTACTCTTTGCTACTTCCGACCCTCTCTCCTTCTCAATAGACTGGGACACCCTCCTTTATAGAGCTTCTTCTTCTTTTTTTCTTTTTTCTTTTTTCTTTTTTTTTTTTTTTGCCTAAAAACATTTGACATTCCCATTTCACATCATCAATACCGACTAAGAAACACTAGTCTTGTGTATTTTTAGGACTCAAATAATTCTAATGACCAGTCAATATCTATCGTCCTTTTGAGTTGGCAGCCGATTTAAAACTTTACATATAAAAAATTATCAATAAAATATGTTTGAAATTATAATTAAGGAGAAGAATTCACCATGTTTTTATATTATGTAATTTGGAATCGTTAACTTTTTTTTTTTTTTTTTTTTGTTGAATTTGATATTAAGGAGATTTCAACTCTATATCTTATGACGGAGTGATGCGTATAATTTTCGTTAGCTATACTTACAAGTATGCTTTTCTCAATTAACTACAATCTTAATATAATCAGACTATTCAAAATAGTGTTATATTGAAAATTTTTATGGTCTATTGCCGAATTTTCCTAAAAATAGTTTTTTTTTTTTTCAACGTCTTTTTAACAAATGAACAAGGGAAGATATATATTTGGGATAGGTTAAAACTCATTTCCCCATCTAACAGGGCCATCTATGAGGCAAATTTTTAGTTCCTATTTGGTATATCGGTTCAGTTCAGTTTGGATCATAGTTTTTTTATTTTTTTCTGAAAAGTCAATCTCAATTTTACTAATCACAATTACAATTACAACTTTGTAACTCAAATTTTAAATGTCCATAACTTTGAGTATACAAGTCCAGATGAGATGAATTTTTTTAAATTATATAGAATTTCAAGACGAACGAAACAAACTCTATATTGATATTTTTTCTAAACACATTTCAAGTTTTTTACATTTTTTAACTCTAATTCAAACGTCTCACTAAACGCACAACTCAATTCTAATATAAAAAATTTAATTCTAACCCATGCACCAAACAAATGGGTGTCGTTTAGTAAAACTTTCCATTTAGTTTTGTTTTTTTTTTTTTTTAAGAAATTTATTTTATAATGAATAAAAAACAAAACAATGTGCTATCCGCAGAGGATAGATGTTTTAATTACAAATGGGAAGTGCAGTCCGATCGTGCATTTATTGGCTTTCCGAACCCATTCTAGTGCTTTATTAATATGGTTGTTAGATATCTATTTTTTCCCTTTTAGTTAAGGAGCAAAATTATGTATTTCCTATATTTAAAAAAAAAATCAAGTAGTTTCTACACCATACATTATTTTCTTCATTTTCATATCTTTATAATTTTGTTACATCAATGTTTCCGTCAACTACACAATTTAATCTGATAAACGAAATACAGACGAACAACTTGAAATGAAATTGTGTGTGTGTATTTTATGTAATTAAGTGAAGTTTGACGGAATCTCGAATTTCTGTTGAAACATTCAATGTTGTTCGTGTGACTATTTTAAAAGTATGTGTCTATATTACCTCTTATTTATTAGAGAGAAATAAAAATACTTTTATATATTAAATTTAAGATTCTGTTTTATTCGTCGGTTTGAGATAAAAATTAGAGTTTATTAATTTTTAAAAAATTAATTATAAATTTTATTAATTTTAAAAAAATATTATGAAAATTTTGAGTGGCAAACGAAACACATCCTAGCATTTTATAATCATAGCTCTTCCCTCTTTCGGGGTAATTTCCATTGTGCATATATTATTTTTTCCCAAGTGTATAAAAAAATAATAATAGTACTTTTGTTCCAAGTACCATGGATTTTGGAAAATCCAGACAATAGTACGATCATACAAAAATAACACCTATTTATGTGAACATGTGTGTGTACATCTATATATATATATAAAGTCTTTATTTCTTTTTTGTTTTTTTTTTTTTGAAAAAGATAACCTCTTTATTTCTCACGGGAATAGATTTATTTATTATTTTTTAGAAAATTTCCATTTCGGCTTTCAAATGTGTTTGTATATGAATAGGAGCTGGAGATTCTATTGCATGAAAAGAATCGAATTGCTGTTGGCCAAACGTATGCATATATATATATTTATAGTGACGATTACAAATGGACAAAAATACGGCGTAATTCCTTTCTCATCTGGAACAGGATTTTTTTTTTTTTTTTGAGTTGCCCTTTTCTTTTTGACAAGTGGGTGGAAAACTGATCTGACAACATGAATTCTGAAAAAACTTTTACTTTGATAAGTTAGTTTAATTTTAATTAAATTATATTTTTTTAGTTTTATTTTTATTTTTTTTAATTAATATATTTTATAATTAATTTTTAAAGAATTAATTAATTTAAATTTAAAAATTTTATCTTTATTTAACTTATTAAACGGATACTTTGAAATGGACGTCTCATGAAATTTTGTACTACTCCTATTGTTTTTACGTGCATGGTATAATAGTCAGATTTTGTTATATGAATTCAAAGTAGTCGAGAGATAAAAAATTACTTTCAAATATCATTTCTCAGAAAAAAGAAAAAAAAATCCAAATAATAGTAATTATATGTATATATATATATATATTTGAAACTAATTGACATAAGAAACATATTTTTCTACACATACTTTCATATTAACCAGCTAATTAGGGGGAAAATGATCGCTATTGCCGGTGAAGTTTGTTTTATAAATTTATATATAAATATATATATATATATATTATGATTGGAATCAAATAAAGCAATTGTGTGTCACCCTTTGATATGTGTAGTTAGGTTCACATGTTCAAAAGTAGATAAAACGACAGTCAAGAAGTAGACTTTTCGAAGAGGCTTGTCTCTTTGGCTGGGCTTGGAATATGCAAATTCGAAATTTTGCCTTCTCCATATATATTTATATTACATAAATCCACAAAAGGTAAGGGAAAACAAAACAAAAAACAAAAAAAACAAGAGTACAAATTGAAAATTGTTACGTACTAATAATCTAAATCAACGTTAGAATGACTTAAAATTGACACGTGATTTTTAAATATCATGACCAATGAAATAGTTGATTATTAGTGTACATTTCTGAGATTTACTTCCAGTACAGATTCATATCCAGCCCAACTATTATAATAATGATACTCATTATTCAATACCAATCTTACTTTGTAAAAGAAAAAGAAAAAGAAAATAATTTTTCTCTAAAAAATAATTTCTTATTAACACTCTTTCTTTCTTATATAATGTCAGATTAACCTACCATTTTTTGTTATGTTGGGTTTTCATATAATTTTTTTCTCATAAAAATAGAATCATTAATAATGCCAAAATGTATTTACACCGTTACCATCTTTAAATGAAGAATAGTCTACGGTAACTATGCCGTTAGAGCAAGGGTACGCTTTACTAATATCAAGTATAGGCTTGCAATTTGCCTAACATCAATTTGATAATTTGTTGAAGACCATAAGTGAAATAGATATATAAAAAACTAGTGTGTGTATATATATGCACAAATCAATAATCCCAATAGATCCATGTATATTTATCACATATGTTTACTATTTAAAAAAACTAACATTATATTTGGAAGACACAAGTATTATATTTTAATAAAATACAATATGCATTTTGATAATTCATGTATTTAATTTCAATATATATATATGAACAATATACCTACTTATTTTATTATCAGTCTATATGATTTATCTATTTATTTTTATTAATCATATTACATATTATTTATCTTTCTTTACACATACACGTTAAAATAAATATTCAAATATAAACAATCCAAACACATATTATATTTAAATACAATGTATAAATGAGATATGGAAATACATTTTGTGTTCCATTACATTTGAAAACAATAAAAATGAATGTGTGATCAAAACTAACTATAAGTACATAAATAATAAATCAAACTTTTGATGAATATGAGAAAAAATTATGAAGTGACGGTTTCTTATTGTTGTGTCATTAAGGGAACATCTTGATAAAGTTCTATATTGAAAAACATCTAAGTTAAAGAATTGAAAATTTTTTAATGATTAAACGCAGAAAGTTTTCTTTTGCTTTTTTTTTTTTTGGTGTGTGTGACAAATAAAGAAGGGAGAGTTCGTTAACCAAAGTTCATCACCATGTGTTAAATTAAAGAGGATAACCTAAGACTAGCTAGCTCAATTTATACCTCATTCGAGGAGTGTGTTGCCACGCACTCCAAGTGCACGTGGGGAATTGATTTTCTTCTTCTTCTTTGTTTATTTTTTAATATTTTCTCTCTTACCTTTTCTTTTCTTTTTTTCTTTTTAATTTTTTTCGCCTTACTCCTTTTCTTTCTTTCCAAAAAGGAAAGCCAGGTAACACGATGATTCAGATACTGAGATGTCACACCCAAAATTTTGTCGCTTAACATAATCAATAGTTTACTTTATTAAAGGCATGCACTGCACCAGTGTCTTGCTGTGACGATAAACACACATATATAGATATATATGCGAATATATATATGCATATATAGATTGGTGTGTTTTCTGTTTGTGTGCGCCAAAAAGTAAAAACATTAGATGCAGTGAGATCAGTATTGAGAGCCAGCCAGTCATCACAGAATTCAGAAATCAGAAAGGGAAAAAGGAAAAAGAGAAAGAAAAGAAGAAGAGGAACGAGATGATGAGAAGAAAAAATTTGTTATTTCATAAATGATCCATAAATTATACTCTCAAAAGTTTATTTAAATTTTTAATAATACACATCATATAATCTTAAGTTTTCTTATTATTAAAAAAATGACCTTTATCACTGATATTCCATAAAAAAAAACTGAATGGAAATAGAACATGTTCAAATCACATAAATTTTAATTAAAATTAAAATAATAATTAAATATTTTTCAGAGAAAAATTATATCTCTAAAATAACTCTATAATCGCTATATATCTTTAGTTAAAATATAGTTTTATATATATATATTTGATTAAATATAATTTACTTAAAATATCTTTGTTTGAGGTATAATTTCCTTTAAAAAATTATTCAATTACAACGTTATCTATAAACAGAGCTTATGTGATCAGTATTAATTCTATTTTCTGTCTGATTTTTTTTTATAGAATCTTGAGTGATGGAGTCTTGGCATATTAATACAAATGTTCATGAAAGTATGACATATGAAATCAAAATCAAGGACCAATATAAAATACAGTATGACGTCAATCCTAGAGAAATATTAATCTACTACCTTTATTTAAAAACATGAATATGTTTTTCGTCTCATCTTCAATGATTATCACGTGACAGTCATATTATCGTCATGTGACTACTTACATAATAATCCAATTTAATATTATTTAATTTTTTTAATTTTACTTTATTTATCTATTTTATTTACGTATACAATACAATTAGTCTTGATATAAATTAGAGAAGCGGCCCTCGAGAGTTTTGCCGGTTACTTTAGGGTATGCTTCTGATGATTCCACTCAGTGCTTGACAAACACAACACAAAAACGATAACCCAAGTCACTTTTTTGCTTTTGCTTTACAACATTTGTTGTTTTGTTTGTTTATTTATTTATTTTTGTTATGGGGTTTCTGCAGTGTTAGTAGAAGTAGTGGTCCAATATAAACAAAACAAGTGTTAAAAAGAAGGGGGGAAAAAAAAAACTTTAATCACGAATGATGACGACGACGATGATTTATCAAAAAAACGAAAAGAAAAAAAAAAAAAAAAAAAGAAATGGGGGGTGTTTCTGGTGGGCATATTTTGTTTGTTTACTTGGGGGGGGGGGGGGGGGGGGGGTGTTATCATCTTTCTTTTCAATCGCCCGCATTCATCGTACTCTTTCTCATGTGTCCATGTCTCTTCTCTCCCCCTTCCCCCAATGCAAATTTTTCATACAACGACCTTACTTGCCTTCCTAACGGTGCATATAACCAATCACAACCATCACTTCTGCAAAATTAATAAAATAAATTAAAATAATCAACAATAACCAATCACATTATCACACGCCCCACAACTTCCTTTTTTTTTTTTTTTTTTTTTTTTCTTAGTTTGGCGTTAAATCGACCGTTTATTTTGAACCATTAGTGGGAATTGCGTTTTGATTATTGGATATCATTTTATTAACGATTTGATTTTTTGATTGACGACAATAAAAATTTATAGATTTATAGATGCATGATATAAAAAATTTTTCAGTCATAAATCGGACTATGATAAAATTGATTTAATATCTAAAATAACAATTCTTTTTAATAGTGTAGAATAGGAGATTTTATCGTAAAACCAATCTTTTTCCCAAGTCTACGGTAGGAGTTTTCCACAGCAGGAGAGGGAATACTTATGGGTGATGCATGCGTGTTTCTTAATATTAAATCTGTTCAAAATCACATTAAAAATATAAAAAACAATGCAAAATAAACAATACTTGCTACAAATGGTATTTCTTAATATTAAATCTATTCAAAATTACATTAAAAATATAAAAAAATGCAAAATAAACAATACTTGTTACAAATATAATGGATCAAAACAGAATGTGTTGATAAGTATGCTTTCATGCCCTAGTAGAATCCCATTTTATGTCTTTTTTACCCCTATTTTTCAAGAAAAATGCTATATGCTAATTTTAATTCTAACTATTAAGTAAAAATTTACGTCATATATAAATTGTCATTAATTATTATTATGGTTGTCACATTAACAAAAGGATCTACTATTTAAAAAAAATGACATCTCACTTGAGATATGGAATACAAAAGTTGAGATCACCTACACTACTCATTTTTCAATGATATATCTTGTTTTCTACTCCATCTGCGTGTGAATGATTACATTGTTGTCTGAGATCTAATTCGTTTTAGAAAAAAAGAGGGTAAATAAAATAAAAAATAAAAAAAGGCCAAATTTCAAAATTATTGTACCGTGCATGCAATGTTCATGGACCTTGGATAGACTCGAAAAAGCAAATGAGACAAAACATAACAACTGTACAAAAATTCATCTATTGGATGGGTATTCTTCTTCTTCTAATTAATCTACTCCGATTATACAGTCTTTACGAGTAAGATTCTGCTATCAATTTATTTATTAAAAAATTTACATTAACAAATAAAATTATTCTTCACAATATTCTGGCCACCATTTTATGTTATAAGGCGACACGTTTTCAACAATGATAAATAATATATTCATCAATTAAATTTGTCCTCGTTAAAAGTACAATTCTAGAAATGTCTTTTGAATAATTAATCTGGTTTTTAGCTAGACTACTATTGAGTGATAATTGGCCAAATATGATACCTGTTTTTTTTTTTTTTTTTTTGCTTGTGAGATTTAAGTACTGTTCCGTAATATGAATTATTTAAGTGTGATTAATATTTTTCTAAAACTCATAATAATTCAAAAATTTTCCTTCCCCACAAGTTTAAGTAGTGTCTTTTTCAATCACTTCTGTATTGAAGAATAAGGTTAACCTTAGCATACAGGTATGGTCCCTCCAACAATTCTTGTCTATTATGGTTTATGTGTCTAAAGAAAACGAACTCAACAACTTGCATAAGTCTTCCCCCGCCCTCCCCACCCAAAAAAAAAAAAAAAAAAAAAAAAAAAAAAAAAAAAAAGCCCTAAAGTATGGAAAGAAAATGGGGGGAAAAAACATGAAGGAAGAAGAAAACCTTTGCTTGATTTTGAAAATGGGTCATGTGGGTCCATTTTAGGGGACAAATGGTATCCCCATGATTACAAACTTGCAATTTGGAGCATCACAGGCATAAACATTTGTGCTTTTAACAAAGGCCAATCATGAGTAACAACCAAAAAAGTAATGGTAACATAGATCATCATTGTTTTGTATATTTATATATGCATATGGATATACAGTGCTAACCATATAATTATGGATAATATTTCACTTAAAAAACATAATTATAGATGAGATCTTGTGGATTTGGGGCGAAGATTTGTTTTCAAGTCTCCATTATCACTTAATCATGATAATGTAAGATTAAGCATGCGGGACCCAAAAACCAACTCTTTATTTCTAGATTTGAAAAGTGCTCCAATAATAAAGTTGGAAGCTTATAACAACAACAAATTAGGAGGGAAAAATAAGAAAAATCTCATAGAGTATACCTTTTCTAATTACCGATAAGTGAAATGAAGTCCTTAAATTAACATTTATTTCAGCAGTAATGGTAACATATATTTACGGTAGATTTTTTAATTTAAAAAAGGCAAACATGTGTCCAACATAAAATAACTTGAAATCGTATAAAAATAGTCATATGAAACATAAAAGATTCTAATTTATCAAGGAATCTTAAGATTATATTGCACGGTATATGACCGATATAGTAAGAAGTCAAGTTATCACGTGAATGGCATGTGGTTTCTTGTATTATGTTTAAAAATACCTTATCAATTTTGTGGTTAGGGACTAAAACTACTAGAAAAATCGAGTTCGAGTAGTCACTAACTGTACCAAGTTTAGAAACCAAATTATTAAATGATTATTAGAACCCTGTTTTTTGAAACCAAAAAAAAAAAAAAAAAAAAAAAGAAAAAAAAGGTATAATTGAAGAGGCTTGCCCACAGACACACCCCAAAAAAGGTAAAGAATGCAACGCCTTTGAAAGGTATATATGTGAATGATCCTTTTCTTTTCTATAAACGTTTATTTCATTTTTAGTTAATTATTTTTCTATTTATCGGTCCATCTTGAGGAGCAAATTTAGTGCACACGTTGAATCCAATTTCGTTGTTTCAATTTCGGCTAAATTTTCTTCTCATTTACATGGTAGACATAGAGGGCCCTCCACCCCCACAATCCGACCTATTTCACATAAAGAATTAGGATCCGTTTGGTGAAATAGTTTAAGTTGAAATTTTTAAATTTTAGTTGGTTAACTTTTTAAAAATAATTATGATTTTTGTTGAATAAAAATTGAGATAAAAAAGTAAGTTTAGTTTAAGTTAAGCCGTTTCATTAACAATCACTTAATTGATATTTCTCTTAACAGCTAATTTGCATGGAAAGCACTGAATAAATGTCGATCACATATAAGAAGGAAAAGAAATTTCAACATAAAAGAAAGAAAGAAAGGAAACAGAAAGCTTTCTCGAAGGGATCAACAAAAAAACCAAAAGTCTTTACAATATATATATATATATATATATTTAGGAACTTTTGTGGTAGAAAATAATACCGATCACCTCATAATTATATTATATTATATGAATAATGAAATCTGAGAATCCTGATTTGTCTAATATGGACGGATCAGAATACGGAATTCATATCAAACACAACAAAAGAATGGTACTCTCTTTCCTCTTCATTTTCCTCATGTTGGTAATAAAATATTAATTTCCTTCTTCTTAAATTTACTTCGGCTTAGCTTCCTGTGGCTAGATTGTAACCTTTGTAAAAACTGTACGTGTGAAAGCTCTCTTTTGGTCGTTATAAACAAATTGGCCACAAGATTTATCAGAAAATGACAGAAACCAAATTCGATAGTTAATCCAGCATTGTCGTACACATATGGGGTCATTTGGTATCATTCGAGATACAAGGATCATCTTATGTTTTCACTTTGGTTGAAATGTTCATAAGATGAGACTCGTCAAAAGAAAATTGCCTCATATTTATAACTTCACAAAAAACTAAAAAACAAAAAAAAAAAAAAATTGTTGATGAGCTAACGACTACTAGATCATTCGGCATTGGGTAGGTTGGGAATTGAGAATGGGATAAACGGTGACGAACCTATAAATTTTTACTACAAGGGACTAATAACTATATAAAAAAAAAAAAAAATTTAACTATATATGATTATTAATGTATGAAATAGAAGGTGTAAGTATAAATTCACGGTCGCAGGACCTGACCACAATAAAAATAAAACACAATGTCCTTAAATCAGTCCCATAAATATTTGGTCTCTCATTAAAAAAAAAAAAAAACAAAACAAAACAAAACAAAGTGGCAAAATTTTGTTTTGGAAGATATATAAAGGAGGATGAACTCGTGACTGAATCAAAGGGGCCAATTAGGTCGGGCTGCTGGGCAGCAACTATGAACCAAAAACTTTCAAGTTGGTGGACGGGCTTTTGGATCACACATATATATATATATATATATATATGATTATATGTGTAACAAAAGGATTTTGTTTTGGTTTCATTAGTGATCACATGGGATACTAAAAAAAACCTAAAAAGAAGAAAGAAATTATTATTGGTGTCATTTCTTATATATCCTAACAAGTCAAAAGGATTTCAATAATCAAAGATGTTTCTTTGGACTAGTTCTAGACATGTAGGAACCTCTCTGACCCACCCCTTTTAGCCAGACACCAATTTTGTTTTCAACGGACGTTATCATATATATATATATATATATATATATATATACATACATACATACAAGTTTTGTTCAAATTCCAACAGAAGAAGTTGGCTATTGCATCAAAAGGGAAGAAAAATTACCTAACAAAAAGAGGGATTTTTAATTTTTTTTTTTTCCTTTTCAAAATGTTTGTATCATTGCGATGCCGATGTATTTTCTGCAACTCTACAAAAGTAGTTATAACATCAGATTCAAAGCATTAGACCCACCACATCTGACTTCTCTAACCTCTTTGATGCCATTTCAATATCAGTCCTAAGTTAAGGCTAGTTTTGTTTGGTGATTGTATTTTTATTAAAAAAAATACCATTTATTTTATCTTTTTCGTATTAACTGCCGCGATCGAATATCATCAGTGAGATTATCTTTAGTAATTAATACATTTTTTTAGATTTAATCAAGTAATAATTTCACACCTATATCAAAGTTAAGGTTGAGTTATTGAGTTCGAATCAATCGTCTAAAAAACCAAACTCCGGAGTACATATTAAGAGTAAACTGATGCCTAATTTAAAAGTTGAATTTCTGAAGTTGGATCTCTGTTTAAAAGGAAAAGGTTGTTTAATCATTTTTTAAACTCAAGGTGTAATTAACTTTTTTTTTCTTTTTTTTTTTTTTTTGGGTTTTTAGATGCGTTCAACAGTGGTGAAGATGTACTAATTATATCGTAAATTTCAGCTGAAAATTTGGGTCCAACTGATTAAAAATGAATGGGTCCTCATGTCGTTTAGATAGAATTCTGAGATTGTGGGACTCCAACTTTAAGCTGTCTTTGTCGTACGTGCTTTAATTCCCATGACCTTAAAGCTTAGCCAACTTCTTTGGTGTTTTCGACGTTTCATTGGGCCTCACCTTAAAGAAGATGTGGCCCACTGGGCCTTCCTCTTTTATTGTCTGCAAATGGGCAAATTAGTTTTGCCTTTTACACGTTGCTACATATGATAACATCCGTCAAATTGTAACATGTAGACTATTCTTTTAAAAAAAATTTATGATAAAAAAATATATATTTAAAATATTTGAGATAAATAATATATATATAGTTTATAAGATAAATTTATCGTAATATGATTTGTAAACAAATTATTTACTGTAAATATGTCACAACCTAGTTGTCTCTCTTTTTTCTTTTTCTTCTTCTTTTTTCCCTCTCTCTTCTTCTTTCTACCCCCATTAAGTTAACTTAATCTACACATTTTTTTTACGCTTACTAAGTAAGCGATCGAACCTTGAACTTACTTGATCTAACTCTCAACCCCACATTTCTTTGTCAACTAAGTTAGTCTCAGTGGCTTTTTTCTCTTTATTTTCTTAAGTGTACTAAAATCCCTGACAAAGTTCATTGATTATAGCCTTTGTAGGTCCTACTTTGTAGCAGTTTCTACCGACTACATTGGTAAGCATTGTTGTATTATTGCTAATAATGTTGCATTATTATCTTATCGCTTCAATTAGCGATAATCACTCTATAATTTTATTTTAATTTTTAGCAACCTCTCGAGACATTGTTATAACAATATCACTGGATTAGGGAACCGTAGCTCAATCAACATGACGTTCCCAAAAAAAAAAAAAAAAAAAAAAAAAAAACCATGCTACCTTCAATGCATTTACAATTTTTTTTCTTTAATAAATATGATTTTTTTAATAAAGAAATTTGATTTCTAGGATTAGAATTATTTAATGTACGGTTTGAGTGATGGAAACAATTCAACTCTGGAATGACTTTCATGTGTTCTTATTCTCAATACTGTATTTTTTTTTTTTTTTTGGTGATTAAGCAAATTACTTCCCATGTGACCATTTACTGAGATCCACTATTATTAAACAAACAATAGAAAAGAAGGAAATTTTTTTTTTTTTGAAATCCACTATTTCCCATATATAATATATATATATATATATATTTTAAAGAGCAATAACCTTCTCAAGATCTTTTGATAGAAATGGGGGATTTTTAAAGCAAGGGACCCTTGGCAAGACAAATTAGTAACAAGGATTGACAAGGGGTTTGCTGTATGGGGCCTATATATTGAGCAAGATTTGACAAGTCAATAGAATTAATGGCAAGTTGAGCCAAATTTGGCCCTATTCTCTCCTCTTCTTAGCTCATGACGCAAGAATTATATATGGGGGGTGTGATATTGATATATTATTTAGGTCCTCTATAATGTATATGTGTTTGAGGATCCAAATCAAATCAAGGAGATATCAATTGACAAATCGAGTGTTCATACTTTTTGTTTTTGAGTTTTAAATCCATACAAAAATTCTGGAAGTTTACACCAAGGGAATACTCACCTATATATTTAAATCAAATCGAAATCATATCAAAATAAATCAAGAGAAATAGTAGGAATATAGGATTGCACAATATCACTAGATAACATTTTGTATCCCACGGCAGGAATTTTCCTAAAGATTGTACGTATCTATATATTAGCCACTTCTTTCACTCACTTCAAAATTCAAATGTTTAGCGATGCAAGGAAAAAACATGGTTTTTTTTTTTTTTTTTTTTCCAGAGCTATTATTTGAGCCATTTTATGGTTACGATATGGACTCTCCCATGCAGGGTCCAGAAATGCACTTGTTGATCACTGGAAGATATTTTTGAGTTTTAATTTGTTTATTTAAAAGTAGGCCCGGAGTTAAGAAACAAGATGAGTGAGTTAAAATGAGACCCAAGAAATAAACCTAATTAATTACCCTTGCGTTCGGTATCTGCTATGGAAACAAATTTTTTTTTAAATAATAATACAAATAGCAATTTTTAGCTGCTTTGAAAATGTCTTTCAGTGTGCGTTTATACACGAAATTTAATGTCGTTTTGTTTCCGATTAAAATAGGACGTTGAAAAACGACATGTTTAAAATTTATGGAAGCTCATATTTCAACTTACTTTCTAGTCAAACGAACGACCGACAAATCATGTCTTTTATCAAAAACGAAACGATATGCCATTTCGTTTCATGATATATTATCAAACGTTTGTTCCCGAATTAAACAACATCGTACTTTTGAGTTCTTTGAAGATTGAAGAATGACGGGTCGTTTTGATTTCCTAGTCAAATAATATCAGCTAACAATGATAGGTAATTTTTCTTCTTTTCTTCATCTGATTTGTTGAGATTTTATGGAATAAAATCATTGATTGATTATTCTTCTAGTTATGTTTTCATTTTTAGTGTTTATGCAAAACTAAGTATATCGATTAGCTTGATTCTAGGACTTGAGTTTAAATTTCTTGATTGTATTTCTTCTGTGTATAATCTTGTAAAAATTCAATACAAATTGCTAATGAGAATCTTTTCAGGAAAACGACATCTCGCTAACTTTGATTTTAATCCGCACCATAACTCTGCGGTTTCTCCCTAGGTTAAACGACGTGGCGTTTTGTTTTCTAAAGTCAAGAACATGCATATTAGAGATGGGAAAGCATGTAGTCTACGTGAAAAAAGTCCAGGAACATCGAAAAACGACATGTCGTTTATATTTTCCAGAAAAAAACAATGTCGTTTGTTTTACACTACATGAATTATTCTCAAAGTTTTACCTTTACAAATAGAGAAATTACATGTACTTTTCTCTAAAGTTACAGTATATGGCACGTATAAAATTATATTATATAAATTGATCATCATAGAAAGGAAAAAAAAAATAAAAAAAAAGAGCAAAAAATGGCTCAAGAAGCTCAAGTCCATAAATGTGCTATCCTGACTCCTAATATCTATAATCGTTCCCCTTCCAATCATTTCAATATGTTGGCAGAAAATTTTTATTAAAAAAAAAATTATCTAGGTAGTTAAAACTGTTTTTTCTTCCAAATCTAGAGTTTGATCAATGTCCTGCCCCACGGCAGAGGAAAGTGCCACCGATCGATCAAGTTCAAAATTCTGTCCAATTTCTTGACAGTAATCTTCCACGATCTCGGTGTTGGTAGAAAATCGGGTAAATTGATCGGCGAAAGTCGGAGACCGGGTGTAATGACTAGAAACAGGCTGATCAGGACTAATGGTTGAACTGATGCTCATGTTGTCTAGAGTGTAGAAGAATGAATTATTGTCATGTGCAGATTGTGAAGTGTGATTTTTCTTTCTTTTCTGTTTTACATCCGCATGCCATTGCCTTATGGCCTTCACTGTGTGCTCTTCTAGCGCTGCACTCTTGAAATTTGATCCCATCTGATCATTTAACCATATGACTCAGATTTTGTATTTTCTAATCTTTTAGTACATTTATAAAACTATAGCAAATTATGCACTGAAATGTATACAATATAAACCATCTATGTGTGTGTATAAACGCCTGCATATATATATATACACACACACACATACCTGGGTCACAAGAGCATACAGAGGAAGAGTAATATAACTGCAGATTACTTGAACCGTCACCCTGCAAAAATAATTAATCAGTGTTACAGCTGATAATTTTTTGTTAATTAATTCTTGTGTTACTGCTGTCGCCTGTCAGCATGATTGAATTTAGCTAGGAAGGAGTTTCCAAGAATTTTGCTAAGCATGTACTTTTGAAAGTAGAAATATGACATCCTTGTGGATTTTGTAAAAACTTATAGGATAAAATTTGGCAAATTTATGCTTCTTAGTTAAGCTTTAACTAGTTTTGGAACTTTTGTTCCTTAAATTAAAGAAGAATATTTAAGTAGTTATTATTAACGTATCATAAAAAAAAAAGTTATTATTAGCGATACTTACGCTAAGATCATCCTTACAACGATAATCTCCGTGTGTTCATGGTAGCAAGACTTTATCCCAAATTGCCACTGTATACAAGTTGGAAGAGGAGAAGAAAAAAAGAATAAACAAAATCACAAGAAGAAGTAAAAGAGAGAGAGAGAAGAAATTTTAAAAGTTTTGAATATTAAACTTGACAGTTTTCGTAAACAGAGCAATAACCCAAAAACCTTCCAAAAAAGGACACATACCGTGACCCAAACAAAGAAGGCAAGCTCAAAAGCATTCTGAAAAAAAAAAAAAAAAAAAAAGAGTCAGATAGGAAGTTCATGAATGGTTCCTGAAAAGGGTCGTCTACAATTTTTTATTTTTTATTTAAAAAAAAAAGGAAAATAAAAGTAGCACTGATATTTAAATAATATTACCATAAACAAAGTTAAATGCAAAAGGGTCAAGACGAATTTGGGGTGACCAAACCAGAAGAGGTCATCATTTGGTTGCACCAAAGGGCTTCCTATGATGACATTATTCTTCTCCTCAAGCGAATGAGCCATTCTTGCTACTATTACTTCCAGCTTGGTTCCAAGAACAAGCACTATCTATTTATCATGACAAATTGCATGGCATAAAGAAAAATAAATAAACAAATTTAGTAAATATCTCAAGTCCAGTAACCGAATCTGTCTGGTGGTTGTAACATTTTATTTAGAATAATCTTATAGTTAATTTATAAGTAACTTTCTATTTATAATATTATAGTGGTACTATTAGTATAATGAACAAGTATTACTTAAAACTATTATTGAAAATAATTAGTTATTATAATAATATATAAAAAAAAAAGTTACAAGTGTCGTTTCATAAAGGTATAAGATATATGATAAATCCTAAATTATATAGCTTCTTTTTTTTTTTTTTGTAGGAAAAGTTAACTAGCAATTAGTACTAAGCAGCCCGATCAATTTAATTATAAGCATTTGATTAGTAGAATAACTTACAACTAATGGGACGAATGAGACCCAAAGGTATACATGCCAACCTGTTTCGAGTTCACAAGTAGTAGACCATTTTAGTTACTTTTTTATACTTGATTAGTCGAAGATGTAAAATTTTTTTTTTAAAAAATTGAATATATAAATGATAAGGAATAAAGTTGAATCTACCGTGCACGTCTGCGAGCATGAAGATGGTCACTAGAAACCACATGAAAGGGCTTCAACGATGCAACAAAAAGCAACAACATCAAGACGTACTTTATATATGTAAGCAAAATTGTAATACGATAAAGAAGTTCATTATTAAATAAACATAATATTTTTATTCCTAATTGAGTAAGGAAAATATGAGATACATATATATATATATATATATATATTTACCTGATGCCAACTACAACTTTGAAATCATCTTCTAGTGATCTTTCTATGTACTTTTGGAAATTGAATGAATTGTTTGTCGACAAATGAGCCTGCAAAATTTGTGAAAAGCGGTATTTTTTGTGAAAGCACATATTTTATGGCCTTTTTCTTTTAATATTTAAATTCTACGTTATATACTCGAGAGAGAGAGAGAGAGAGAGAGAGAGAGAGAGAACCCAGCAATATTAAGGAGCAAGGGATAGAACTAACAGAAATGAAACCATGACGTAGAGTGAGATAATCAACTTTTGCTACTGATTGGAAGAATTGACGGAAGAAGCATTTCTCCATTAAAAAAAAAAAAACAAAAAACAAAAAACAAAACCCAAAGAGATTGTCATTGATCAAAAAGTTAAAACAAAATTAGAAAAAAATTATAATGCACATAGTTACGATGCTTTTCTTCTCTTAACTTTTTCCTCAGAAAACAAATACATTTTTAAGAAAAAGAATGAAAGCGATGAGAATTACTCACAATCCATAGAATAAGAGATGAAGTTGTTGTGCAAGAATCCATATGTCTGCGCGCAAATGTTGTTTGTCTGGTGTACCTAAATCGATTAGGATCTAAGAGACAAGATAAACAAATATATAAATATAGTGTTTGGAATCACACACATTACGGGGAAGTGCTTGTTTAAACTAAAAGACATACAGTGTTTATATATATATATACATATACACACATGTATATATATATTTTAGGTTTTTCAAAAATCAGAGTGGTGGCCAACTTCGGTTATTATTCGAATGTTATCAAAGAGATTATTCAGATATTAATATATATGTTGGCTTAAAAACTTAAAGATAGGACTTGTCGAATGACGAACATCACTGAAAAATCAATAGTCATACCTCTTGCTAGATATGTAGATGTTATTTTTGTTTCTATTTACTAATCGGTCATTTGAAATTGATTTTTCCATTTGCTTTCTCTTTCTGTTAGCTCTCAATTTGAGTCTGAAAAGTTGCAAACTGTCAACATTTTTTTTTCATACTCTTATAAAAAATAAAAAAATAAAAAAAAAATAAAGCCTAGCTTTCACAATAACCATTAATTTCCTACGAGCTCTCTCCTTCCAAAGTTCAAATGAGTCTGATTTAATTAATGATGCTAAGAAATTTAGATATAATCATGAAAAAGAAAGTAATAATATGCCTAAATAAAATGTAAATTAGGAGTGGTTTATTGGACTTGACTCGAAATTAAAAGACACTCATGAGTTGAAAACTTCCACGGCATGTCACTCTACTATTAAGCCAATGTGAAACGATAATGCAAACTTGACTTGTGTAGTTCCCATGGATCAAAAAGTCATGTATAGTTACACATGATTGAAGTCCACATACATAATAAATACATATATATATTGGTCAATACATGATCCACGCGCTGCCAACAAACTTTATTTATTAATGTTGCCATCTTCCAAGTTCTTAAGGAAAAATCCTTGCAATTCATTTGTCAGTTCTTAAATTATCTTAAACTATCATCACGGTCAGTGACGAAACTAGAATAATTTTGTAAAGCATTTAAAAAATTTAATTAAGTAGATTTTAACCAAAATATTGTAGATTAATGGTTATATATTTTTGTTATAATGTATGGAAACAACTATAATTTTTATTACTAAGCGGAGACTAATTAATTTTTTTTAAAGGTAAAACCAAAATTTTAAAGTCTGAGTGGATTAGTACAGCCATTGTTCACACCGTCTTCCAATTCATTTGTCATTTCCTTATTTACTCTCCGCACCGTCCAAAACTATTGCTTCCGATTAGAGAGTTTCAAAATTTTCCACCTCATTATTTGTCCTTTTCTTCCTCTTCTCTTTCTTTTTTTTTTTTTAAATAAAAATAAAAAGGAAGAATGGAACACATATTAATTACCATTAGCAACTTGGTATTCCAGCGTGTGAGTTTCCTTCTCCCATTTCTCCCAGCGCTTCATCTATATGTGTGTGTATATATATAAAGCAAAATTACATATACACATGTATAAGTTAATATAAAGAATATTCGATATATAATAAATGATTTGTATATGTAAATCATACAGGCAAACTTCTAGAAGAAAGTATGCAATATGATCGGCTTAAAAAATTAATAAAAATGATCGGTTTAACCCTCATTGTATATAAAGGTCGATATTCATCTGCAGACTATTTGATCTGTAATCAACAATGATAATAGATTAATACTAAAACCCACCTGCAAGAAGGCATGCAAAATGACTTGTCGCCATAAAAATAGTGAATATCTAGGAGTCTTTTAACTTTTTTGTTTTATCCTCCTAAAATAGTTGACAATATGCCGTTCGTATTAAAATTACAAAAAAAAAAAAAAAAAAAAAAAAAGTTGATAGTTTTACGAAGTTGGACTAAATACATCAATTATAGTAAATATTGTTTCTTCAATGTAAGACTCTACGTGATCAGGAGGGATATCGACCATTAGTATAAAAATCAAAGCAGTCCACACACTTACGTGACTTTTAAATGAATTGATAATAAGTATATGGCATGCATAATCCGCTATATATATATATATATATATGAAATGCCTTAAGAGCGACCGGCGTACATATACGGTAAATCAAACATGACCGTTGGATTATGTATAAATGGTGAAGATGGGGGGTGAGGAGTGAAGGGCACGCTAAATTTCTTCTGATGTGTGTAGCTGTATAGGGTGCAGAGAAATAGTATACACCTTGGTTAGTGGTTTTGTCTATGTCCGAAATAAATTTGGATGGATGGCTGTAAACGTTGAAAGGTAAGATGTTCGAGAGGAGTTTAAAACTAGCTTTTATCTGCTTTCTATTCCTTGGTCATAGTACCGAACTTTTTATTTTTTTATTTTTCCTTTACCGTACTAACTAGTCGTTTCCGACACAAACGACTTGTAGTTTGCGTCCCCCCATCTTCTTCCTCTTTCATTTCCACTTTTTCCATAATCTGCTGTCCTTTCTCACTTCAACGACAACGTCTGCTTCCATTCCTTTTGGGTTTCAATAATTTTCCACATTCATCTGAGCTCTTTCAATAAAATGACTTCTACTTTTCATCCAAGTCCGTATTCCTCATCCATTTCGACATTTCCAATTCTCTGTCGTCCCAGAATTTTTTTTTAAAATTTTATTTTGTTTTCCTAAATTCTGAATTTCATTTAAACAAAAAGAAACTAACAAACATCGACAACTACACCAGAGCAGAAACAACATCAAACAAATGACATAACATAATAATGAAACAGACAAGAGACCGCAAAAACAGAGAAGCCAAAACAAAAGGCCAAATCATGTAGAAGATTGTTGTACCAGACTTAGACGACTTCTACTTTGCCAATGCCACCAACCTATTATTCATTCATTTTTCCCTTTTTTAATTGTTGTTCACTTCCCATGCTGTCATATTCAAACGACAACTTACTTCCCTAAACGGTGGTTCTCATGAACTTCACTAACGTAACTAGCTTGTCTGTCTGTGAGTAGTGGCATATCACACCCATACAGTATATTACTGGAAGAAACCAAGCAAAAAAACATCTCCAAGTCTATTCAACACTCAACTTCCTCTTCTTACATTTGCTTTTACCACTTTGTCCTTAATCCATTGGTTTGAACATCTCTGCCATCCGTACGACAACTAAGCCCCCTCTGCCATTTGGATCATGAACGTGTCGACTTTTAACAAATTCTCTCTCCTGCAGCGTCTATCTTCCTGTTCACATGCCTCGTGTCCAGCTCGGCAACGCACCAAATACGTTGACGCGCTACAGACTCTGCCTATATATATATAAATAGGTCTGACAAGCATTTAATATAGTTTGACCTACTTCTTCAAATTTCGTGACCTTGTTTTGTAATAATTTTACTTGCGCAAGTCAATTTACTAATTTGAATTAGTTGAGCATGTGATTGCCCTTTTTTTTTTCTTTTTTTCTCCTTTGATAAGTGAGGTTCACAAAAGCTGAGATCATCTAAGTTTTTTTTTTTCTAGGGTAATATCTTGAGATTTGTTTTTAATCTAGCTAATATTCATTTATATTTTTCTTTCGAATCAAACCAATTGATGACAATTTTAGCCGTCAACCTATTCAGACACTAATGGGACTTGTTAAATCTGATTATCTTATGTATGGATTTACCAGTCCTTAGTGGAACTCGACTGTTTACTTTTTTAATTATATTTCGATATATATTTAATTTAATGTTAATATTTAGGTTTTAATTATCTATGGTCGATATTTTTTTTATCGAGACATTTTTAACTGTATTTATTGAGACTTTTGAACATGCATAAATGATTAGATTTGAAATTAGAAATACTGATGTATTTTAATAAGGAATAATATCATAAATTCTTTATGAATTTTACCACCATTGTTAATATGTTTTATGAACTATGAAATATATCTATTGTGTCCATTAAGCTTTAATATGTGTATTACGTAGTCCTCTCAGTTAGTTGCTGTTAGTTTTTCTATTATCCTTAATGTTAAAATGTCCCATAAACTTTGCTTTTGCGTCAAAATACCCCCATAATCTTTGCATTAATGTCAAAATACTCCCTGATATTTGTTATTTGTGTCAAAATTCTCTATGATCTTTAATATTTATGTCAAACTATCACATCTATTTTATTTTATTTATTTAACATTGTATAATTACTTAAATTTTTTAGAATAGGTAAAAAATTGTTTCTTCTACTTAAGGAAAATGTATCTTTTCTTGACTCAATTTTTTTTTTAATTTTGCTTATTTTAATTCAAATTTTATATTCATTTTGATTTTCTTGAATAAAAATAACTACACAACTTATGTTCATTATTTTATTGTCCTAATATTACAATTTTTCTTTTAATTACGATTGATAATACTATACTAAAATATGCAACATAATCATTTTTAAATTAACAAATATAACTAATAATGTATATCAGAGTAAATTTACAATACTTATTCTCATTATGGGTTTAAGTAAACACATGAATGAAATTCATTATTATTATGATTTCAAATTATATATGCCAAGTAAACATAATATTTGAAATCTAAATCATGCATCTAAATCCTACCAATTATGGTACGTATGAATACATAATCCAAATAAACTTGAATTAAAATAAGTAAAATAAAAAAAAGTGTGTCAAAAAATATGCAAATCACTTTATTATAATAAAAATATAAATTTTTACATGTTCTAAAAAGTTAGTATTATTAGATGATTATATAATATTTGATTATTAAAATAATATAAATTAGGCGGTTTGATACAAATATTAAAGATCATGGGGTATTTTGACACAAATATTAAAGATTACGGGGTATTTTGACACAAAGGCAAAATTCATGGGGTATTTTGACATTAAAGATAACGGAAAAATTAACGACAACTAATTGATGGGGCATGTTAATATTCAGGAGATATTATAAATGCATTTTATAGTTCAGGGGACACATTGACACTAGTGACAAAATTCATGAGGAATTTATGACATTTTTCCTTTTAATATGTAGGTAAAAAGGATTACTCATGAATTACCTTAAACTCATGATAAAACGAGTATTTTAATAAAATATGTAATTTTGAACCTATTTGGTTGCTATCCTTACGATCAACTCAAGAAAACTCCCATGTCTTATATATATGAAAAATACTAAGGATTATCAATAATATATAACATCACTAATTAATAGATGATTGGTTCCACAACATAAGGTTTATCAGTTGAGTCTACTTTTTTATTAGTATGATGTAGAATATCATTAATATTCTAAACAATTTTTCTATTTATATTGCTCTCTCCTAAGAGGCAAGCATCTATGACTCATTAATTAATATACAAAGGTGATTCATTTCCTAGAAAACGTTAATTAAGGACTCGCCTAAACTTTGCTCCTTAGTTTGAAAAGTTGGATTTTCTAGGATTTTCCTGAACTTAAAAATCAAACTCTTGTAGATGTGAAAAGGGAAAATTTTTCTTTTTTTTGAGAGCTATATACTCTTTCCAAATGGCCATGAAAAGGGGGTTAAAACCGCACGAGTAGTATCAAAATTTCAGACTTATTTTTCCTTTTTAAGAGAAAATTTAAGGCTTTATTTGACATTAAGGACTAAACTATATTTTTTCATCTCAAATTTTATCTTTTTCTGAAAAGTCAACAAAATTTATAACTAAATTTTAAAAAATCAACCAATTCTAACTTAAAAATTTCATCTTCAACCAACTTATCAAACGAATTTTAAATCCACAAATAAATGTTAACCTAAATATAGGAGTACGAAGTAGCTAGGTTTTTAGTAGTACCGAACAATTTTCAATTCTACATAAGTTCTAATAAATACAGTAGAAATTTTGTCACATCATAACTTAAATATTATTGAATACAAACATGTGGCATGCAAATATACAAATTATTCTGAAAAGCCTAGCTCTAGCTGAAGAATTAATAGTATGCATATGCATACACATATATATAGAGATATAGTCAGGCAAACGTACCTTGGCCCTTCCTAAAGCCATGGTGAGGACACTGTAGACAATTTGCATAATTGCCAGCACAAATATGAAGATATTGAGCTGGTTGATCCCATCCTCTGATATAAATGAGGTCTTTCCCTGTCGTTTATTTATTCAATGGCATTAAAAACTCACTTGGAATAAGGCCAAAACTGATAAATTTAACCAATAATGCCCTTTTCATTCAGGAATTGAGGGAGTTTTATGTAGAATATGACAAAAAAGAATGTTAGTATAAGGCCCCAATTCTTCCTCGATCGGTTTAATTTCTCCACTAGAATAAATGTCAAATTTAGTTATCACTATAAAAAGCAATTTTAATAATTAAATTGATAAGATTCATTCTTAAAAAAAAAATCTTATTTTTAAGTTTAATGAACATAAAAAAGTGAATTTTAATCTTTTTATCAACTTCACACATATCCTAGTAGATTTTAAACCCTAAAAAGGAATTAATGATATATATTTTTTCTTTTACTCCTGTTTTTTTAAGCCGAGTTTACCTTTTTCATTTCATTCTCTTACTCTCTCTCTTTCTCTCTCTCTTTTTTTCTTTTGAGTAAGGCTGTAAATATATGCTTTAGACCAAACAAAATTGAAAAAAAAGAAAGAAAGGAAAAAAAAAATCTACTAATAAGATAAATAATAACCTGGGATTCACAGTGATCAGAAGAAACAGATGATCCGGCCAATCTTCTTCCTGGCTCAAACTGAAAATCCTCGAATAATGAATCTGTTTTCATAGATGAGAATGAGGAAGAGAAAAGCAGTCCAAGGGCTTTGGTAGTTTTGGTTGACCCACTTTTCCGGCATGGAAGCATGGTGTATGCTACTTTGGTCGGAATGCATATTTTGGAGATGGGTCTTTGTGTCACCGTCAATGTCAATGACATAAATCCCAACAGTATCAGCACTGCAACAATTTCATATATTCACAAAATTAATCACTAATATTCACCCTAAACCATTTTGAACCCAAAAAAAAATAATAATAAAAGCAAAAAAAAGCAAAATACTAATTATATACCCACCTGATTTGAGCTTCTCCACGGCCTCAAACAAGGCAGTCTTTCTGTGTTTCTTAAGCCACTGCATAAAGCAGGACATAAAGGTTAATAATTATATTTATATACTTATTGGTTTATATATATGTGTGTGTAAATTAAAGAAGAAGTACGGACGTTGCAAATAAGATGGATTAAGTGCTCGATGAAGATGGAGAGGGAGATGAAGATGAAGCAGACTGTTGCGAGAGCCCAAGTGGGCGTGTCCTGCAACGACCGAGAAGACGAAGAACTACTGGAGGCTGTTGCTGCTGCTGATGATCCAGTCGCCATCATAATAACAACAATAACAATAACAATTGATGTGTTTTCTTGGTGAGAGTTCGATGGTGTTCTTCAGTGTCGGAAAGAGGGAAATACCAAATATGAACCGGAAATTAAAAAAAAAAAAAAAAAAAAAAGGACAGAGCTTTTAGTAATTGTAGTTATACTAGAAAGGTCTACCAAAAAAAGAACAATAATAAAGTAATAGACCAAAGAAGAAGAGACCGGAGAAATGTTCAAATCTTCGAATAAAAGTCCATGTAGATTGCACTTGGTGGAGGTTAAAACGATCAATACTATATAGTTTTACGATTTTGACACGTTTAATCAAACTTTTATATATATATATATATATCTATATATATATATAAACACAAAAGCTCTCCTATACGACACATATAACGGAACAACAGTTATAATTTTTTTTTATGTTTTATTTAACCAATAGTTAATTTTAATATAATATTTTTTAAAGTTATTTATTTATAGTTTTAAACTGTTCATGTTCTAAGATTCTTAAAGTTAAATTTAAATTAACTAATATTTATAAGATGTAAAATAAGATGCTATAAAGTTTTATTCTTATCCGACTCTTAGATAAAAGAGTATATATATATATATATAGAAATCATACTAGATAACATATTGTTGATACCTATTTTAAATATATAGCATATTTTAGAATTCTTGTAAAATTATATAGCATATTCACATTTTTTGAAGATGTTAAATTTCTTTTTTACCCCTAATGTTCATTATCTCTCTCTCTTTCTCTCTCCCCTCTCTCTCTCTTCTGTCTCTTTCCCATATTTCTCTCGCTCTCTTTTATCTCTGTCTCCTCATTGATCAGAAATTGTCGCAAACTTGTCGACGCCATTGCAATCGCCGAGGTTTCCCGAGTGACGAGAAGTGGCCTCCTTCCTTCCCCGCGGGATCGCCAACCGTGAAATCGTGGCGAAATGAATCGCGATCGCTCGCGAGTCTCTTCGTTGCTGGGGAGGTTGAGATCCGGCGCGAGCTACGAAGGAGGCGAGATGGCAAGCGACGGCTTTCTTTCTCTCCATTCTCTGGCGAGCTGCGAGATGGTTTTTATTTGTCGTCTTTGTTATTGCGAGATGGTTTTGGGTTTTATTTTGCAGGTTCTTCGCCGGAGGTCGGGTGTGGGCAGCTCCGTCGTAGGTGTTGCTCCTGTAGGAGGTGAGGGTGGGTGACGGGGCAGTGAGGTTGGTCGACGAGCTGGGTTTGGGTTAGGTTTAGGGTTAGGGTTTTGGTGATTTGGGATATAGGGCCTTTTTGTAATAACAATTTTTTTGTGTGGGAGTTTGTAATTACATTTATCCCTAAAAAAAAAAAAGGTACATAATTAGATTTTCTAAAAAATATTATTTTTATCTTATGAAAAAACTGAAAATAAAATAAATATTTGATTTATACTTGAAAATCTAAGAATTTATTAGTAAATCCAAGTATTTACCAAGATAAGTTTTACTAGTTAAGCATTGGCTTTTTGCACCTCTATTAATATATTTATTAAAAATATTAAGATTTACTAGTAAATATTTTAATTTACTTGATTAATTGATGACTTTTAAAACAATGTAAGTACTAAATTTATTAATCAATAACAAGATTTACTAGTAATTAAGATTTACTATTTAATATTCACAAAAAAAAAAAGATTTTCTAATTAAAATTTGATTTATTTGAGAAGTTGACAATTTTTAAAATGACGTAAATATTAATAAGTACTAAGATTTACTAATAAATTGGTAACTTTTAAAATGACGTATAAATACTAGATTTCTTAGTAAAAACTAAGATTTACTAGTTAATTTTTTATTTATTTAACAAGTTGACAATTTTTAAAATGATGTAAATATTAGTAAATACTAAGATTTATTAACATTTTTTACTATTCATATAAACATAAATATATGTGGAAATAAATTTATCTGCTGTTTTTTTCTTTTTAAATTGTAAATTTGCCTTTTCTATTCTCCACTATTGAAAGGAAAAATAAAAGGAGATAACTTAAACTTAGCTTGCTAAAGGGAATGCTACCGATTCACCAGTAAATAATAATATTTACTATTTATATAATACATATATTTATGTGAAAATAAATTTATTTACTGTTTTTTTACTTTGTAAATAGTAAATATGTCTTTTCCATTCTCCATTATAGAAAGAAAAAAAAAAAGGAAAAAGCTTAAATTTAGCTTGCTTGAATGCTATCAATACTTAATTTGGAAATAAATTGATTTACAATTTTTTTTACTTTTTAAAGAATTATATATTTATTATTAACTAATGATAAACCCAACCCACTAAGGGTGGAATAGATGGCATGGTATTCGATTTTAAGGATCAAAGTTTATATTCTATATCACTTTAAGTGAGTGTTCCTATCTGCTGGAGTTTATAAACGAGAAATAATAGGGTCACCTTTATATTTTTTTTTTTAGCCAAAAAAAAAAAATGACAACAATTAATGATAAGCCATGACTACCGGAGAAGACAGGATCCGGCGGCCGTCGAAGAAACCATCGCGAGGTGGCCAGAGATCCGGTGCCAACAAAAACGAGGATGGCTTACAGGGCTGAAGGTCGCAATTTCCGGCAATTTCCTAACGATTATAGTGAGGGCATGCAATTTTCCTCACGATTCCGACGGTGACGAACAAATGGACACAACGGAGAGGACTTCGACATCAACGGCCTCGAGATCGTGAGATTCTGTCTCAATCTCCTCCCAATCACGACTTCCTCGGCGAGATTCGTTGCGATCCCTCCAGATTGCGATCTCGTCGGCGAGATTCATTATGACCCCTCCTGATCGCTATCTCCTCGGCAAGATTCGTCGCTACCTCCTCCGAATCATGATCTCCACTGCGAGATACGTCTCAACATTGATTCCGAAGATCACGACGCCGGTGGGATCCCAGTTTATGTCGTCGTCCTGCCGCCGGCGTCGTCACCGTCATTGTCGTGATTTCTAGCCAATTGGGAGAGAGACACATAAGGAGAGAAACGAGAGAGATACTCAAGGGTATTTTGGGATTTTTACTGTTAGTATTTACCCTAATTATGTTATTTAGTCATATTACTTTAAATTCTGCTATAATTTTAAAATTATAAACTCTATCATGCTATTTTGCCGTTTCTCTGATATATATATATATATATATATATGTACACATATTGTATGATATAAATCTTTAGCAAAAATATTATATGATATAAAGAAGTGGACCTTTTAGAATTGTCGTTTGTCAAACATAAAGCACGGTCCAGATAAAGAGCTGGCAAATAATTGTGTGGTACCGGTCTGCCGGGGTCTTCCATTCATATGGGAACTAGTCATTATCGATATGGGAATTAGGTATTGTGTAAGTTCGGCTTACGTTTTGTGGACCACAAGCCAGAATGAAACCTTTTTTTTTTTTTTTTTTTTCTTCTTTCGTGGAAAAAAAGGTTCTTGCCAAAAAGGTGAATCATGGAAGGTTTTAATTAAAAAAAAAAATTAGCAAATTAATAATGACCACAACAATGTTAGTTCTTTCATTTCTTTCTGTCTTGAAAAAGAAAAAGAGGAGAATTTTTAATTTTTTCCCCCTACACTTCTGACGGAAGACATAGTGGATATTTCTCTTTTGTTTTTTGTTTTTTTGTTTTTTTAATCATAAATATTCACAGCCAAAACAGAACAGAAAGGTCAATGAATAGAGATCATCAACAATGTGTGATGAGGACGTCAAAATAAGAATTCCACCAGCAAATTAAACATGAATTCGTATGTGTGGCCCAGCTAGTTTTATTTAGACGACCATATTGCATCAATCGTTTGTAATTTGTCATATAACAATAATCTTCCATTTTCATCGTCGGTTGGAGTTGAAATTTTTAAGTTGAAGTTGGTTAATTTTTTAAAAACTAGTTGTAATTTTTATTGACTTTTCAAAAAAAGACAAAAATCTAGTTGAAAAAATACAGTTTAGTTGAACTTGAACTTGATTATCAAATAAAGTATAAGTGATGGAGTCAATATTCTCTAGATTATAACTTTGTCATCGTATAACAATAAATGAAGGAGTCAATATTCTACTTTAACAAGAACATATAATAAAACATTGTTTAAAAAATAAATAACATTAAGAATATAAAAATTTATATCCAGTCATTTTTTAAAAATTATCAAATACATATATACATATATATATATATGTAGTTATCAAATGCATATATATGAGAATAAAATTTTTGAAAGTGTAAACTTAGACAAGTAAGTTGACGGTAAATTTAGTGGGGATAAAATTATAGAATCGTAAAATTTTTAAAACTCGAAAAAAGAAAATTTAAGAAAATTAATGTCGGCTACCCCATAATTGGGCATCGAATAGCTCTGCCCCAAAGAGCAATAATTGCTTCATCCAAAAAATGTGCATAAAATGTATGAGAATTCTCTCACCATTGAGGGGGTTTTTTTTTTTTTTTTTTTTTTTAATTCTTGTAATAATTGGAAGCATTCTTTGATTTTAATCGACCCGGCAGACCATTTGCTTCCATACACGTCTGTATTATTATTAAACTAAACTTTTGATGTTTTCCTAGAAATGTCGCTGTTAGAATACTAGAAGTCAATCTTTTCTGCAATAAATTAATCAATGCTCTTGCTTCCTTATTCCTTATTATCATATGATGTCTTTGAATCAATTTTTCGTCTAATCAATTACAATAGGAATGTTATTTATAAGTCGATGTAAATATATTAAAAGTATTTTATTCTTTTTAAATAATTTGACTTGACATAGTATTATGGGTTAAAACTATTTTAGACAATAAAAGCGGACAAAATTCGTAGTCCCTCCCAATATGAACAATAATTCTACTTGATAGGGCACCGCTTTTGAATTGTCGACGGATCTGTGCCATAAATGGCTTGTTTTACATACTCTCACAATTTTATGGGATCGATTTAATTAACTTTCAGAAATATATAATATTGATACACATATAGTAGCATGAAAAGATTTTTTTTAAATTAAAACTTAAAAGTTGATTTTTTTCACTTGCGGAAATCATACTTTCCCATTTAGATTTGGACTAGATTGTATATCTCAACTCTAATTTCCATGTTATTAATACACTAATCTTCATGTGGTTGTAGGTATTGCCGAATTATAGTAATTTCACACATAATTTATCAAAGATGGAGAGTTCAAATCCCGTTCACAATTAAAAAAGAAAAAAAAAAAAAGAAGAAAAACACTAATCTTCATCATATGTGGAATCCGTGAAACCAAAATTATTTTTAAAAAAAGTTTTTGCTATGCCCTGAGAGTGACACGAACAAATTACCAAAACACTGCCCACTTGGATATATATATAGCCACATATATATATTCCTATCTTCGTAATGGTTTGAAGTTGAGGATCAAGTAATAGACTTTTCTTTTTGTCCACAACTATAATTATTGTGGTGATATAAATCCCTCTATATAGCTTTCCCTTGTAAGTTTTGTCCTTCACCTAAAAAGTTGAAACCATTACTTTCTAGTCAAGGAAAAATACAAAAGAAAAGTAAAATATCGCTTATGTCCATTACTTGCCACTTGCTCAAGAGTTTCAGGAATTTTAAGAACAAAGTATTGAGTCAGTATTTAGCCGCCAAGAATGGAATTGAAAATTTCATAATATGTAAAATTTTTCCATACATAATACTTTCACAATTGCCATTCGTTTACAAGTAATGGCCTTTGAATTTATTGCCATAAAAAAACCTTCTTTGAATTTATGTCTATGACACATAAGTGCAGTGATGGGAAATCAATTTTTTTTTTTTTTTTGTTGGTAAGTAGCAAGTGAACTTAAGTTATATAAGAATCAGAATCTAATAATTATCTAAGATAGGCGTGATAGTTTGTTTTATTAGCAAGTGATATCCTAGTTATATTAAAGCATGAAGCTTTAGATGTGGGAGAATTTCTTAGTCATTGGACTTATCCAGCTTCTGAGTTTCCGGAAATTACTTAGGGTATATTTGGGAAGAATATTTGAAAACATTTTAAGTAAGCGTTTGGTCGCAAACATTTTAAATGGTTTGAAATATTGGAAAATGTTATCATTTAGATGTTTTAAGCAAAATTCTAAATTCGGGGGGTTTAAATTTTAGCTACTTTGATGTTATTCTATAGTGCAAAATGTTTCTCTTCTAAAGTTTTTATCCAAATGTTTTTTCTAAACAGGTTCTTAATAAGTTATTGATTTTGCTGTACAGAGCATTAAAAAAAAAAAAAAAAAAAACCTTTCATGTTTTTGAATCAGAGATCTAAGAACTTGAACTCGCTTTTTTCGAACCATACATTAATGAGGAAAAAGTACAATATAAAATCGTAATTTATTTTTATCTTTAATTTTTAATTTTAGAAATTAAGATGTGTCCCTATCTACAAATCAATGCTTTCATATATTTGCAGCATCGAAGCCGCATATGACTGAGTAAGGGCTTCTGCCCCAAGTGAATTTTTTTCTTTTTTTTTTTTCCCTTTCAATTTTACTTTTTTAAAGCTTTTCATTTTTCTTATTTTGCACCTACTCAAGATTGATTATGATTATATAAGCCTATGTAAATACTTTAACCTTTAGTTCCTCCAGGTAGATTGGAACAAACATTGGTTTGAAAACTTCAAAATGACTAGCGAAGATAATGTAATTAATACCAACCTTTTTCTGAAATGATTTGCAAAAAAGATTTTTTAAAAAAAGTTGGATTACGTCTACAAAGCTTAAAGATAGTTTAATTTGCTTTGACCTTGTACCATCGGTAAACAAGTCACAAAACCTGACGATCATAAATGACCTATGGATGCTATGGGTTTGATCGATAAAAAAATAATGAAAGTTTAAAGTTCAGACATGGGCATTTGGTCTAGTGGTATGATTCTCGCTTAGGGTGCGAGAGGTCCCGAGTTCAATTCTCGGAATGCCCCCAATACCTTAATCATTTTTGCATTTACACGAAAAATAAGGAAAAAATAAGTGAAAATAATACTCAGATTTGAACAACCACGAAAAAAAAAAAAAAAAAAAAAAAAAAACACCGTAGTCCAGATTTTTGGATAAGCAAATTGTAAAACTGATTAGCATCTTTACAGGTATTCACTACACAAGAACAGAATACTTGGGTACAGCACCTGCATATTAAACAACTTCTACACAAGCCCAAAAATAAAAAATAAAAAAACGCTAACACATGATTAGATCACACACACACCCACACACACACATATATATATATATATATATGTTTTGGTTCAATCTTTACATCCTTTCAATCTGTTTCATTTTCACATAAGACATGAATCATGATGTTCCGGGTCCTCAGGCAGTTCTTGATCAGGCTCAACATTAGTGGTTTCAGGCACGCCCAATTCCCTAATGGATAAATCAAATCTGTCCGTTTCCTTCTCTTCCTTCAGCATTCCATAGCTAATGCAGACCTCCTTCCACTCGGTTTGTCCGGCTAAGTTTCCATTCCGAACCAAGTACCGCTTCAGTTCGAAACGGAGCTTTCGAATAGGCTTTTACCATAATTGGATTAAAACCATGTTAAACAAATTATCGAAACTGGATAACATGCAAGTGCAACAGTTTATAATACGTGAAATGTAAAAGAATCTTCTATTACCTCGGCCTTGCATTCTAATGCTAGTTTAAAGAATGCGGCTGATACCAAGTGCTTTCCAACAGACTCCGACAACTTGATCTGAGCCAGCCAATACGACGGGGTTTCGAGCCTATCGAATTCGCATTTGCTACAAATCTTTGCGCTGTGGTATGCGGAGCCTGCGGTTTTGCTTTGGCTTAAAGAAGGCGATGCTATCACTGGAGTCCGAAGCTTTTCGAATGGAGTCTTTTCCCCGGATTCTTCTAGTTCTTGGAGCGACACCCTTTTTTCGTTCGACTCGGGTTTTGGAATTTCAGGGGAATTCTCCTTCTTTGCAGCCTCGGTTGCCCGAAATCGAGCGGCCACTGTCCTTTGGGACTGCTTCCTAGGAACTCCAATTGAGGCTTTAGCAACCGGAGTCTTTTCCCCGGCTTCTACTTGGATCGACACCCTTTTTTGGTTCGATTCGGGTTTCGGGTTTTCAGGAAAATTCTCCTTCTTTGCAGCCTCGGTTACCGGAACTCGAACGGGCCGGGTCCTTTGGGGCTGCTTCCGAGGAACTCCAATTGGGGGTTGGACACCCGGAGTCTTTTCCTTGGCTGCTTCTTCAACTGACACCCTTTTATGGTTCGATTCGGGTTTCGGGTTTTCCACAGAATTCTCCTTTTTTGCAGCCTCAGTTTCCACCGGAACTCGAGCAGGCCGTGTCCGTTGGGGCTGCTTCGGAGGAACCCCGACTGAGGGTTTGTCGACCGTAGGCTTCTCGGAGACGTTTCTTGTCGGAATGTTCGCATTTTGAACGGTTCCAAAGACTCGCTTTTGCCTGGAAAACAGGGAAAAATTCAGAACAGTTTTCAGAGGGGAAAAAAAAAAAACCAAAACAGAATGTGAATTGATACCTGCAAGTAACATGGTCTCTGGAGGTTGGTTTTGAAGGTTCGGTGATTTTCCGGTTCGGCTTCGGGTTCAAGGGCCGAGTTTTGCCTGCGTTTTTTGTGAGTGACAATCTTATTTCAAAGAAATAATAATTAAAAAAAAAAGAAAAAAAAAAAAGAAAAGGACGAGTTGAGGAGAAGAAGAGAGAATCGAAAATGGTACCTGGAAAAGGAGTGGGATGAGGATCCATATGGAGTGAAGAGTTTCTTCAGAAGAGAAAGGTGCGAAAGTGTTTGCGATTTTGGTTTGAGAAAGGAAAGGGAAAAACGGGAAAAATGGTATAGAGAATGTTGGCTTTGGATTTGGCTGGGAAGTTCTCAATTTGAAAGTTTGAATATGCAGAAATGGCGGTTCCCGGTTTAAAGTGAGTTACACATCAAACGCGCCTCATCTTCGTGGACGGCCCACCTCTTTCACCTCCTACTGGGCTTCACTTTCGAACAACTCTGGGCCCAACGTTGTGGGCCTCATTAGAGATGCTGGCAACCTCTATAGAGAAAATTGTGAACAATATTAACAAAAAAAAAAGAGAATAACTATAAAAAATTTAAAATATTTGAAAGTAAGAGTAAGTAAAAATCGTTGCAATAGTTAATCGAAAAATTGTTTTACTAATTTTTACATAATTTTTTGAAGGAATTTTTACATAATTATGTGATATAAAATAGGCATTTCATTGTAAAACATGGAGTAAGTTACACTCTTGACCCCGTACGGTCCTTATTTAATTTAGAAGGAAAAAAAAAATATAAAAAAAAAATCCATTTATAAACATTTGTTTTTAGTTTTTTCTTTTTTGAACTTAGGTATTAATCTTTATTTGTCTTACTAGAGGGGTAATTTCTCTAGTCATTATTTTAGCAAATATGTATCACACGTTTACTTTTGATTTTAGCGATCTCTGGACAGGGAAATGCTAGACTATATCACAGTCTAATTGGATCAAAACAAATGTATTTCTAATTGAGAGAGTATAGTTAAAATAATAATAAAAGTTAGGACCATGCACACATGCACTATTAATTGGGTATATGAAAATACCCTACCTCAATAAATTTTTTTTGTAATAATTTATATCTGAAAAGATTTTAGCAATTATAAACTAACACGCAACAAAAGAGGGATAATAATGGCTTTAATTTGGAAGATGGACATGGTCATGAAAAACATTTAATTTCTGGAGACTTGGTTCCCCATATAAATGAAATGTGAATGATTATTCGGATTGTAGGCCAACGAAATTTTCAACTTCCATTGGAAATTTGAGCCTAGGTCGACGCCTTGGTCTTGATGTTATAGGATAGTGAGACCTTCTGTGGGACATTCATTTATCTCTTATAAATACACACACACACACACATATATATATATATATAGCGTTTTTAGACACAATGTCCACTTTATACTGTATCCCAATACAATGTAATGAAAACATATTTGACGGTAGACGCACTTATTTCATTATTTATTTATTTATTTATTTTTATCGATTATATCACATATTCTTTTTCTTTCTTACTAATACATATTATAACAACTATTAAAATATAAAAAATATAAACATATATTATATTTATAAACATGAAAAGAAGGTATTCAAATACATATTATATTTTATATGTTATATTAGAATCCAATTTTGAATGAATATATTTTTCAAACTATCAATTTATGGTGAGAGAGACAATACAGAACTTTCATGTGTAATATCTTGATTATAGCCTTTACATAGGCAGTAATTGCACCATCAAAGCGAGTTGAATTTGCTTGTTTGTTTGTTTTTCTCAAATTTTATACACAATTATAAACTCTTCTGAGGTATATATTCTTCCTCGAATGTGAGGTCTGAAAATTTGGCATTTTAATATCTAGCCTAACAAGACATTGACAATGTGGACAAAACAGGGTCACATATGTTTTGACAGATGAGTTAATGGTACGCGTTTATATCATTAATTTAATGGTTTAACTAGAAAAATATATAAGAGTGATTTTTAATTGTCCACTTTTGTAATGAATTTTTTAATTAATTTGATATGATACGAAGATGTGAAATAACCATGACATGATCGAAGGACAATCTATAAAGATATCTCAACCGTTTTGATTTTAACATATGAGTGATTAACAAGGATTTACATTTAAAACTTTGATGTTATTTTATAGGATTACTTTTACGAATGTCCCGGGATTATGAAACCTATTTCACTTTGTCCCATAAATTATCAAAATCATTCATTGTAATTTCTGATGTATATGAAATCATTCAATTTGCCTATTCTGTTCACTACCGTTTACTATTTTAACGGTATTGATAACATGACATGATATTAAGATTAATAAATGTTATTTTAAAATAAAGCCATAACTAATAAAAGAATAATAATATAAGTTCACAAAATCTTGAATGAAATGTTAAAATTTAACTCTTTCATCTTCTTCCTCTCGTACCTCAAGCACACGAATCTCATGGAATTGAACTGAATCTCTTTGTTTGCCTATTCCCTAGTTTTCACTGTAAATTGAACGAAAAAGAAAAAAATTATGTTGAAACTCGTATCAGTTTTCTCGATTTGCAATATTCAATTAACTCATACCCATTTTCAAAAAATTCTCATAACCCATTTTTGGATTGTTCCTCAACGGAAGGTTTCAGGCTTAGGAACCGAAGGATGGCGCGACGAGTTCCAGGTGGGTCAGGCTCCCGTCTGGCGGTCCTACATGGAAGAGTTCTCGTGTGTGTGTGTGTATATATATATATATATATATATATATATATATGGTTTCACTTTCAAGAGAACTAGTCAGGACTTCTTGACATCTACTCGAAAGGAATTTAGAAAAGATTTGCCTTAATAAGAAGCAGTATCTCTGATTAGTATTTTGAGTGCGGCGACTTTTTCTTTTCCTTTTTACATTTCAACTATATATCTTTAATAATATTGTTGTGTGACTAATTAATTCGGTCGGTTATACCGATGTCGTCTAATAGTATATATGCTAATGAGACGTAGGAGAGTATGAAAATCCCAATAAATATATATATATATATATATATATAGTATATAATAAGATGTTCTAACGAGACATGTTTTAACTGTGTTTACCGCCTTAATTGATAGTTAGTCCACCACCGGTCACTAAATAGGGGCGGTAATGCTGCCTATTTTCTCGATAGCGTCTTAAACTCGGGATAGTTTAACTTTCCATATATTTTTCTCTATCTTGTCAGTTATCAATATGCTTATTAGGATACAATACTCTATAACTTAATTACTGGAGTAGCGGAGTCATCTAAATATATGATTTTCTAATTTTAGAACTCCTTTTTTTTTTTTTCCGACAAAGTAATTGTATAGCATTTATTTTAGTTACATTTTTATGCTTCTCAAAATGTTAGAATTGAAAAAGTGTTTCCCTTTGTTTCAACTCAATATTATACTGAGGGAAAATCTTCTTGTCCCAAATTTCACTTCTAAAACTAGGTATTTTAATCTTTTATCTTGGTTGCCAATGAAAGTGAAGGGAAATTGCATAAGTCTTTTTTTTTTTTTTTTTAATGCGAGATTTGAACCAAAAGGACAATATTTTTTTTTTAACCAACTTTACACTCAAGATTCATTTCACTTCCATTTTCAGGTTTCACCTTTTTAATTCCATTTTCTTATTGGGCTTCCTGTCATTATCCACAGTCGTCAATATCAATCAGTGGGCCAGTTGGGCCACTGGTGGTTCGCTTGTATCTTAATGTGTGGTCAGGTTGGGCTTGTGGTCCCAAATAGTTGTCCGTTTCTTAATCTCTACTGAATATGAAAGCAATTAATATCTGTTGAAGAATAGCAAAAACAAAGCTGAATTTCCCAATCATATTTCAAGAACGGCCAATCTTGTCAGTTTGAAAACTTCATCATTCATTTTATAACATACGTTTGGTAGGGTGGAAAATGATTAAAGAAACTAAGGAAGTTATAAATTCTTAAAAAACATTTTTTTAAAATCCTTCCAACTTTTATGTTCAATAATTATTTTACCCTAAATTCCTTCTCATCTTATTATTCACAAGATCATATAATTATAGAATATATTAGATTTAAAATTTTTTTTCTTAATCTTCTAACAAACAACATAAAAGAAAATTTATATTTCAAATTTATATTTCTCACCTTAATGTTTTATCTCTCTTTCCTTTTAATTTTCTATCTCTCTTATCAAATGTATATACCAACCTTCGTAGTTCTTTTTACTCTTTTTTTTTTTTCCTTATATATATATATATATATATATTATGAAATTAAGAATAGAGGATTCAAAATTCTATTCTAGATAGATAGGGTATGAAGTTGCTATTACGATTCTTTAAATTCCTACTTTTCTTAGCGTAGAGGAAATGTGAAAAAAAGAAAAAAGAAGAAGAAGGCCTAAAGTCCAAACTCAAAATTGAAATATATAGAGAGAATAATTACTAAGATGATAGAATAGTAGCAGCTATATAGGTTATAGATAGTTATGCAGTGTATAGATAGGATAATTAGAAAGCATTTTAATTTTAAAAGCTTCTTTTTATTTAAATTATTAGTAGATTATCTTTATTTAAATTATTTATGAATTATCTTATGAAGTTTATATTATAAGAGTTATCTTTTATTATTTTAAATTTGAATAGGAAGGCATCCAAATTCT
Organism: Ficus hispida; assembly: GCA_025413025.1. Classification (NCBI taxonomy): domain Eukaryota; kingdom Viridiplantae; phylum Streptophyta; class Magnoliopsida; order Rosales; family Moraceae; genus Ficus; species Ficus hispida. The sequence continues at coordinate 17,306,272 of CM046363.1, forward strand.
CTAATATGAGCACCTCTCACACGCTTGCTTTGTGGTCCTACGATTGAATATATGTATTCTCTAAGTGGCTCACGGCAACAAATGGGAGCTTGCTACGCGGCAGTATAGGGTTCTACACGTGGCGCAATTTACATGTCCAAACACATCTACATATATACACTATATGTATATATATCATAAGTAGATCATTTAAGTAATAAATATATAAACTAGACCAATGTATTGGAGATGGATAAAGATTTACTGCTAAATTAATCAAGTTCATAGTCAAATATGGTATAGCATTTTTATTAGATTAGCTAAATGTAAAAACCGATAATGCATTCTTTTCAAAGAAAAATATTATATAAATAACATGCAATGCCATATAATTAAGCGCCTATAGGACTAAGTATAAATCTGACAAAGAAAATGAAATTGGAGTAACAAAAACGTACAATATTAATTCAGCAACAATATATTGGTTCTAAATAGAAGTCTCACGCTGTTCTTTCTTTCTTTTTTTTTTTTTTTTTTTGGTTTACTTCTTTTTAATTCCTTCATATAATTGCATGAAGACTTCAAATATGACAGTGAAGTGTTGTGTACGTGTTAGGTCAACAGGAAATCGAATTTATATCTATAATCCAAGCAATTTTTTCTAGCTTGGACGACTTCTTCTTAACGGAAACTTTTGACTATTTACACCAACAACCCAATAACTATTTATGTTCTTTTTTTTTTCCTTAAAAAAATGTTAAAATAAATATTCTTAATCAGCACAAGCACGTCTGGACACAGGAAAAACTGAGTGAGAAACTGGGACAGTCACATATCTTGCTTGGATATTTTCTTTTTTCAATTATTGATCGCGTTTTCAACTTCTACTAAGAAAAACAGATGAATAACTATCGGTGACAAAGTCAGAAAATTTAGATTAGATTTTTAGTTTTTTCAGAGAGATTTATCCATTGCATGTGTGTGTATATATATATATATATATATGTATATATAATTGCATACATATTATAAACATAACAGAGAAAAAAAGTTCAGGGGTTCTACACCTTTGTTACCTGCGTCACTTATAACAATTTTATTTAACGTTATTACATGTATATTAAAAAAAAAAAAGATATAAAGGATACTTATTCGAACTATCGATCGACTAGGTCGTTGTTTCCTGTAATTAAACTTACAAATTATTAAATACAAAACTTATTATGAGTTATTAAGCATTAATAATTTTGCAAGTGTTTGTCTGTTTCTTGATTTGTTAAGTCAATATGGTTAGGTCCGGGAATGTGGTGTCAATTGGATTAGTGTATTAATGAAACACCTATTTTGAAAAGGAAATGAAAGAAAGGACCAATTCCCTTAGATATCTAATAATGTGTTTATATTCCAATGTATAATCTCTTGAGTTGCTTAATGAAATCACTTCTCCAAAAATAAAAATAAAAAATAAAAAATTTAGTGGGTCTTACATAATAATACAAGAAATTAGAAAGGAGAGAATCAATCCTAATTACATCTGTTTCGTTCCTAGGTAAAGACAATGAGTACTCAATTTACTTGTTTTTCTTTACCAAGACTTACAAGTAATGAATAATTATTTAATTATATGAAAGGATATTTTAATAATCACGTTGATAAGATTTTAACTTTATTATAAAGTTAAAAAAAAAAAAAAAAAAAACTAGAAAGGGATTGGTTTTCCTTTCTATTTTTTAATCGTTAGGTAAACATCATAAAATAAACTACTGACTCTAATTCTTATTACTTCACTACTTTTCTTTACACTATATTATGTACGATCCGATTAGCATGCCCTAATTAATTATATTTAATTTTTATATAATTAATCAAAAATTGCCTTGTTCTTTACCCTGATAGAATTAGAGGAAAAAATCAGACTAAGATATCAATATTTTGACCTGATCATCGCCTAATTTGATTAATAAAATGCAAATATTTCGTAGAGCACTGCTTATTCCTTAAGGAAGTTTCCCGGCCGGCAGGAAACATTCGTCATTAATTACGATCAGGAAAAAACATCACACTCAATATAGATTTTAGTTACGTTACATGATTGGATTAAAAATATAATTTCTCTTGTAAGTTATGGTTTTTTCACGACTGATTTGGCTAGAGAAATGTATATTGTAGCAGGGAACGACAAACACTATTATTAATATATATATATATATATATATATTAATAGTAATTTATTTATTTATTTGTTTCCCGTGATCACGGGAATGTTCGAGAGTCGTGATAGTGATCAAGCCCATTATCCCAAGCCAGCTGGTTAGCATTACTAACGTTTTAACAATTGAAAAGCATTTAAGGACAAATAAGATGACAAGGCAAAGTCAGGTCCTAGTAAGGTGGTGCTAAAATATTAGGCCGCGATTTGATTCAATTTTTGGGCATCTTGAAAAATCAAAACGACAAGCACAAGAGTACATGGAGATGGGACACACAACGCAAATCTTCTATAATAATTTATCACAAACTCATTTGGATTTATCGTGTCAAAGTTAAGCAATTATTACCCAATAGCAATTGAAGAAACAAGGGGCATAAAAACTTTTTTTTTTTTTTTTTCCTTCTTGTGATATAGAAAATAATTTCCACCTTTTAATTTTCAAGTTTTAAGCTTGCGTCTAGTATACCGGTTTAGAATAAAATTTTTACGTTAGAATTTATTGACTTTTCAAAAATAAATTATAATTTCTATTGACTTTTAAGAAAAAAAGAAAAACTGAAATGGATTTTTTGGGTTTAATTCAGAGAGCCAAACAACCCCCCAAGCTTGGAGTGATATGAACACGTTTTATTTCTTATGAACATGGTTTTTTTCCAAGTGGAAAAATAGGGTTCCAACTTTCAATTTCCAAGTATATTAATGCAGATTGAATTGCTACGTGCATCTGTTATTTTTATGAAATGGTTGGCCGAAATATATGGTTTTGAAAACGATTCAATTAAAGATATTTGAATTTAGGAACGAGTTCGAATGATTCAACGTACCACCTACTTCCAAAAAAAAAAAAAAAAAAATCTATGGATTCGGTTTTAGTAAAGATGGTACAGGACTAGTAAAACAAGAAAATAACATTTTTATAGGAGATTAGTTATCTGAATTTTAGAGAGTTGAATCAATGCACGGATTAAGCAAAACATTTTTATCTTACAAGGTTAATTAATTATGTCAAAACAAATGGGCTCATTAAATGGTCAGACATTACAAGCGCCTTATTGTATCCAATTATTGAATTGTTACCCTCTATATATACTCTCTCTCTCTCTTTTTTTTTTTTTTTTTCTTTGGTTAAAGTAAACAATAATTTTAGAACTTTTGCCAAAGTTAATTCCAAGATAATTATCTGCCTTCCATGCAAATTGCAAGTTAATTCAAAATTGAGCCTCTTAAAAGCGCTTTTCATGCCGGCTTAATTAGTTAATTTAAGCGAAAGTGGTATTCAATGACGTTTAAAGCTGATTTTACATATAATCGACAATTTTAGTAATGTCTCTACAGGAAGTGCATCCAATATCGTACGTACAGTAATTCTATCATTAATATCAGTATATCACTAAAAAAAATATTTGTAGAAAATCTCTTCGTATATATACGTAACATTTTATTTTGCTTGAAGCAGAACTTATTGTTTAATTTATTTTGAATAAGTTCTAATCGTATAATTTGTGTATTAAACATGACTTCATTATGTGATCAATCTTTTTAAGATTAAATTGGATAAAATTCCTTGGAAGTTTTATAGCCGATGGGATCGTTCTATATGGTATGCGAAGGTCTTGGTTAATATTAGGATCTCTCACAATTTTTGTGAAAGCTAATGATGTTGCAAATAAACTTGCAAAGCATTCAATTCAACATCGCTATAGTTTCAATAATAGTAGTTCTTTAACTAGTTGAACCTACGCGCTTCGTGCGTGGGAGATCATATGAAGAAAAATTTTTTTGAATTAGTTTATATAAATTTACGTTTTTGTATCCTGTGTTTTGCTTTTATTCAGAAAATATATCATGCGTTAATTTTAAACTTTTATATTTGTATATATTATCAGATTATGTTTAATGTATAAATTTATACTCTTTATCAAAACACTTAATTTTGACCTTAAATTGTCCAAATTATCCTTAAAAAGAAAGACTACAACTATGTATTAGTTGCATATATACCATATATATTGTTTTTTTTTTTAAAGTATACAATGTGTTTTAAAATTTTACATTTTTTTATGATTAGATTACATTTAGTGCATAAATTTATATGTTTTCTTGATCTACGCTTAATTTTTATATTTAAAATATCCAAAATACCCTTTAATTTAAAGCAAAATATAGTGTAAATAACCCTATTTATATTTGTTTTAAAGATAATATTTTAACATTTTATGGAAAATATATATATTTTTTGAATGTACATTATTATTGAAAATTTTAAGGTACATGAGCTCCACTCTCTCTTTGGCATGCACAACCACCCATCTCTCCTAAAAAAACGTTTATCCTCCATTCACTGTTTCCCACATGCGCAACCCTCTTCTCACTCTATATCTCTCTCTCTCTCTGCTATTCCCCATCTCTCCCTCTCGCTCTCTCAACGCAAAAAAAAAAAAAAAAAAAAAAAAAAAAAAAAAAAAGTGACACGTAGCTGAAATAGAGGGAGGGCGAAAATTGGGGCAACATTGGTTCTTTTAAATATTGACAGGAGATATAAATAATCATCCTTTTTATAGATTCCTTTGTGTTTTTGAGATGTTTTAAGTGTCTTGGATCTTGTCTCTTTTTCCTTTTATCAGATTTTTTTTTTCCTTAATTTCAGGTTTTTTCTGCCAAAGAGTTTTAATGATACAGCAGACTTCTCCAGATAGATCCTATAATTAAGGCTGTAATATGGTGGTAATTTTTATGTTTTCCAAGAGGAGTGGTTTTGTTTCTTTGGGCCAAATTATTTGTACTGTTAATTTCATGTTGGATGGGTAAATATTAAGATTGCCAAAAACGTGGGAATGACTTAAATACATAATATTTTTCTTTATTGACAGGTTGATTTTTTTCCTCTCTCGAAAACAAAAAACAAAACCCAAAAAAAAAAAAAAAAAAAAAATATATATATATATATATATATATATATCCAATTAGAACACGTTTGCTTTCTTCCGTCTCACACAGACTTTTCGAAAGTGGACAAAGAACTTGTATCAAGTTCTAATTAGTTGTGAAAACAAATTACTGACGTAACACTATCTCCTCATGTGAACGAAGCTGCAGTGAAGCAATAATCTAAGTAATCTGTTCACAAGTGTTTCTATTTCTCTAGCATTTTAAGGAGACCTAAGATATAACTAGGTGATAAAATTAGCAAAATTGGCGTTATGCATGTATGTCATAGTTTAATTATTTGGATTACTGATTAGGACAGAAAGTGGCAAGACAACAAGTACTCTGGTCACAAAGTCAGCTTGAGATCAGCGTCCTAATATCTCATACGTACAATACCAAAATTCCCATATCACCATACATGTCAGTGTGTATATAGGCCTCCAATACGGCACCTTTTCTACACGTCACCTATAACTAATTAGGGGGTCAAAAATGTAATATTTTTGAATGATGATTATCATTTAGACAATATCTGACCAGTAGTATATAATAATATTTTAAATAAAATATTACAGATAAATTAATTAATTATTAAAAGTTTTTAAATAAAAATTTGTAAATATCACATGATGCATAATATCTCATGTGAGATATTTTCTATATAATAATATTTTTTTTGGGATGAATAAAAAATAGGTTTTTAAAGAAAAAAAAAAAAGAATCTTTATTTAGACTTTCAGGAGGGCAATATTGGCCCCGTAATAATTTGACGTCCTTTCCTTCTGTACGCAGCCCTTTGAACTTGTGGTTGTTTCACATTGGCATTTAGTTGTTTCTCAAAACAAGAGAAAAAAAATATATAATATAAGTATATATATATATATATCTATACAAATCCATATATATAAATTCGCGCTAGTTGATTAGGAAACTATACTTATTAGACCCAAAACGATCTGATATCATAATAAATATTATATAAAGTAGAAACATTAAAGAATAAGAGAATATAAAGACTTAGTTTTTTTTTCCAAAAATGTACATACGGAAGAGAGAAATTCACTAAAAAGGTGTTTTATCAATTGGCTCCATTTAGATATAAACCGAGACACAAATATATTTGTATTTTAAGGGTGATGACAAACTAATCCATCAAATATCTTAAAATCAATTAACTAACTAAATTACATGATTACAAATAAGTTCGAAATTCTAATAGCTAATAATTATAAAACTCATCTATCCTCCTTTACCATTCAGATTCACACGGCCAAAGCAGGAGAATTAATGCAGTAGGATTTGATCACTTTGGTTGGTTTATTAGCTCCATCTAAGACTACTTTTATCTTTCTCTCTAATTGCATCATGTTGATTTTCATTTAAATTTTTTTTTAAAAAAGTTCATTTCAATTTTCTACTCTTTGGATCTTTATATATATATATATATATATAAAGGTGCTATTTAAAAATTTATTTCATCAGGACAATTTTGAACCAAACTTTTAGCCGGCCATAAACACATGCAATTCACCAAACAAATGAAGATATATATTAAGTCAAAAAAAGATCTCAATCCATTAATGGCCATTGCTTATGCATTTAATTCATCATTTGTAAATAGCTAATAGGAAGAAAATTACTTTTCAAAAAATACTTTAAAGTATCAGTAATGCTGAATATCATAATTAATAAAAGATAGATCCCATAAACATTACTGATAGACTTCATATTATATGATTCACCCTTTATTAATGTGTAATGTTCAATATCATCACTTATGCTTTTTTTAGTATTGTTCTTAATTTTCTTAATACACGTAGGTTCTTGACACATCATTTAAAAAAAAAAAAAAAGCATCAAAATTTGACAAATTATTATAAGGGAATATATTGATAATAAACATCATTAATAACATAATGTGGGGTTCAGTTGTGGGATCCACATTCTTGGTTGGTTCTCAATAAACCAATGTTATTCTTTCTATAGGCAGGAGAAAAGGAGAAGACATGACAGATTAGGCCTAGATAATTAAATAATATATAATTAGTTAGAAAATTGATCTTTCTCCCATCAGAAGTCTGCGTGTATAGTACAGTGTCTTGTTATATATTTTATTGGTAGAGAAAATAACATGCCTATAGAATATTGTGGATGAAGAATAACGTGGGTGCAAATTTCAAAATGGACGGACCAAGTCTGTTGGTAAAGTTTTTAAACGTAGTTTTTTGGAATTAGTAAATCATGAATAACGGATCAACCTTGTTAATTAATGATATTTAACTGAGAAAGAGAAAGGAAAAAACATAAAACTCAAATAATCCTATGTTTCTTTCTAAATTATTAGGCGTATGAAAACGAAATGACTTCCCAATTGTAATAGTTGCATACGTATAAAAATTGAAGCCACAAATAGAGAAAAGAGGTCTTCGAAAATTATTCAGCAACTTTTGTGGATTATATTTAGATATGCCTTGAAGTCAATTATCAACCGTAGGACTTTGTTAAGAAATAAATAATTAAACAACTATAAGAATGAAGAAACAATTCGCTTCAACAATAATTCTCGAAAAAGAAAAAAGAAGAAAGAAAAAAGAAAAAAGTTGTGATATGTAAGAATTATTAGGTTACGAGGGTGACTTGATAAAGTAATCAATTAATTAAACGGTGGTGATAAGCTGATGCCAAGTTTTCAACGTGGAGAGGTACACCGTATCTACGTATAGGTATATTGTATTTGGTATTTTCTTCTAACTTCTTTTTTCTTTTATATAATAATTTTATAGTATCAGTCAGCGGAAACTTTTATTGAATTTTTTTGATCTAGTCAAGGACTTTCTATTTTATCCTCTTCTCTCTCTTCAATGTTTCCATCTCCTTCCCGTGGCCCCTTGTACGCGTTTAGGAAGTCAAAGTCGTCCATTTTATGTGTCCTTTCACTCGTTCTTTTCCTCTCTCTCCTCTCTCTCTACATTTCCATATACCTAATACCTTCGCATTCACTAGTTTGTTCTGTTCCGTTCTCTCTCTCTCTCTCTCTCTCTCTCTCTCTCTCTCTCTTATTTATAGAGCTTCACTTTCACTAACCTACAATATCTATAAAATTTCAAAACTTCCCATATTTTATCACACGAGATAAAGTTAAACTTCTTCTGGGTTCTTAGCCTTTCTCTAGCTCTTCTTCAAAACACAATTCGGACAGCAAATTAATTAGAAGACGATATATATATATATATATATATAATTATAGTTAGAAATAAATTATTATAATGGCAGGAGCAAGCGGAGGAAGATCTCTGGAGCAAACACCGACATGGGCTGTCGCCGTAGTCTGCTTCGTTTTGGTCTTGGTTTCAATCTTTATCGAACACATAATTCATCTTATTGGACAGGTACGTTACGTAATACCCACATAAGATATACCTCAATTTCAGAAAAATATTGGTTCTTAATTAGTTAATATATATACTTATGTTTCCGAGCTGATCAAATTCTTGCAGTGGTTGAAGAAGAAACATAAAAGAGCTCTTTTTGAATCCCTAGAAAAGATCAAATCAGGTATATGTGTGTGTGTGTGTGTGCATATTTTATTGTTGAGGTGATATTATTATGTATGTTGAATAGCTAATTATTTGATTTTGATTTGATTTTTTTTTTTTCTGGGTGGTTTTAGAGCTTATGCTGTTGGGATTCATATCGTTGCTCCTAACGGTAGGACAAAGTCCAATATCAAACATTTGCATATCAAAGAAAGTTGGGGCGACTTGGCATCCGTGTGGCAAGGACCGAGAAAAGGATGAGAGTTATGATAATAAGGAAGAAACCGAGACGGAGTCCGAAAGCAGCGGTCGGAGATTACTCGCCGCACTGGAGTCCGGAGCCGGAGGAAGCTTCCGCCGCGTTTTGGCGGCTGGGGGAACGGATAATTGTGCTAAAAAGGTACGGCCGCCGGGGACGACTAAGTAGTATTTTTCATCGCCACCATGCATTCCCTCTTTTTTTTTTTTTTTTCCCCCTATTATCCCTTTGAATTTCCTTCACTAATAATAATATTCCATATTTTATCCTTTATGAATTTGAAAAGTACCTTCGGTATTATTCTTGATGTTCACTATTTTGTTAGCCATAGCTGACATGCAAAAGGCAATTTGTCTTCTAGCAGCACACAAATATCAAAGGCAAAGGTGTGAAAAAAATTAATTATAATTTAAAAAAAAAAAAAGCCGTTTTGGCATTGTCCGGCCAAGCGAAAGGAACTTTCACGTGAAAGTGTCTGTGTTTGCGTCATGGAATATTATTAAGAACAGCTTATAATTTGTTTTCAATTTTTTTATTATTTGTTTCGATAAAATTAGTTAAGGGAATCCCATATGTGTAAATCTATATGACTAGGTAAATATTAAGATTTTTTGCAAGAATCTTAAGTCCGTTTTACAATATTGATCTCATTCCATTACTTGGGAGGAAACAAATAATTTTAATAATTAATATGTAATCTAATAATATATTTGAATATTGTTTGGGGAATTAACGTTTGTTAATATTGGAAATGTATTTATAAAACTTGCAGGGAAAAGTCCCATTTGTCTCCGCGGATGGTATTCATCAGCTTCATATTTTCATATTTGTGCTGGCTGTTTCCCACGTCCTTTACTGCGTCATGACTATGGCTCTCGGAAGAGCTAAGGTATATTACTATTTATATTTATATAATAATATATATATATACATATATTATTTTAATATGTTTGTATATAATATTTCCTTCAGAATAATATGAATATTTCTTCCTTAAAATTCCACTTCCTCTTGGCTAATGAGGAACTACAATTTGATAATTTGGTTCCAGATGAGAAGATGGAAGCACTGGGAAAAGGAAACAAGAACTATTGAATACCAATTCTCACATGGTATAATTAGTGCCATAAACTTTGAAGTACTGTGTACAATCAATTCATATTTAAATTTTAAGATAAAAATAGCTGTCTTAGTACTGCCTATAATAATCGTGTGATCAGAAAACAATTAATAAATCAAGACCATCAAAATTACAGGCTTACAGCTAGCTTTGCCATTATATATTGTTAACGAGGTGATTAATTTATTTATGTATATATATATTTTCAATATCACAGATCCAGAACGATTTAGGTTTGCAAGAGACACGTCCTTTGGAAGGAGGCATTTAAGTTTCTGGACCAAAACGCCTTTCCTCATGTGGATAGTAAGTATCTTTTATTTAACTTATCTAGTGATTTTTAATTTCTAGAAGTTCATCTTCACCTATATATTATATATAATCCAAGAGTTACAACAATTGAGCTTAATTTCACATGAATGTTAATGTTTGTTGCATTGGATTAGGATATAATTTGTTTTGGAATAACTAAATTAAGGTGTGTGAATAATTAATACTTATAATTCATAATTTCTTACAATCGCATGTCAAAGTCCCTTATTTTTCATAATTTTTGTTAACTAAAAATACATTTGGATTTTTTCTCAAAGTTAAAAAGAAAAAGTCATCCTAATATTTTCATAATATTTGTTAAAAATTCATTTCGTTTGGCTTAACGTTAGGAACAGAATCATAATTTTTTTTTTCTTTTCTAAATATGTTTTATGTGTGTGGAAACTGTCTAGTTTAGAAACATTCTAATAAAATTGTCTTATAGTCTCGCCTCCAAAACGAATCTTAATAGTAAGAGGTTCTCATTTCGTTTTATAAAGTAAATAAAAATACTTCTCATGTAAATATTCGTGGAATGGTTGATGGAAATAAAAGAAATTAAGATCACGATGACTTATCGCAGCTTCCAACAGAGAAAGGAAAAAAATATGTTAATTAATGAGAAACATATTGTCAAGATCAACATCAATTACGTATGAAGCCAAACGGATCAAGGAATAGAAGGAAAAAACAAAGATGAGAGAGTTTTTTAAATGACGACCTATATTTAAATAAAAACGGGGACTACTGATTTTATTACTAATAATAACGATTAATTTCGTTGAAATGTGCATATGTTTCTAATTGATCTTTCCACGTCGTTTTACTAATCAAATTGATGTGCTCCTTTAACCTAACAAATGACCCCACTAGCGAAATTAAATGAGTAATCTACTTCTTGATTTTATGAGGAGCTTGGGAACCCCGTTAATGTCTCCCTTCATTTGCTTTTAATGAGAGGTTGAAAATCCGGTTAGCTTTTATAAATTCAAATATCCCACGTGTCAATATTAAAAAAGATTTGCTTAAATTTTCAACAAATTGGAAAAAAAAAAAAAGAAGGTTTTTTGAGTCATATCTGAAATCATTACAAGTGCATGCATTTTTGTAATTGCTTGAAGTAACATTATTTTCTTCTCAATTTATTAATTGGTTGGATTTGGTTCTGAAAGTATCTATGATTATTTGAGCTCATCTTCTTCCAATATCCTTCCATTAATAACAGTTTATTGGAGGCATATATACATACATACATATATATATATATATATATATTTTATATCCTCTAAAAAGCACTTTTGACCTTTGCACACCGCTAATGTTGGCAAAAGAAGTCGTTTCTCGTGGCCATAAGACTTTTGGTCCAAATAAGCTAAATTATGGCAAATTTGACTTCTGGATTTTAATCATTAATCAAATGATATTTTCAGTTAATTTCCTAGGCTAAAAAATGATCGAATACACAACCCCCACCCCCAACCCCACCAAAAAAAAAAAAAATCTTTACTTCCGGAAAAATTATACGTTTATGGAAATCTATAGCACTCAGGAGCTTAAATGCCCTTATTAAACCGATACTTGGTGAATGTTAATGACACTAAATTTTCTCCAAGGGACAGTTGGGAGAAACGCTCGTCGGTGCAAATTGGACTCTTTCATACTAATTATATATGTTGTAGAATAGTTCATATTCTATCTTCTTTTTTTTTTTTTTTTTTTTTTAATTCACATAAACAATAATACGTATATAATCGGACGAGATAAATCGATAGCATTAAGAAAAATATATCTTAATTGATATATATAGTCTTTGTATATATATAAACGGTCCTAGTTTGACGAAGCTTGGAAAGCGACACGGCCGTCCATCTATTTATTGCTTCAATACACAAATTTCATTTTTTAAGTTATGACCTTTTCATAACGGTTCATTTAACAGATTGTTTCATTTTTCCATGCACGTAAAAGTTTTAGTTGCGACCTTTTCCCTTTGTCTTAAAGTTCAATACTCAAGCTTTTCTCTTTTTATTTTTTTATTTTTTTTATTTTCCTTGAAGTACTTTTTCGTCCTCTAAGTGTACTTGTCCAGTTTGTTTATATACGCTAAGGGGCTGATTTGTGGTTAGAATGGTTTGATTTTACTTGATCATAATATTTAATTAATTTAATTACGTGTGTTGTTTTACTTTTTGTACTACGCAGGTTTGTTTCTTCAGACAATTTGTTAGGTCGGTTCCTAAAGTTGATTATTTGACTTTAAGGCATGGATTCATTATGGTAAGTCACTCTTCTATCCTTTGAGTTCCAGCATTATAGTTTTTGCTTTCACAAAGGGGAACTTTTTTTTATCCACAACAATAAAATTAATACTGCAGAATTTGGTGGATGTATTATTAATCTTCAAAAAAAAAAAAAAAAAAAAAAACCTTGTTCAAATCTTCCATATGGACACGTGCCTCCCTCAATTTTTGAAAGTTTCATTTCATCCTTAAAATTTCTCAAAAATTCTAATTGTGCCCTATCAACCGAGAAAAAAAAATTAAAATTAATGTGTCCCTACTTAATTTTAGATTATACTTTTTCACTGATCATTTTATAAGAAAATTATGGTCATATCCTTACTCAGTCATTAAATATCCATTTAATGATATAATGTCTTTATTTTTAATAGCATCTCCCTGAAAATATATATATATATATATATATATATGTATACACACACGACTCGGCCATTGCTAACTGTATTCAATAAAAAGAGTAGTTTGACATTCAAAATCATGAATAAACCTCTCTAATTAACTCCAAGAACAGAGTAGAGTTGGTGAATATTAGCTCAACTCATTTGGTTAAAATCTTATGGACACATCACCCTATATCTACACTTCAGTTAGAAAACAAAGCTTACCAGACATGACATTTTCAGGCACATTTGGCCCCACAAAGCCATCAAAATTTCGACTTTCAGAAGTACATTAACAGATCGCTAGAAGAGGATTTCAAGGTGGTTGTGGGAATCAGGTTTGTTCTTATCTTTGTCCTCGTTCATATCCTCTTTAATTACCTTTCTCATTTTTTTCACATCAACATATTTTTTAAGCGCCGTTAATTCTAACTATTGACATTGTTTTATTTTTATTTTTGCAGTCCTCTGATTTGGTTCTTCGCTGTGGTATTCTTGCTCTTCAATACTCATGGTTTGTGACTATTGATTTGAGAAACTTTTTTTTTTTTTTTTTTTTTTTTTTTTTTCTAAGCAATCATTTTGCAACATTAAATATTGCACAAGGCCGGATATTTGGACCATCATAATTCATAACCTCCTTTTTTCTTTTTGATTATCTCGACAGGCTGGTACTCTTATCTATGGTTGCCGTTTATTCCGTTGATTGTAAGCAACCAAATCTCTATATATATATATATATATATATATATATACACACACACATACATATCCCAAATATTGGCCATATGATAATGATGGCGTGGGGTGAAGAGGAGAATCTAACGGTCAACAACACACGTGATCAATGCAGGTCATTCTACTGGTGGGGACCAAGCTACAGGTGATTATAACGAAAATGGGGCTCAGAATCCAAGAAAGAGGAGAGGTGGTGAAAGGAGTACCCGTGGTCCAACCCGGTGACCACCTTTTCTGGTTCAACCGCCCTCGCCTCATTCTTTTCCTCATCAACTTTGTTCTCTTTCAGGTACATATGGCTTCCTAGCTCTGTTTGTACACAAAGTTTGTATTCTTTCTGTTAATTGCTTTAACCCTGTACTTTTGTGCTAATTAAGTTTCATATTTGCTTTATTTTTTTATTGTTTGCAGAATGCCTTTCAGCTCGCTTTCCTTGCATGGACTTGGGTATGCTTCTACTACGTTCTTGTTACAAACATACATACATACATATACATATATATATATATATATGTATGTATTTAACCCTATTTATTTTTGGCTAATTTCAGTATGAATTTGGGCGCAAATCTTGTTTCCATGAGCACACGGAGGATTTGGTGATCAGAATCTCAATGGGGTAAGTTTCAATAAGATTTTAAATCACACGGCCTAAAATTACTCTGTTTCATCTGAAACAAAAATTGGAAGACTTCTGTAACACATGACTTAATTTGTTTGAATAAATGGTGATTTCATCAGGGTCGTCATTCAGATTCTTTGCAGCTACGTCACTCTCCCTCTCTATGCCCTTGTCACTCAGGTAAACAAAACAAACTACTCAACTTATACTATACCAATGTAAGCTCCACATGCTAAACGTAACGAAATTATGACATATTTCTTCGTTATGATGTCACATTACCAAAAATGAAAAAAATGCTTTCAAGATTTTTTTTTAAGGTGTGATATTAAATTCCTCTGATATTTATAGTAATGTTTTTAAATAGTTAAACCTACCACGTGATTGTATAATTAACTTCGATGTGTTCACATAATGGTATGAGCAGATGGGATCAACCATGAAACCAACAATATTCAACGACAGAGTAGCCGCGGCACTCCGCAACTGGCACCACTCAGCCAAGAAGCACATCAAACAGAGCCGGACCGGTTCGGTCACGCCGTTGTCTAGCCGGCCCGGGACTCCCTCCCGCCAAACGTCCCCCGTCCACCTCCTCCGCAACTTCCGGAGCGGGATGGACAGCCTCCAAAACTCACCCCGGATGTCTAATTTCGACACCGACAGGTGGGACACCGACTCGCCGTCCCCGTCGCACCACCAGCAACTCCGCCTGACAGAAGGCTCGTCCTCCTACCATCACAACATAGAGATGGGCCAACTAGACCAGCACGACCGGGTCGCCAATGAGCCCGGTCCGGCTCAGCCCGCGACTATTTCACAACCGCCGGCTCATCAGTTGCAGCACGAGAGCAAGATCGAAAAAAGAGATTTTTCATTTGAACGGCCTAGCGTATAAAATTTCATATACCAAAGTTTTAGTGCTCGTAAAACGTCGTCGTTTCGAGATGGCGATCGACGAGATCAGTGGCCACCGAAGGCTAATTCTAGTAGTATTTTTTCACCAGTTTGTATTTATAATGTTTTTAGTTTTTTTTTTTTATATATATTTTATTTGGTTTATAATTTTTTAGAATATTAATCATCCTGTTTTTACTTCAGATAAATACACATGGGAGGAGATGGATGTGCATTCCCCATGGACGTTTCAATTGTATTCCAAGTTTTTTTTTTTTTTTTTTTTTTTTTCCTTTCTAGAAACTGTATTATTACAAGCTTGAACTTAATTTGTACCATTATTTTTTTTTGTATATAAAGACCTACTTATATATCCAACCTCAATCAGCTTGCTTATAAAGAGGATTATCATTAGCAGTACTAATAAATTAATACAAACTAAACAAGATAATGCAATAATCTCGTAACACCACGAATACGATCCTCAATTTAGACCAATTCCACCGGTGAAAGGACAACGCTCAGAGAGAAAAGTGGGACCTGAAAATAAAGAAAATACCCCAATACATCAATGTTGAGCAAATATAATTAGGATTAAATTGTTGCATGAAAAACATAAAATCGTGTACTTTCATATAATGAAACGCGTGATCACTACCTTTGCTGGTGGTTCAAGTTGCAATTTGTTTTCTAGTGATTGTAATTCAGCAAGTCAACGTACTATAGCGCAATTTGTTATTTCTTCAGTCAAAAATTGTTTCTAGTTAGAAGAAGTTTCCAATTGTATTGTTAATATTGTAAGTGGAGGTATGCCTCATGCTTGTAATATTTGCAATAAAAGTCCACTTTCAAAAAAGGAAGGCATGACTATTAAACTTTGTGACTAGATCATGAATAACGAAAATTTCATGAGAGTTCCAGAAAAGCAAAGAAAAGAACCCAAGGAAAAAAAAAAAAAAAGAAAAAAGAAAAAAAAAGGTTCTTCCTCCACTAACTAGCCAATTATTCCGTCTATTTCCTAATCCTTTATAGTCCTTTCCAATTCAAAGTCGCAAAAATACGTCTTAACGACATGGACTGTTTTCGTCGGGGCATTCTGGAAGTGGGCTACCGTTTGGGTAGGTATTTGACAAAATGATAATTTTAAAAGTTAAAATTAGCAAAATAATCTTATCTCATTTTAATATAGGAACGATCGTGGTCATTTGATGTCATTTTGCTAATATATAGTTTTTTTTTTATAACTTTAAGAAAGTGATTAATCATTTTGCAAATTGCCTTATCATTTGAGCTGAAAGAGGCATGTGATCCTTATCAACAAATATCTAGCCAAAAAAAAAAAAAAAAAACATATCTAGCAAACTTTTGGACTTTTTAACCCCCCTTCGTTTGTTGTTGTTGTTGGAGAAACAATTTTTGGACAATTAGGGTGCTTCGGTGGGTCAAACATGCAACAATTGACCACAAAATAAAGGAATTTTCAAAAAAAAAAAAAAAAAAAATCTAACCCCGGACAAGGAGTCTCCATATTTGAGTTGTTGTTGTTGTTGTTGTTGTTGAGAAACAATTTTTGGACAATTAGGGTGCTTCGGTGGGTCAAACATGCAACAATTGACCACAAAATAAAGGAATTTTCAAAAAAAAAAAAAAAAAAAAAAAATCTAACCCCGGACTAGGAGTCTCCATATTTGATCAAAATTTACAAATAGCTCCTTTAAAAAAAATTAAAAACTTCATTTTGTCCCTAAAAAAAAAAAAATTTGTAGTTACTAAACCCTCCTCACAAAAAAAACTCTTGGGTTCGTAACTGCTCCTATAAGGAGATATGTGCGACAAGTTGTGGTTAAAAAAAGAGAGAGATCGTTTCCAATTTTTCAACGTTGGCCTCCACAGATAAAACTATCACTAGTGAACATTGGCAAGTGAAATTGTGACTGCCTCAGGATATATAATTTAATCTCCAATTTCATGTGGACGACGTAAATTCCAGCATGTTTAAATCCTAATTAACTTATCATTTGATATCAACCTTGTAACATTGCAAGCCCTTCATCTTTAAACAATATTAAACTTGCAGGTGAATTTACATGCAACTGTAAACCGGCCATGCCTTTAACAGTAAAATGAAAATTGGAGTATTTTACCAAGAAACCATATCGTCATTTAAACTTTGTGTGCCAGTATGTCAAATTATTAGAACTTGGGCGTTGTTTACAAAAATAAGGAGTGGATTTTACACATGAAAGAGAGAGAGAGAGAGAGAGAGTGAAAATCAAACTACAATGATTTAGCCTCTTGTCGCCGATATCAGCAACTCTTAACTCTTGGATTTGTTATAGCTTACAACAATGGCTTCAAGTTCCATTAATAATCTGCCTATGGAAGAGCCGTGCACAGAGTAAAGTATGGAGTCCGATGTGTACTGGGAGGCAGCAAAAGCCAAAATGGGTCCTGCCATCAACCGAAATACTCGGCGTCTTGCCCACTTATGGACTCCAAATGGCAACACTGTCCTCCATATCTGCATCACGTCAGGCCAAAACATTAGCCCACGATGAAACCAACAAGAAGAATACAAACTGATGATAGTGAAGAAGCATTGCGCCTCAAGTCTGTAAAAGCGGGGATCGAACTCATCATTGGAATATCAGAAACAATGTCAGCCAACGACCAGAAAAGTGCTTCTGATCGAGCGTGCAAAGGCTCTTTACAACGAGGACACGGCGAAGCAGATGCTGAGGATGGCCTCTCAAGAAAAAGACACGGCCCTGCACGAGGCTGCGTGATTTAATCATGTTGGAGCGGTGGAAATATTGACAACGGCAGATCCTGATCATTACAGATATCCTCCCAATAGAGCAGGCAAGATTCCGCTATTCACAACTGCTGAGAGAGGATACAACCGGGTGATGTTTGAAATATTACGCAGATGTTCTTCACCGCCGAATGGTGACCCCCATGCCAGGAATGCTCTACATGCCGCAGCAATTGTGGGAGATCAAGGTAGGAGTAAGTACACGAAAAATTATTGATCTTTCCTTAAAGAATATTTTTGGGGTGTGTGTGTGTGAGAGAGAGAGAGAGAGAGAGAGAGAGAGAGTCTAACGTGTGTCTTATTTTCTTGCATGCTAATTGCTAATTATCTTTTACATACTCCATTTCTGTGGCAAAGACAGGGGAAATTATAGAAAAATGGAGAGAAAAGAAACCGATGACAAAGGTTGGAGTGCTCTACACTATGCAGCAGAAGGGAAATGGGCATTAACTGTAAAAAAAAGCTTCTAAAATTTGATAGTAGTGCTGCCTATATTCAAGATTTGGAGGTCAAAACAGCGCTTGATCTTATGTGCTTTTGACGTTGTTGTATAATACCATAATTGAACAGGGGAAACACAGGCCAAAGAAGCAAAAGAAAGCTAACATAATTCCAAGAAGAAGGTCTGATGATGAGAATGAAAATGTCAAGGAAATCGTCGACTCTGTTGCTGATATTGAAAAGGCTCAAGAATCAACTCTAGTAACAGCAGCACTGGTTGCGACCGTAACATTCACAGCAGCTTTCACATCATGCCGGGGGGTTACGCGAGCAGTGATGGCGCACAGAAGGCCGGCACTCCAATTCTTGCGAAAAGCAACGCGTTCCAGGTGTTCATACTAGTAGACACCATAGCATTGGCCATGTCTTCTTGGGCCGTCTATTACCATATTCTCGTTGTGCTCAGCAAAAGCAAGTTGAAGAAGGTGAAATTTTATGACAAGGCTGTGTATCTAATCACGTATATATGCTGTGACATCAATACTGATTGCATTCGTCACGGGCACATATGCGGTGCTGGAGACTTCCAAATCATCTTTGGCTATTTCTGTTTGCATCATCGGCACGAGAGTTGCGTTTTTATATTCCATGCTCGGCTTTCATAAATTTCAGAAATTAGAAGGATCATGTAGGAAAGACGCAACATAGAGCCAATAGGGGCACGTGCCCTCATTAAAAACTCAGGACATGTTTGACACACCGTATTGTATTGTATTATTTAGATTGTATTGTATTATTATTATACATTACCATTTTGGTTTGCATTGCAATATAATATTATACAATAATTACGTTTTTGTTTGTCATCGTATTGTATTTATTAAGAATTGAACTTTCAAAAGGTAAAATTTATACTATGATCCTAGGACTAGATGGGATTTCAGGGTCGATTTGGATTATGGAACAGGGTCGGGTTTCGATAAAAGAAGTAGACGCGGTCTAACCCGTAAGGTGAGAAATGTTTTCCAACAATAAATACATCTCTACATGTATGCTTATTAATCATGGAGCTTAGAACTGAAGGTATTGAATGCGTTTGCAGTTTTTTTTTGCTTTACTATTGGGATATTGGAAAGAGCCTTTTTTTTTTTTTTTTGCTGAATATATAACTTGAATGGCATGGCTCGTTTCTTCATGTGGCTGTAATTTTGCTCCTAAAAAATATTTTTCAGTCAGTTGAATTTACAAAATAGTTGCAATTAATGGAGTTGTTATTTTCTTTAAAAAATATATATATAAGCGTTATATTTTAGCACCTAGTCACCTCAACCTCTAGTAGTTTGATATTTTCGTCCCCTTCTGACTATAAAATTTATTACTAACAACACACAAAAAATTCCCTAAGATTTAACTATATTGGCCAATGAAGTTAACTGCAACTCCTTTGGAAGAATTGCCAAGAAAAAGAAAAGTTCAAAAGATGAAAGTGCCAACTGCCAAATCACAAAAAGAGGTAATAATAAGTAAGACCTCCATTGATTATATAAACTTGGGCTATGAACAACAGTTGACCGACTTTTTCTATCTTTCACTTTTTTTTCCCCCTTTTTGGCGATGAACATTTTCTATCATGTGAATTTGATGATCTTGAAAGATTAGTTACTGTTATTTAGAAATAAAGGAATTTTCAAAGTTTGGCCAATCTTGGGCTAGGCATCACGATGACATGGTGGTTGTGTAAAGTTTTTTTAAAACTCCACATCCTTTCTACCAAATTTTAAGTGCCTTTCTCAGGTAGGGAGATAGCGAGAGTGCAATCCGATCTATGTTTGACATATAGTGTTGTGGCTTCGGGTCAATGGAACCTTGGATTTTTAAATTGGATCTCATGTCCATATTCAACTTGTGTTCTAATTAATAGATTCTCAATGTGACGCTAGACATGAGAACACCACTAATATTTTTTTCCTCTTAAAAAAAAACCCTTGCCTAAGTGATAAAGATAAAAATGTCTTCGTATTGGTCTTATTAAATTGATTTGAATTATAAGTATAAACTACTATATATTAAAAAAAACATTGTAATTATTATATAATGATATGATTTTCCAACAACTATTTCATGATTTTAAGTTTAAATTGTTTTGACTATATGACATTAAGGCACTGGCTGGCTAGTGACAAAATTTACTCGCTGAACACTTTTATGTAATCATTTGTGTTTGTCGATTCTATTCCATGGGCCATGGCCACTACGGAAGCTTTTCCTTATTTTTCTTATTGTCTTGTCATTATTAATCAGTTCCTAATATAGTTTTATGTGCTATGCTATCTAGATATACACATTTGTAAGAGAAAATCTAGATTGTTCATGTGGGAATTGGGAAATTTTCTGAGGGAAGTCGCTTGATGAGTTAATTTAAATGCAAAAATTAAGGGTGTAAATGAGAATTTTTTTCAATACATTTTGAATATATTTTTTGGATTAAAAATTTAGGGGGTGCCACCCCCTCTAAACTTTAACTAGCTCCGTCCCTGATTTTTGACCACCAGACTTCTGTTTTGCGTTGTCTCTCACTTCATTTCTCAGGTAGATTCACTCCTCATGTAACTCAATGCATTGCTCTTAAATATATTAGTAAGTTTGTTATACATTTGCTAGAAGTTCGAAACTGGCTATGAGTGAAAATGACACAAAATTGTTGTCATTGCGGCTTGTTCTTCTTCGCCTCCTATTGATGAACCTATAAGATGTTCGATATCTCCGTGGCGCTGATCAAGCTGGTCGATCTGCTGGTTTTTCTAATGCTGCTCGTCCAAATTGTGTTTGCATTAATGAAGAATTTCAGCATATTAATTCCCTAGAAAAATGTAGATTGCTCATGTTTAAACAGTTACAAAGTTCTTTGTTATTAAAATTGGAACATGATATGATCACCAGCTATGATGAAAAGAGTTTTAGCCTCATCATCTCGAAAAACTCGCTCATGCGGTGCTGGGGTTTTTTTTTTTTTTTTTTTTTTTTTTTTTCTTTTACCAATATTAAAACTAGTAGATGAATTAAGAAGTAATTGTATGCTACCCATGCCTTTAATTAATTTATTCATTATTATAATTAGATGGCCATTTCGAAATTCGCGGGCCTGACCTTAAAGAAGCCGTGGCCCACTCACTGGGCCTTCCTCTTTAATTTGTTGTCTGCAAATGGGCATATGAGTTTAGCCTTTTCCTCGTTGCTACAGATGATAGTATAAGACCATTCTTTTAAAAAATATTTACGATAAAAATCACATTTTAAAATATTTGAGATAAATAGCTTATAAGATAAATTTATCGTAATATACTTTTTAAATAAATTATTTACTGTAAATATCTCACAACTTATTTGTCTCTCTTTTTTTCTTTTTTTTCTTTGTTTTCTTCAGTGTACTAAAATCCCTGACATAGTTGATTGATTATAGCCTTTGTAGGTCCTACTCTGTTGCAAATTCTACCGATTACATTGTTAAGCATTGCTGCATTATTGCTAATTAATAATGTTGCATTATTACATTTTCGCTTCAATTAGTGATAATCACTCTATAATTTTATTTTAATTACTATCAATCTCTCGAGACATTGTTATAACAATATCACTGGATTAGGGAACCGTATAGCTCAATCAATATGACTTCTCTTAAAAATAATGTTATGCTATATTCAATGCATTTACAATTTGTTTTTCTTTACTAAATTTGATTTTCATTTTTCTTTAAGAAATTTGATTTCTAGGGTTAGAATTAGTTGAGGTACGGTTCAAATAATGAAAACAATTCAACTCTTGGAATGACTTTCATGTGTTCTAATTCTAAACTAGCGCTTTTTTTTTTTTTTTTGGACTAAGCAAATTACTTCCCATATGAACATATTTTTGAAATCCACTATTATTAAGCAAAAAAAAAAAAAAAAAAAAAAAAAAAAAAAAAAAAAGAGATGAGAAAAAAGAAGAAGAAGAAGAAGAAGAAGAAATCCACTATTTCCCATATCTTTAAAAAGAGCAATAAGCTTCTCAAGATCTTTTTTTTTTTTTTTGCAAAGTAAGGGACCCTTGGCAAGACAAATTAGTCACAAGAATTGACAAGGGGTTTGTTGTATGGGGCCTATATATTGAACAAGATTTGACAAGTCAATAGAATTAATGGCAAGTTAAGCCAAATTTGGCTCTATTCTCTTCTCTTCTTAGCTCATGAAACAAGAAATATGGGCGCGTGATATTTAGGTCCTCTATAATGTGTATATATATTTGAGGAAAAAATCAAATCAAGGAGATATCAATTGCCAAATCGAGTGTACATACTTTTATTTTATTTTTGAGTTTTAGATCTATACAAATATTCCGGAGGTTTAAACAAAGGGAATACTTACGTATAATCGAAATCTTATCCGAATAAATCAATAGAAATAGTAGAACATAACGCTGGGTAACATTTTGTATCCCACGGCAGGAATTTTTCTAAAGATTGCACGTATATATGTTAGTACTTCTGTAGACTACATATATGTAGAGATTAACCATTTCTTTACTCACTTCAAAAATCAAATTTTTAGCAATGCAAGAAAAAACATGGTGTTTTTTTATTTTTTATTTTTTAAAGAGCTATTCTTTGAGCCATTTACTTTATTCTTACGATACGAACTCTCCCATGCATGGTCCCGAAGTGTACTTGTTGAACAGTGGAAGATATTTTTGAGTTTTAATTCTTATATTTAAAGTAGGCCCTAAGCTAAGCAACAAGATAAGTTGAGTTAAAATTGAGACCCAAGAAATAAACTTAATTAATTACCCTTGCGTTCGGTATTTACTATGGAAAACACATTTTTTTAAAAATAATAATAAAAATAGCAATTTTTAGCTACTTTGAAAATGTCTTTCAGTGCGCGAAAGAAAGCAAGCTCATACACGGAATTTAATGTCGTTTTGTTTCTGATCAAAACAGGACATTGAAAAACAACATGTTTAATAATTCCGGATGCTCATATTTCTACTTACTTTCGAGTCAAACGACCGACCGACAAAATCACGTCTTTTATTAGAAACGAAATGACATGCTCATATATATTATCAAATGTTGTTCCCGAATCAAACGACATCATACTTTTGAGTTCTTTGAAGATTGAAGAATGACGCGCCGTTTTGATTTTCTGGTTCAAATAATACCAACTAACAAATGACAGGTAATTTTTCCTTCTTTTCTTCGTGTAATTTATTGAGATTTTGTGGAATAAATTCATTAATTGATTATTCTTCTAGTTACCATTTTGTAGTTCTTTTCATTTTTAGAGTTTATACAAAACTAAAAATATCAATTAGCTTAATTCTAGGGCTTAAGTTTAAGTTTTCTAATTGTATTTCTTCTGTACAAATTTAATACAAATTGTGAATGAGAATCTTTTTAGGAAAACGACATATCCCTCATATTGATTTTTAATCGGCACCATAACTCTGTGGTTTCTCCTTAGTTTAAACGACGTGTGGTTTTGTTTTCTAAAGTTAAGAACGTGTGGTTTTGTTTTCTAAAGTTAAGAACATGCGTGAGACATGGGAAAGCACGTAGTCTTCATGGGAAAAAAAAAATCAGGGGGACAATCAAAAACGACATGTCGTTTACATTTTCCAGGAAAAAAACAAATGTTGTTTGTTTTACACAGCATGAATGATTCTCAAAGTCTTACCTTTATAAGCAGAGAAATTACATTTACTTTTCTCAAAAGTTACAGTATATCACACGTATAAAACTATATTATATAAATTGATCATCATAGATACGTGCAATATATTCTTGAATTAAAAAAAAAAAAAAAAGAGCAAAAAATGGCTCGAGAAGCTCTAGTCCATTAATGTGCTATCCTACCTTCGTAATATCTATAATCCTTCCCCTTCCAATCATTTCAATATGTTGTCAGAAAATTTTTATTAAAAAAAAAATCTATATATATATATATATCTAGATAGTTAAGATTGATTTTTCTTCCAAATCTAGAGTTTGATCAATGTCCTGCACCAAGGTAGAGGAAAGTGCCACCGATCGATCAAGTTCAAAATTCTACCCAATTTCTTGACAGTAATCTTCCACGATCTCGGTGTTGGTAGAAAATCGGGTAAATTGATCGGCGAAAGTCGGAGACCGGGTGTAATGACTAGAAACAGGCTGATCAGAACTAATGGTTGAACTGATGCTCATGTTGTCTAGAGTGGTAGAAGAATTGCCATTATTGTCATGTGCAGATTGTGAAGTGTGATTTTTCTTTCTTTTCTGTTTTACATCCGCATGCCATTGCCTTATGGCCTTCACTGTGTGCTCTTCTAGCGCTGCACTCTTGAAATTTGATCCCATCTGATCATTTAACCATATGACTCAGATTTTGTATTTTCTAATCTTTTAGTACATTTATAAAACTATAGCAAATTATGCACTGAAATGTATTCAATATAAACCATCTATGTGTGTGTATAAACGCCTGCATATATATATATATATATATATATGTACATACCTGGGTCACAAGAGCATACAGAGGAAGAGTAATATAACTGCAGATTACTTGAACCGTCACCCTGCATAGAATAATTAATCAGTGTTACAGCTGATAATTTTTTGTTAATTAATTCTTATGTTACTGCTGTCGCCTGTCAGCGTGATTAAATTTAGCTAGGAAGGAGTTTCCAAGAATTTTGCTAAGCATGTACTTTTGAAATTGAAATATGACATCCTTATGGATTTTGTAAAAACTTATAGGGTGAAATTTAGCAAATATGTGCTTCTTAATTGAGCTTTAATAAGTTTTGGAACTCTTGTTCCTTAAATTAAAGAAGAATATTTAAGTAGTTATTATTAGTGTATTATCAAAAAAAAAAATTTTTATTATTAGCGATACTTACGCTAAGATCATCCTTTCAATGACAGTCTCCGTGTGTTCATTGTAGCAAGACTTTATCCCAAATTGCCACTGTATACAAGTTGGAAGAGAAGAAGAAGAAGAAGGGGAAAAAAAAAAAAAAAGAAAAAAGAGAAAGAAAGAACAAACAAAATCACCAGAAGAAGTAAAAGATAGAGAGAAGAAATTTTAAAAGTTTTGAATTTTAAACATGACAGTTTTCATAAACAGAGCAATAAGCCAAAAACTTTCCAAGAAAGGACACATACCGTGACCCAAACAAAGAAAGCAAGCTCAAAAGCATTCTGAAAAAAAAAAAAAAAAAAAAAGTCAGATAGGAAGTTCATGAATGGTTCCTGAAAAAGGTCGTCTACAATTTTTTATTTTTTTATTTCAAAAAAAAAAGGAAAATAAAAGTAGCAATGATAGTTAAATAATATTACCATAAACAAAGTTAAATGCAAAAGGGTCAAGACGAATTTGGGGTGACCAAACCAGAAGAGGTCATCATTTGGTTGCACCAAAGGGCTTCCTATGATGACATTATTCTTCTCCTCAAGCGAATGAGCCATTCTTGCTACTATTACTTCCAGCTTGGTTCCAAGAACAAGCACTATCTATTTATCATGACAAATTCCATGGCATAAAGAAAAATAAAGAAACAAATTAGTAAATGTCTCAAGTAGCCGAATCTGTCTGATTGTTGTAACATTATATTTAGAACTTATTAGTTGATTTATATGTAACTTTCTATTTATAATATTATAGTGGTACTATTAATATAATGAACAAGTATTACTGAAAACTATTATTGAAAATAATTAGTTATTATAATTATATACAAAAAAAAAGTTACAAGTGTTGTTTTATAAAGGTACAAGATATGTGACAAACCCTAAATTATATAGC
This sequence comes from Ficus hispida, assembly GCA_025413025.1. Taxonomy (NCBI): domain Eukaryota; kingdom Viridiplantae; phylum Streptophyta; class Magnoliopsida; order Rosales; family Moraceae; genus Ficus; species Ficus hispida. Next base: position 17,332,634 of record CM046363.1, read on the forward strand.
TTCTTTTTTTTTTTTTATAGGAAAAGTTAACTAGCAATTGGTACTAAGCAGCCCGATCAATTTAATTATAAGCATTTGATTAGTAGAATAACTTACAACTAATGGGACGAATGAGACCCAAAGGTATGCATGCCAACCTGTTTGGAGTTCACAAGTAGTAGACAATTTTAGTTACTTTTTTATACTTGATTAGTCGAAGATGTAATTAAAAAATAATAATAATTAAAAAATTGATATATAAATGATAAGGAATTAAGTACCGTGCACGTCTACGAGCACGAAGATGGTCACTAGAAACCACATGAAAGGGCTTCAACGATGCAACAAAAAGCAACAGCATCAAGATGTAGTCTATATGTTAGCCAAATTGTAATACAATAAAGAAGTTCATTATTAAATAAACAACATAATGTTTTTATTCCTAATTGAGTAAGGAAAATATGAGATATATATATATATATTTATTTATTTACCTGATGCCAACTACAACTTTGAAATCATCCTCCAGTGATCTTTCTATGTACTTTTGGAAATTGAATGAATTGTTTGTCGACAAATGAGCCTACAAAATTTGTGAAAAAGGGTACTTTTTGTGAAAGCACATATTTTATGGCCTTTTTCTTTTAATATTTAAATTCTACATTATAGACGAGAGAGAGAGAGAACCCAGCAATGTTAAGGAGCAAGGGATAGAACTAACAGAAATGAAACCATGACGTAGAGTGAGATAATCAACTTTTGCTACTGAATGGAAGAATTGACGGAAGAAGCATTTCTGCATGGAAAACAAAAAAACAAAAAAACAAAAAACAAGGACAAAAAAACAAAAACAAAAAACAAAAGAGATTGTCATTGGTCAAAAAGTTAAAAAGAATTAGAAAAAAAATATAATGCACATAGTTACGATGCTTTTATTCTCTGTACTTTTTCCTCAGAAAACAAATAAATTAAAAAAAAAATGGAATGAAAGAGATGAGAATTACTCACAATCCATAGAATAAGAGATGAAGTAGTTGTGCAAGAATTCATATGTCTGCGCGCAAATGTTGTTTGTCTAGTGTACCTAAATCGATTAGGATCTAAGAGACAAGATAACCAAATAAATAAATATAGTGTTTGGAATCACACACATTACGGGGAGGTGTTTGTTTAAACCAATAGACGTATATATAGATATATATTAGGTTTTTCAAAAATGTGAGTAGCGGTCAATTTCGATTATTATTCGATGTTATCAAAGGGATTATCCAGATATTAATATAAATGTTGGCTTAAAAATTTAAAGATGGGCCTAACTTGTCGAATGAGGAATATCAATGAAAATCAATAGCCATACCTCTTGCTAGATGTAGATGTTATTCTTGTCAACTCTACTATTAAGCCAATGTGAAATGATAATGCAAACTTGACTTGTGTAGTTCCCATGGATCAAAAAGTCATGTAGTTACACATGATACAAGTCCACATACATATATATATATATATATATACATATGTATTTACATATATATATTGGTCAATACATGATCCACGCCTGCCGACAAACTTTATTTACCAATGTTGTCATCTTCCAAGTTCTTAAGGAAAAATCGTTGCAATTCATTTGTCATTTCTTAAACTATCATCACAGTAAGTGACGGAACTAGAAAAATTTTGTAAAGCATTTAAATTTTTTTTAATTAAGTAGATTTTAACCAAAATATTGTAGATTAATGGTTATATATTTTTGTTATAATGTATGGCACAACTATAATTTTTTTTATTAAGTGGAGACTAATTAATTTTTTTGAAAGGTAAAACAAAATTTTAAAGTCTGAGTGGATTAGTACAGCCATTGTTCACCTTCTTACAATTCATTTGTCATTTCCTTATTTACTCTCAGCACCGTCCAAAACAATTGCTTCCAATTATAGAGTTTCAAAATTTTCCACCTCATTATTTGTCCTTTTCTTCTTTTTTTTTTTTTATAAATAAAAATAAAAAGGAAGAATGGAAATGGAACACATCTTAATTACCATTAGCAACTTGGTATTCCAGCGTGTGAGTTTCCTTCTCCCATTTCTCCCAGCGCTTCATCTATATGTGTGTGTATATATATAAAGCAAAATTACATATACACATGTATAAGTTAATATAAAGAATATTCGATATTAATAAATGATTTGTATATGTAAATCATACAGGCAAACTTCTAGAAGAAAGTATGCAATATGATCGGCTTAAAAAATTAATAAAAATGATCGGTTTAACCCTCATTGTATATAAAGGTCGATATTCATCTGCATACTATTTGATCTGTAATCAACAATGATAATAGATTAATACTAAAACCCACCAGCAAGAAGGCATGCAAAATGACTTGTCGCCATAAAAATAGTGAATATTTAGAAGTCTTTTAACTTTTTTGTTTTATCCTCCTAAAATAGTTGACAATATGCCGTTCGTATTAAAAAAAAAAAAAAAAAAAAAAAAGTTGATAGTTCTACGAAGTTGGACTAAATACATCAATTATAGTAAATATTGTTTCTTCAATGTAAGACTCTACGTGATCAGAAGGGATATCGACCATTGGTATAAAAATCAAAGCAGTCCACACACTTATGTGACTTTTAAATGAATTGATTTATAATAAGTATGTGGCATGCATAATCCGCTATATATATATATATATATATATATGTATACATATATAAATCGGCCTGCCAAGCATTTAATATAGCTAGACCTACTTCTTCAAATTTCGTGGCCTTGTTTTGTGACAAGTTTACTTGCGCAAATCAATTTATACTAATTTGACTTAGTTAAGCCTGTGATTGCTTTTTTTTTTTTCCCCCCTTTTTCTTCTTCTTTGTTAAGTGAGATTGACAAAAGCTGAGATCATGTAAGTTTTTTTTTTCCTAGGGTAATATCTTGAGATTTGTTTTTAATCTAACTAATATTCATTTATGTTTTTCTTTCGGATAACCAATTGATGACAATTTTACCCGTACGTCAACTCGGCTATTCAGATAAGACGGGTTTATTGGTCCTTAGTGGAACTCGTCTGCGTAGTTTTTTTCATAATTATTTTCCAAATAACTACAGTATACTTGTTTAAGTAATATTGATATTTTTAATATATATGTTTTCATATATATTTAATTTAATGTTAATATTTGGGTTTTAGTTATCTATTGTTGATTATTACTTTTTTATTGAGACATTTTTAACTGTATTTTATTGACACTTTTGAATACACATAAATGATTATATTTGAAATTAGAAATAATAATGTATTTTAATAAATCGGTAAAAAGGATTACTCATAAGTTATCACGAGTTTTTTTAATAAAATATCTAATTTTTATTTCCGTTGCTATCCTTACTATCAACTCAAGAGAACTACTCCCCTGTCTTATATTGCTCTCTCGTATGGGACAAGCATATTGACTTTATATATGAAGGTGATTCATTTCCTAGAAAACGTTAATTAAGGACTCGCTCACCTAAACTTTACTCCTTTGTTTAAAAATTTGGATTTTCTAGGATTTCCCTGAACTTAAAAGTCAAACTCTTCTAGATTTAAAAAAAAAAAAAAAAAAAAAAAAAGAAGAGTACCATAGACTCTTTCCAAATGGCCATGAAAGTGGGGTTAAACCCTACATGCACGAGTAGTATCAAAATCTCAGATTATTTTTCTTTTTGAAGAGAAAATTTAAACCACAAATAAATGTTAACGTAAATATAGGAGTACATAGCTAGGTTTTAGTAGGAATAAATTATTACTAAGCAATTTTCAATTCTACATAAGTTCTAATAAAAACAGTAGAAACTTTGTCACATCATAACTTAAAATTATTGAATACAGACATGTGGCATGCATATATATAAATTATTCTGAAAACCCTAGCTCTAGCTGAAGAATTTATAGTATACATATACATACACGTATATATAGAGATATAGTTAGGCAAACGCACCTTGGCCCTTCCTAAAGCCATGGTGAGGACACTGTAGACAATTTGCATAATTGCCAGCACAAAGATGAAGATATTGAGCTGGTTGATCCCATCCTCTGATATAAATGAGGTCTTTCCCTGTCGTTTATTTAATCAATGGCATTAAAAACTCACTTGGAATGAGGCAAAAACAGAAAAATTTAACCAATAATGCCCTTTTCATTCAGGAATTGAGGGAGTTTTATGTAGAATATGACAAAAAAGAACGTTAATCTTAGGCCCAAGCTCTTCCTCGATCGGTTTAATTTCTCCACTAGAATAAATGCCAAATTTAGTTATCACTATAAAAAAGCGATTTTAATAATTAAATCGATAAGATTCATTCTTAAAAAAAAAATTGTATTTTTAAGTTTAGTGAACATAAAAAAAATGAATTTTAATCTTTTTATCAACTTAACACATATCCTAATAGATTATAAACCCTAAAAAGGAATTAATAATATATATTTTTTTCTGTTACTCTTGTTTTTTTAAGCCAAGATTACCTTTTTCATTTCATTCTCTTACTCTCTCTCTCTCTTTTTTTTTTTCTTTTGAGTAATTGGTAAATATATGCTTTAGACCAAACAAAATTGAAAAAAAAAAAAAAAAGAAAGAAAGGGAAAAAGAAATCTACTAATAAGATAAATAATAACCTGGGATTCACAGTGATCAGAAGAAACAGATGATCCGGCCAATCTTCTTCCTGGCTCAAACTGAAAATCCTTAAATAATGAATCTGTTTCCAAAGATGAGGAAGAGAAAAGCAGTCCAAGGGCTTTGGTAGTTTTGGTTGACCCACTTTTCCGGCATGGAAGCATGGTGTATGCTACTTTGGTCGGAATGCATATTTTGGAGATGGGTCTTTGTGTCACCGTCAATGTCAATGACATAAATCCCAACAGTATCAGCACTGCAACAATTTCATATATTCACAAAATTAATCACTAATATTCACCCAAAACCATTTTGAACCCAAAAAAAAAAAAAAGAAGCAAAATACTAATTATATATACCCACCTGATTTGAGCTTCTCCACGGCCTCAAGCAAGGCAGTCTTTCTGTGTTTCTTAAGCCACTGCATAAAGTACGACATAAAGGTTAATAATTATATTTATATACTTATTTGTTTATATATATATATGTGTGTGTGTGTGTGTGTGTGTGAATTAAAGAAGAAGTACGGACGTTGCAAATAAGATGGATTAAGTGCTCGATGAAGATGGAGAGGGAGATGAAGATGAAGCAGACTGTTGCGAGAGCCCAAGTGGGCGTGTCCTGCAACGACCGAGAAGACGAAAAACTACTGGAGGCTGTTGCTGCTGCTGATGATCCAGTCGCCATCATAATAATAATAATAATAATAACAATAATAATATGGTGATTGAGTAGTACACTTGATGTTTTCTTTGTGAGAGTTCGATGATGTTCTTCAGCATCGATCGAGAAAGAGGGAAATTAACACCAAATATGAAACCGGAAAGTAAAAAAGACAGAGTTTGTAGTAATTATAGTTAAACAAGTAGGTCGACCAAGAAAAAGAACAATTATAAAGTAAGAGACCAAAGAAGAAGAGACCGGAGAAATGTCCTAAGCTTCAAATAAAAGTCAATGTAGATTGCATTTGGTGGAGGTTAAAACCATTAGTAGTTCGATTTTGACACGGTTTAATTAATCAAACATGTATATACACACATACTAGAACTCTTCTATGCCACACATGTAACGGAACGATAGTTGAAAATTTTTGTGCCTTATTATAATCATTAAATGATTTTAATGTAATGTTTTTCGGTAATACTTATCTATAATTTTAAATCGTTCCTATTATAAGATTCTTAATTAAAAAATAAATTTAAATCAACTAATAATGATAAGATATAAAATAAAATACTACAAGTATCATTGTTATTCAGTTCTCAATAAAAGAGTATATATATATATGTTAGAATACTATAAAATTAATGTGGGCGGCTACTCAATAATTGGGAATTAGTAGCTCTGCACCAAAGAGCAATAATAGCAGATGGCAATATAATATACTCCATCCAATTTAAAAAATTGAGGGGATAAATTGTTAAAATTAGAAGTTTGGGGGGTAAGTTGTTAAAAAATGACAAATTTAGGGGATATTAATATTAAATAAAAAAATGTTGATAAAATGTATGAGAATTCTCTCACGTCCTTTGAGGGGTTTTTTTTTTTTTTTTTTTTAATTCTTGTGATAATTGGAATCATTATTTGATTTTGATCGCGACCCGGCAGATCATTTGCTTCCATACGCCTCCTGTATTATAATTAAACTCATCTTTGGGGTTTTCCTGTAAGAAATGTAGCTGTTAGAATACTATAAGTCAATGTTTTCTGCAACAAATTAATTAATGCCCTTGCTTTCTGATTACCACATGATATATTCACATTTTTGTTCAATTTTTTGTCTAATCAATTACAATACGAATGTCATTTATTAATGGATGTAAATATTAAAATATGAAAAAAATCAATCAAAAAGTATTTTATATTTTGTAAGTAACTTAACATAGTATTATTGGTTAAAACTATTTTGCAGAATGTAGTTGGACAAAATTTAGTCCCTTCAAATCATGAACAATAAGACGAAATTATGGCACATATTTTCTGAAGAATTCTACTTGATAGGGTATTGTTTTTAAACTGTCGACCTATGTCATAAACGGTTTGTTTTACATACTATCCCAATTTTATGTGATTGATTATAATAAATTTCATAAACATATAATATTGATACGCATGAAAAAAAATTTTAATTATAACTTAAAAGTTGATTTTTTTTTTTACTTAGAAAAATCAAAATTTCCCATTCAGATTTGGACTAGATTATACATCTCAGCTTTACTTTACACATGATTAATAAACTAATTTTCATTGATTACATGTATAGTTTAGTGGTAATTCTATAGATGATTTTTACTAAAAGATGAAGAGTTCGAATTCTTCCATCCTTAATTTCCCAAATAAAAATAATAATTATGATCTTCATCCTATGTAAAATCTGTGTAACTGAATTAGACAACTAGTTACTAATTTAAAAAAAAATGTTTTTTTTTATTAAAATAATTGAGTGTGCCCTGAGATTGACACGAACAAATTACCAAACACTGCCCACTTAGATATATATAGCCACATTTTCATAACTTTGTAATGGTTTGAAGTTGAGCATCAAGTAATAGACTTTTCTTTTTCTTCACAACTAAAATTATTGTGGTCATTTAAATCCCTATATCTATATAACTTTCCCATATAAGTTTTCCCCTTCATTTGAAAGTTGGAACCATTACTATCTAGTCAAGGAAAAATACAGAAGAAAAGGAAAATATCGCTTATGTCCATTACTTGCCACTTGCTCAAGTGTTTCAAGATTTTAAAGAACAGAAAAGTCATTAAAATTCTGGTCATGGTCAAAATATTGAGTCAGTATTTAGCCGCCCAAAATGAAATTGAAGAATTCATAATATGTAAATTTTTCCATACATAATACTTTCATAATTGCCACTCGTTTACAAGTAATGGCCTTTGAATTTATTGCTATTAAAAAATCTTCTTTGAATTTATTTTAATGAAACAAAAGTGCAGTGATGGGAAATCATTTTTTTTCCTTATGGATTACCTATTTAAGTAGCTAGTGAACTTAAGTTTCATAAGAATCGGAATCTAATAATTCTCTACGAAAGGCGTGATAGTTTGTTTTATTAGCAATTGATATTCTAATTATACAAAAGCATGAAGCTTTAGACGTGGGAGAATTTCTTAGGCATTCGACTAACACAGTTTCTGAGTTTCCAGAAATTACTTAGGGTACGTTTGGGAAGAACATTTGAAAACATTTTTAAGTTCGCTTTTGAATTTAAATGGTTTGAAATATTGTGAAATGTTATATTTAGATATTTTAAGCAAAATTCCAAATTGGAGTTCAAATTTTAGTGATTTGATGTCATTCTATAATGCAAAATATATTTATTATAATATTTCTATCCGAATGTTTTTAATATGTTATCGATTTTGCTGTACAAAGCTTTTTGTTTTTTTTTTTAAATCTTTCATGTTTCAAAACAGAAATCTAAGCGCTTGTTTGGGGTGTAAGTTTAAACTTACACCTATCAACTTAATTTTTGTCTTTTTTTGAAAAAGTTTTTTGTTTTTTCTGAAAAAGTCAACAAAATTATTATTTAAACTTATAAATCTTAATTCAAACTCAAACACCAAACACCCTATAAGACCTTGAACTGCCTTATTTTGAACCACATTAATGAGTGAAGCCATGATTTAAAATTGTTATTTTTTTTGTTAATTTTTAAAAATCTACAAATCAATACTTTCATAGGCACACAAGTCGGAGTCACACATGACTGAATAAAAGCTTTCACCCCTAATGAATCCATTTTTTTTTTCTTTTCAATTTTACCTTTTAAAACTTTACATTTTTCTAATTTTGCACCTACTCAAAATTGACTAACATAATGTAAGCCTCTGCAAATACTTTAACCTTTAGTTTACATCCCGTTGAAACAATAAGCAGCTATGCCTATTATTATTATCTTTTTTTTTTTCCCCTTCAAATGATGACGTTTGGATTTGAATTTTGATGGACCTCCCGGTAGATTGGAACAAACATTGATTTGAAAACTTCAAAATGTCTAGCCGAATAGAATGTAATTAATACCAACCTTTTCTGCAATGATTTCCAAATTTTGCTAAAAAAAAATACAAATGGTTTGTTTAGTGTTTCAATTAAAACTCTAATTTTTCAACTTAACTTTTGTAATTTTCTAAAAAATAAATAAAAATTATAATTAATTTTTAAAAATTTAATCAACTCTAACTTAAAAAAATTCTCATTTTCAATTCAATTAACAGAGGCTAAAAAAAAAAAAAGTTGGTTAAGTCTACAAAGTTTAGAGACAGTTTAGTGGTATGACTCGCTTAGGGTGCTCCCGAGTTCCATTCTCAGAATGCCCCCAATATCTTTATCCTTTTTGCATTTAAGTGAAAATAATACTCAGATTTGAACAGCCATGAAACATAAAAAAAACCTTGGTCCAGATTTTTAGATAAACAAATTGTAAAACTTATTAACATCTTTACAGGTATCCATTACAAATTGCAAACTATACAAGAACAGAATACTGGGCACAATACCTGCATATTAAACAACTTTTACAAAGCCAGGAAAAAAAAAAAAAAACCGCAAACACATAATTAGATTTACATATATATGTTTTGGTTTAATCTTTACTTGTTTTCAATCTGTTTCATTTTCACATAAGACATGATGTTCCGGGTCCTCGGGCATTTCAGGCTGCACGCCCAATTTCCTAATGGCTGAATCAAAGCTTTCTGTTTCCTTCTCTTCCTCTAGTATTCCATAGCTAATGCAGACCTCCTCCTTCCACTCGGTTTGCCCGGCTAAGTGCCCGTTCCGCGCCAAATACCGCTGATCAGTTCGAAACGGAGCTTTCGAATAGGCTTAGCATAATTGGAATTGGAAACCTTGTTAAACAAATTATCGAAACTAGATAATATGCAACTGTAACAGTTTTTAGCTAGTAAGCATGTGAAATACAGCGTAGCACTTGCAACTAAGTGCAATTTTCTTTCTAACTCGTACGGATTATTATAGAGACAGCAAACTGAACAGTCAGAATGCTAGAAATGAAAGTATTGAAAAGTGATGTTAAAATTTAAAATTAAAATTTTCCAAAGTGTTAATATTGAAAGTAACCCAACTATTAAATGTCAATTTTCATATATTTG